>CM072526.1:24875193-24935193 GCA_036898135.1 Oncomelania hupensis
AAAAGTCATTGAGCGTATTGGCCTACCTCTCTCCCTGTCACAACGTAAATGGAAAAGTCAAACTATAGCGGTTGGTTTGAGCAAGGAAAGCCCACTGTGCCTGTGTTGTAGGTAATGACAACGTCCACTGTGCCTGTGTTGTAGGTAATGACAACGTCCACTGTGCCTGTGTTGTAGGTAATGACAACGTCCACTGTGCCTGTGTTGTAGGTAATAACAACGTCCACTGTGACTGTGTTGTAGGTAATGACAACGTCCAATGTGCCTGTGTTGTAGGTAATAACAACGTCCACTGTGCCTGTGTTGTAGGTAATGACAACGTCCACTGTGCCTGTGTTGTAGGTAATAACAACGCCCACTGTGCCTGTGTTGTAGGTAATGACAACGTCCACTGTGCCTGTGTTGTAGGTAATGACAACGTCCACTGTGCCTGTGTTGTAGGTAATGACAACGTCCACTGTGCCTGTGTTGTAGGTAATAACAACGCCCACTGTGCCTGTGTTGTAGGTAATAACAACGTCCACTGTGCCTGTGTTGTAGGTAATAACAACGCCCACTGTGCCTGTGTTGTAGGTAATAACAACGCCCACTGTGTTGTAGGTAATGACAACGTCCACTGTGCCTGTGTTGTAGGTAATGACAACGTCCACTGTGCCTGTGTTGTAGGAATTAACAACGTCCACTGTGCCTGTGTTGTAGGTAATAACAACGTCCACTGTGCCTGTGTTGTAGGTAATAACATCGTCCACTGTGCCTGTGTTGTAGGTCTTGTCATACAGGCTTTTGACGACTTTAATAATTTTAGGTCTGATGTTGTACACTTTCATAGTTGCCCATAGAGCTGCATGCCAGACTCGGTCAAACGCCTTCTTGAAGTTTATGAACACATGATATAGATGTTGTTGGTGCTGTAGGTATTTCTCACAGATTATTCTGAGGTTGAAAACCTGTTCAGTGGTACTTCGCCCTGCCCTGAATCCTACTTGTTCTTCAGCTATGATTTGTTTAGCTTGGGGTTTCAACCTGTGGAGTATTATTTTCAGGAGGACCTTGCTGGGATGGCTGATGAGGCTGATGGTGCGGTAATTTTCACACTCCTGAAGGTTACCTTTTTTTGGAAGAGTGATGACAAGCGACTGGGTCCATGGTATAGGCCACTCCCCACTCTGCCAGATCTTGTTACAGATAATGGTGAGGGCATCAATCATTGCTTCTCCTCCTGCTTGTAACAGTTCCGCGGGTATGTTGTCCACTCCCGCTGACTTTCCTTTCTTTAGCGATTGCACTGCTGCCTCAACTTCTTCCCGGAGAATTGGAAGGATTTCTTCTTCTTCTCTGTTCTCGGGACATGCTAGAACTGATGGGTCTCCATTTGGTGTATGGTGTAAAGGTCAGAGCAATACTCTGTCCATCTGTCCAAGACTTCTTGTTCTTCTGTAAAGCATATGCCAGACTTGCTTTGGATCGTGGAGACTTTGGGCTGTTTGACACTTGTCAGCCGCTTTTACAGTCTGGTAGGCCTTCTTGCTGTTGTTCTTGTTCAGACTGTTCTCTATTTCCTGGCATTGATCTTCTATCCAGTTCTCCTTTGCTGTGCGCATGCCTTTTCGGATGTCATTGTTGATTTTTCGGTAGACATCAGCTCCCTGTACGGTGTTCTTTTTCTTTTTTATCTCTCTTCCTTTATCAACCAGGTCCAAAAGTTCAGGTGTGATCCACGGCTTCTTCTTTGGCCAATGCTTGCCAAGGATCTCAGTGGCGGCACCTGTCACAGCTGAGTTGAAGGTGGTAGTCATGGTGTTGACATCTACTTCACCAGCCCCCAAAATGAGCAGTGGTGCAAATTTCCCTCCAATTGTGGCCTGAAATAGTTCTGCCACCTCCGGGTCTTGCAGTAATAATAATAGTAGTAGTAGTAGTAGTAGTAGTAATAATAATAGTAATAGTAATAATAATAATAATAATAATAATAATAATAATAATAATAATAATAATAATAATAATAATAATAATAATAACAACAATAACAATAACAATAATAATAATAATAATAATAATAATAATAATAGTTACCTATATAATGATATGTGTGCATGTTGAGTTACGTGTAGTTTATACACGTAGTAGCAGTCGTGCGTTAAGGTAAAAGTGGTGGCGTAACTGATTCATTACTTGGACCTGACAATACTTTAATAATAATAATAATAATAATAATAATAATAATAATAATAATAATAATAATAATAATAATAATAATGGATTCCCCTGCATCACGAACAAGACTCAAAACGCGGCGATCTGTACCACCGCAGACGCTCACATTTTACACACACTCTCACATACACCACAAACACATCACTCGATTTGCGTAAGTTTGGTTTTACATTATAGCAATAGGCAGTCTAAGCAAACTTGAACCAAATCCATGGAGTAGTTGGGGAGAAAATAGTATTAAAAATAACAAGAAATTATGACGTCACCACGATGACGTCCCTTTATGACGTCAAGCAATATACCATAGTTCCGTTTAAGACTTTAGGCATCTGTAAAACCAAACTATTTTTAAAATGAAATATAAATAAATTAAAAAATTTAAAAGGTGACCATCATGATTGCGTTACCAGAATTGCATAAGTTTTGTTTACGTTAGAGGCCTAGGAAAAATCTAAGTATATATATACCAAACTTGAACCAAACCCCTCAAGTAGTTTAAGAGGAAATCCTATCCTATCCTGTCCCATAACCCGAAGGTCGTAGGGGCACCACAGATGATCGCTTAACCAGCATACTCCATCTTTCTCTGTCCTCAGCAGCCCTCATGGCTTCGCTCAGTGTCAAACCAGTCCATTCTCGAATGTTGTCCTCCCACCTCTTTTTCGGTCTCCCCCTTCTTCTACCTCCTTGCACTGTGCCTTGCAGAATGGTCTTTGCAAGGCCTGATGATCTGGTGACGTGGCCATACCATCGGAGTTTCCGTTTCTTCACCACTGTGAGCAGGTCATCGTGTTGTCCAATGGCTTGTGTGATGGTATGTCGGACTTCAACGTTGGTGATGTGTTGGGTATAGGAAATGCACAGAAGTCTTCTGTAGCACCTCATCTCCATGCTTTGTATTCTTCGTTGGAGATCTGCTGTGAGGGTCCATGCTTCGCAAGCATATAGGAAGATGGAGATGACCAGAGAGCGCAGCAGTCTTACTCTAGAATGTAGACTGATGGTTCTGTCTTTCCAAATGGGCTTCAACCTTGTCAGGGCAGCAGTTGTTTGTGCGATCCTGGAGAGGACTTCCTGTCGAGACCCATTGTCTGACACAATGGCTCCTAAATATTTGAAGCTGTGCACTGTGTTGAGGGATTGGCCTTGTACTTTGATGTCCGTGTTGATGCCATTGGTGTTGTTGGTCATCATTTTGGTCTTCTCCGCACTTATTTCCATTCCATAAGCTCTGGAGGTGGTGTCAAGCCTCTGTACAAGCTGTTCAAGTTCTTGTTCCTCTCCAGCCAATCCATCAATATCATCCGCAAAACGAAGATTGGAGATTGCTCTGCCCCCTATGCTGACTGTGCCTTCGTGATCTGCAAGAGCATCTGACATGATGCGCTCTAGGAAGATGTTGAAGAGTGTTGGAGAGAGTAGGCATCCTTGACGCACACCGATTGTTGTTCTGAACCAGTTCCCGATGACGCTGTTATGGAGGACTGCACTGGTAGCCTTGTCATACAGGCTTTTGATGACTTCTATAATTTTAGGGCTGATGTTGTACACTTTCATGGTTGCCCATAGAGCTGCATGCCAGACTCGGTCAAATGCCTTCTTGAAGTCTATGAACACATGATATAGATGTTGTTGGTGCTGTAGGTATTTCTCACAGATTATTCTGAGGTTGAAAATCTGTTCAGTGGTACTTCGCCCTGCCATGAATCCTGCTTGTTCTTCAGCTATGATTTGTTCAGCTTGTGGTTTCAACCTGTTGAGTATTATTTTCAGGAGGACCTTGCTGGGATGGCTGATGAGGCTGATGGTGCGGTAATTTTCACACTCCTGAAGGTTACCTTTTTTGGGAAGAGTGATGACAAGCGACTGGGTCCATGGTGTAGGCCATTCCCCACTCTGCCAGATCTTGTTGCAGATAATGGTGAGAGCATCAGTCATCGCTTCTCCTCCTGCTTGTAGCAGTTCCGCTGGTATGTTGTCCACTCCCGCTGACTTCCCTTTCTTCAGCGATTGCACTGCTGCCTCAACTTCTTCCCGGAGAATTGGGAGGATTTCTTCTTCTTCTCTGCTCTCGGGACATGCTAGAACTGATGGGTCTCCATTTGGTGTATGGTTGTAAAGGTCAGAGCAGTACTCTGTCCATCTGTCCAAGACTTCTTGTTCTTCTGTAAGGCAAATGCCAGACTTGCTTTGGATAGTGGAGACTTTGGGCTGTTTAACACTTGTCAGCCGCTTCACAGTCTGGTAGGCCTTCTTGCTGTTGTTCTTGTTCAGATTGTTCTCTATTTCCTGGCATTGATCTTCTATCCAGTTCTCCTTTGCTGTGCGCATGCCTTTTCGGATGTCATTGTTGATTTTTCGGTAGACATCAGCTCCCTGTGAGGTGTTCTTTTTCTTTTTTAACTCTCTTCGTTTATCACACAGATCCAAAAGTTCAGGTGTGATCCACGGCTTCTTCTTTGGTCGGTGCTTGCCAAGGATCTCAGTGGCGGCATCTGTTACAGCTGAGTTGAAGGTATTGGTCATGGTGTTGACATCTACTTCGCCTGCCCCCAAAATAAGCAGTGGTGCAAATTTCCCTCCAATTGTGGCCTGAAATATTTTTGCCACCTCCGGGTCTTGCAGTTTGTCCAGGTCGAACTTCAGCCTAGTGCACTTTGCTGTATTTACTCTCTTCAAATGGAGCCGGACAGACATCATCACGAGATCGTGGTCACTTCCAATGTCTGCTCCTGGAAAAGTGCGTGTCCTGCCAATGTTGATGCTTGATCTGAAGCGTTTCTTGACCATGATGTAGTCGATCTGGTTGTGATGTTCCCCGCCGGGACTGTGCCATGTCCATCGTCTGGATTTTTTGTGGAGACCAAGCGTGTTTGCCAGTACCAGATTGTTGTATCTGGCAAACTCCAATAGCCTCAGACCCCTGTCATTTGTCTCGTTGTTGCAGTGGGGTCCGCATGTGTCTCCCCAGTTGTGGTGCGCATCTTGGCCAACCGTGGCATTCCAGTCGCCTTGCACTATGACTATGTCCTTCTTCGGCACTTGGTCAAGGACCGCCTGTAGATTTTCATAAAAATCCTCCACTTCGCTGTCTTCATAGTCTGATGTTGGGGCATAGGCCTGGATGATGGTAATGTTGAAAGGGGTTGCTCTCAGACGGATGGTAATGAGTCTACTGGAGACTGGGCGGCAACCCATGACAGTGGCTAGAATGTTCTTGTGGACCAAGAATCCAACGCCGTGTTCGTGCCTGTCATCTCTACCGCTGAAATAGAGCTTGTGGCCTTTGTCAGTCGTTGTTTCACCTAGGCCTTTCCAGCGCAGTTCGCTGATACCTAGAACGTTCCATCGATAGTGGTCCAGCTCGTGGGCCAGTTCTTCTAATTTTCCTTCCGCAGTTAGGGTCCTGACATTCCAGGTTCCTATGACGATGTTGTTTCTCGTGCGGATCTTGCTAATTTGTCCATCAGTAGCATACTTTTCACCTCCGTCCTGGTGGCCAACGGAAGGCGCGGTCCTTGTGTAGCCGGGCGACGACCGATCCGGCATGGAATTAGTGGATAGCCTCATCATGTGTTGTGTCTTGGGCAAAAAAAGACCTGGCAGGGCCCAATCCTCTCCAGGCTGTTGGCCACAGCCGAAATCCACGAATACAGTGTGGCTCGCCTTGGCCCTGAGCACGTGGTCGTTGAACCTGTAGTAACGTGAGGTTCCTCCGCCCTGGCCGGTGACTTCTGTGTAGAAGACTTTCGCCCAGTGATGCCGTGCTAACATCACCCCTGTTAGTCGCCTCTTACGACACGCCGGGAAACGTTGGGTCTATTCTATTTGCCCGAACCCACAGAGCCAGGGAGGAAATAGGATTAGGAAAAACAAGAAGAAATTTTAGCGTCATCGTGATGACGACACGCGATGAAGCGACAATATACCATAGTTTTAGTTTAAGGCTCAAGGCATCGGTAAACTCTAATTACATGCGAAGTTTTAAAAAATTCTTAAATCCCCCCCCCCCCCCCCGCCCCTCCCCCGCATCCCCCCCCCAAAAAAAAAAAAAAAGAAAGACGTCACGATGATTACGTCACTAGATTTGTTGAAGTTTGGTTTTACCAAGTACCAAACTTAAACGAAATCCCTCCAATAGTCTGGGAGAAATAAGATTAGGGGAAAAAAAAACGGCAAACAAATTATGAGGTGACATGATGACGTCACCCGATAGGAATACTTTTTTGTCATCTGGTAGGGTTCACTCACAGGCGATTGTAGGCCTATCTGGACACGCGAGCGCCTATGCCTGTGACTCGTCTCCATTTGGTTACCTATAGACCTATCCTATCCTATCCTAACCCATAACTCGGAGGTCGTAGGGGCACCACAGATGATCGTTTAACCAGCGTACTCCATCTTTCCCTGTCCTCAGCAACCCTGATTGTTTCGCTCAGTGTAAAACCAGTCCATTCTCGAATGTTGTCCTCCCACCTCTTTTTCGGTCTCCCTCTTCTTCTACCTCCTTGCACTGTGCCTTGCAGGATGGTCTTTGAAAGACCTGATGATCTGGTGACGTGGCCATACCATCGTTGTTTCCGTTTTTAGGCGCATAGGCGCTGGAGTGTCCAGATACAAGCGCCTCTGGGTTTACTATCTCATAATTAAATACCAAGTTTCCTAGAAATCATCCATTAGTTTCAGAGAAATCATCCATTAGTTTCAGAGAAAAGTGCGCATATGTCACCTTCGGGCGGACGCACTGTGTCCGGGGACGTTAATCTAACCACTGAAACTTGGCTTAGAGTTCTAGACACAGTTTCTTGTCAGAATAACTTTGGCCGGCAATTGTCAGCGAGGTTCCAGCGAAAATGACTTTTATACAAAGCCAATGTTTTTATTGATTTAGTGTTAGAATGGTATTGAAAACAAATTTGGTTAAAAACAAATATAGTTGTTTTTTTAATGCCCAGCGTTCTAGTGGATTAAAAACGAAAGAAAGAAAGAAGCTGTATTCATGACATTTTTTTAACGCAACCAGTGGTTCCAGCAAATACGTGTTTACAAAAAGTCAATGTTTCCTATGTGGTGTGCATTTGAGCATTTTCCAAATGTATTGCTGTGGTCAATATTATTATGTTATTTTCTTGTTATTGCGAAAATTAAATGCAATAAAATTAAATCTTCCAGGGAAATTTGATTTTTTTAAACTCTTTGTACTTAAAATATCTTATAGACGGAAATTAGATATATGCCTTTTTGTTTAAAACAACAACATTAACAACAAAGCAAGCAAAAACAACAACGAAGAAAAAAGAATAGTATTAGGTGTAGTACATAATTATACTTTTTATATACGGCATTTTAATAATTATAATTTAAAAGATATTTTGTTGTACCACTGAGCGAAATATCAAAATGATATACTGTATATAAACTTCAAGCTGTACGTTTGTGTTTACAGTCGTAACTTCATCTCTGTGTTCAAAACAGTGGTGAACACATTGTGTAATCTGTGACTGGATACTGCGCATGTCGTGTTTTGTGTTGATTTCTGTGAAAAAGACCGTGATATACAGAACATTGTTTACAGTTGGGTCAGTGCTGAATTTATCGTTCTACAAAGTGAATGGTCAGGTAAGTGCGTTAAACCAAAATTTTAAAACTTTTTATTGTTGCACAAGCACATAGTTTTTGTTTGTCTGTTTCTGTTTTTCATTGTCTCTCTTACCGTCACACACACTCACACACAAGCACACACACGCAAACACACTCACACACTCTTAGCGACAGACAGTAAGTATTCAGTACAAGATCTTTGCCCTTACGCTGTACGCATTGACATTGATCTTGTAGGTCTACGGCTTGACTCTTGACAAAGAAAGATATATGACACAAGACGTAAGACTTAAAATGTGCTATTTATTCAAAACATTACAAGGATTGTGGTGGGGCAGGGGCACAATGAAATGAAACTTCCTCTTGCTAAATGAATAATGACAAGATCCCTGGTGTTGTTGTGTTGTTGTTGTTGTTGTTTGATATTATAGTCACACGACACTTTCGCATATAGTTGACTACTGGACCGATTTATACTGACACCAGCGGGCCAGTTGTTGGTAAAGGGGAAAATAATATGATCCCTGGTGTTGCACTATAGCCTTTTATACGCTCTTGGGTAGATCGGCCAGACATGCACGTTCCCCCTCCTCTATTTCGGTGCCGTTGATGCAGCACGGCGCCAATTTAGTAAGACGTGCTGCATGATAAGACACACAGCATCTTCAACTTCTCTTCCTTTAAGTTTTGCTGTGCATTGCTGTGCTAAAAACCAAGTAGGCCTATAGTCAAGAAATCTTTATTTACACAAAATACAGTAAAACGTTTGACGTGCCGCTTGTAATAATAGTATATAATAATCACACGCACACACACATACACACACGCAGACACACACACAATAAGTCAGCATCACAGCTAAACAACGAATATACCTATAGGCTGCACAAAAGTTAATACCTTAGTGTTCTATTATGGTAATGGTAATCCATTGTGCAACTCCAATCATCAGTTGTTGTCTGCCACTTATTGCTGGTCAGATACTAATGGTAGCCATTAATAGGCTAGAGATAAAAATGTCTTTTTATTAGGTGTCGGTTTGATACACTACGAACTTGGAATAAAACGTGTGCCGCGGCAAATACATTTATTCAGTTGGGTTTGTAGGACCAAAATTACTCTTCTGACTCACTCCGATATTATTTCGTTTCATTTTAGCGTCGTTTCACTGAGACAATTAAAACAAAATCTTAATTTTTATATTGTCTTTTGACAGGAATCATTGTATGTTCATTTCGTTGTTCACGTATATTGGCCACTGTATAATCCCATCACTACTGTATCTCCCTGTGGGGGTGCCGAGGGTTTCTGTATAAATAGTATCCCCACTTTCTGGAAATTTAGTATTTTTAAATTCCCACTGTCGCTGTCTTTCTCCTTTGTTCTTTCTCATTCCTACTCTGTTCTATCTCTTCTGCGCTGGACCAGTCAACTACCTTTTTCTTTAAAACTCTTCCAAAACTCCTCATTGTGTATGAGGTCTGTTGGGTCAGCCTGGGAATATTGGACGCTTTCTGCCAAATTTAATGGTCTGTAGAACCTATGATATTATTAAATAGCAATGTATGCATTATGTATGTGTTTTGTTGATATTTTATAATGATGTTTATATTCTATTTTGCTTTTGTAAACGGCGGTTTAATAAGTTGGAGTACAGTCTCAGCGTCCCCTGCATGGGATTCCATTATTGTAAAGTGACTGGCTGGTGGTGGAGTGCTTTCAATGTTACCACTAGGGTTGTTTTAGCAGACCTTTTATACGAATTAGGAGTGAGTCCTCTTTTAACCACGTTGTGGTCTTGATGGTCCTGATTCAGCTGTTAGCAGTCCGCTGTACATTGTAAGCAATGAATAACTTACTGAATTTCTTTGTATCTAAAGCCTTGCTTTGATACCTGGCAAAATTGAGGCACATTATGTTAATAGTTCCAGTAAAGGAATAATTAAGTAAGTCACAGAGGCGTTTCAGATAAAATATTTGGAATTACGAGCATCAAAATATTAATAATATTCCTATTCAAATACTATTAGGCTATTTGTTTATTCTATTTAACGTCTTTTTATCGAGGTGGACTTTTAACCTTTTTTTTTTGTCGAAGGTGGTTTTGACCGAAAATAATGGTCGGCTTATTTCGTTTTTTGCATCTTGTCACCGAATTGATCCCAGACTGGAAGTTTAACCACGTTGTTTCACACTCTATTTGAACACGTTAACAATGGCAATTGTATGATATCATCAATAAAGACCGCTATATCTATCTGTGCAGATATTTTGCTTTATCTAAAGACGCCTCTTGAATTACTGTGCAAAGTTAGGTCGCAGTGTGTGTTACAGGTTAATTCAATAATGTTACTTATGAGCATACTGAATAAAATAATGTAAATCACATTAACATTCTTACTCAAATACCTTTATTTGTTTACTTCAGTTGACGTCTTTTTATTAAAGTAAATTTTTAATTATTTCTTTCATTTTTTTGTTTAACGTCTTTTGACGAAAATAGTTTTTCTAGCGTCTTTTCACCGAACTGATTTGGACTGGCCATTGTGTAGTATCATCAATAAAATACCATTGTATCTATCTGTACAATTATGTCTTGTTAATCCAAGGTGTGCATGTAATGCACTGCAAACTCCAGACACAGTGTGTTATGGAGGTATATTAATTTTTCCCCTCTGGTCCTGCTTGGGGGATACAATCTGTGTTTGTTTTCAACAGTACTTCGTGCTGCCGGGGTTATCTTAAGATCATCGCAACTAAGTAGGCGATCCACAGCCATGGGAACCTCTGGAGTCGTCGCAGTGTAGCTCTGTTGTTTGGCTAAAAAGAGGGTTTAGGGATTGGTGGGGGTGTGTGTGGTTTGTGGTGGAGAGGAAAAGGAGAGAAAGAGAGAAAGAGAAGAAGAAGACGAAGAAGAAGAAGAAGAAGAAGAAGAAGAAGAAGAAGAATGAGAAGAGAGGAAAGAAAGGGTTCAGATAACGGGCAGGGACAAGAAGGATGAAGAAAATGCAGAAGAATAAAGACTAGGGAAGAAATGACAAGAAAGAGGAGGAGGAGAAAGAAGAGGACAGATGTGAAGAAAAACCAAGATGACAAGCCATTCAAATGTATTTATGGACACTCACACACATAGCTGGAAATCAGCATTTTAAGAAAGTGTTGGTTTTGGTGGGGATGTGGTAGTGACTCGGCTTTATATCAAGAAGAAGAAGAAGAAGAAGAAGAAGAAGAAGAAGAAGAAGTTGTTGTTGTTGTTGTATCAAATTTTATTCATCAGATTAACATAAGTTGTATAAGTAACATAAGTTGAAGAACATAAGAAGAAGAAGAAGAAGAAGAAGAAGAAGAAGAAGAAGAAGAAGAAGAAGAAGAAGAAGAAGAAGAAGAAGAAGAAGCAGCCATTGCTTTTCTGATTTCAAAGTACCCAAATCACAATAACTTCACCGAAGACTTGTTGAAATGATTAGATAGTGGCTTAAAATTAAAGGGCCTAAAGATCAGTCAGGGTCACAGAGTTCTTTTCAAATTCACCGTGAGTGTTTCCCCTAACCTATCCTATCCTATCCTATCCTATCCTATCCTATCCTATCCTATCCCATCCTATCCTATCCCACCTATTTTTCGGTCTCCCTCTTCTTCTACCTCCTTGCACTGTGCCTTGCAGGATGGTCTTTGCAAGACCTGATGATCTGGTGACGTGGCCATACCATCGGAGTTTCCGTTTTTTCACCACTGTGAGCAGGTCATCGTGTTGTCCAATGGCATGTGTGATGGTCTGTCGGACTTCGTCGTTGGTGATGTGCTGGGTATAGGAAATGCCCAGAAGTCTTCTGTAGCACCTCATCTCCATGCTGTGTATTCTTCGTTGGAGATCTGCTGTGAGGGTCCATGTTTCGCAAGCATATAAGAAGATGGAGATGACAAGGGTGTTTCCCCACCGGAAAATATTATCAGTACCAAAGCGTACATAATATGCACGCAGATGCTTGTTGATTTACCGATGACGGTTCAAAGCTGACAAAACTTAGCAGTCGTTTTGAGCGACGATTGTCCACCATCTCATCTGTTAGAGTGACGACAATACAGTTTCCCAAGTCAACTCGTTGACTGAAGGAATAAGCCAACATCCATCACACTCTGCCCCTTTAAACGGATAGCAGTGTCTGATGACCTGGGACTTCCGTCAGAAAATACGTTATGGTGGGGAGGAGTGCTGAGATAGAACTTCCATTGCAGTACTGACACCAACAGTCAATTTAACCACTTCAATGTTAGACTACATAGTGGAACACGTATAGAATAGGCCAATTTATGATATAATGTAATGTTTGTGACCATTTTAGTAGCCTTTTGGTCGTAGGGATGAGAAGCGTTTGTGGACCTTTACCCGAGATCCCTGAGGTTGTGCCATTACCCCCACCTCTCCACCTCTTTGCTTTTATCGTTCCGTTTCTAATTAGAATCAAGTACTTGTGCTGGGGTCATTGTTGTGCGCCGTTTCCCTCCAAATCTATTGGTCGGTCACACCCACGTGCTAAGCGAACCGCTTGTTGCTTAAACCATTCAAACTGCATTGGAGTATCGAGGTCTGCTTCAATGCATGAAGTATGTAAAACTGTAGTGGAACAAAAATACTATTATAATTTACAGCCTAGAAGTATTGAAGAATAGAAGAGTATGTGTCAACATAAAAGAAGATGGAAACCCATTTAAATGTATTTCCAGACATTGATACACATTTTACAAATCGTTGAGTTATAGTCTGTTTTGTTCTCACCCACACACGGACGCACGCTCGCGCGCATTCTCTCTCTCACACACACGCAGAGGCGCGCGCGCACGCACGCACGCACACAGCAACAACAACAACAGCGCCCCAGACCCATTGAACACAATTTTTTAAATAAATAAATTAAAACTGAAAAATGAACACAAATGTAAAACAAATTATTTAATAAAACAACAACAACAACAACAACAATAATAATAATAATAATAATAATAATAATAATAATAATAATAATAATTATTATTATTATTATTATTATTATTATTATTATTATTATTATTATTATTATTATTATTGACCAACCGATCGACATTTACCTCGTTCTGATTTCCGATTATTTCAATTGTGTTTATTTAGTGCTGACAGTCGTACAATGACACCAGGAAGCATGAGTTCGAAGGAAAAAAAAGTGAAGCGTTAATGTATAGTGTAGTGTCTAGTTCCAGTCCAGGTCACGACCGACATTAACAGGGGCAATGAGACTTGACATCTTACTGGCTCAAACGATGTTATGATTGTTTCTGTATATAGACGCTGATATAAAGTGAAATAAAGAGGAATTCGTAAGTCCTGTCCTTCTTGTCCTGCGTGGGGCTGTCATTCTTTGGCTGAGAAAGCGACCAGAATATGAGCCTCGTCGGTGATTCAATCCACAATTAGTGGCATGCTTCTTTCCCTCGTTTCTTCTTTTTTCTTTACAAACTATCTTCCACACAACCCCCTCCCCCTTCCCTCTTCCAACCCCAGCCCGCCCCGCCCAGCCCCACTCCCTGTGTAGAGTAAGCTTATAGGGGGCACACAGAGAGGTAAACTAGGTTTAGATGAGTAATCTGTGTAACAGTGCCACCGGCAGAACGGGCTCATGACAACAAAGCATGCAACTTCAAGACAACAGAACAAAGACGAAGCAATAAGGAAAGGCAAGCCTAAGCTTCTGTTTGTATCAAATCTGAACGCACAGTGCTAACCAGCTGTTAGAAGACAGTAATACCATTTGACCAAGTGAAAGTGTGGAAACGGCTATATTTTCATGTACAGTAAAGGAAGCACAAATATGTACATAACACAAAGAATGCTAATTTCCACGTTTCATTCCATTCATGTATTTTATTGTTTAAAAAACAAAGAAAAAGTACTCGGATCAGTCAAATTAATCGACCAATTTACCGATATTTCAGCGCCTTTGGCGGCCATTGAGATGGAAGAATGCTATATATAAGAACAATAACAAAATACATCATCATCATCATCATCATCATCATCATCATCATCATCATCATCATCATCATCATCATCATCATCAGCAGCAGCAGCAGCAGCAGCAGCAGCAGCAACAACAACAAAATCATCATTACCGCTGGTGATAAAGTACTATTTTTTTCTTTCGATTGGAACCATTAGCATTCATTACTTATTCTTGAATGCTATTGAATATTATAATATGGAAGTTTCTCAAAGTTCCCAGTTCCAGTCGTAGTGATGCGTTCCCCTCCCCAACCCCGCCCTCGGGATAAAGTCCATTCATATCGCTATCATCCATGAAGTTTCGTAATTTTGCTATGCAGAGTTTTGTTTACTTGATGTTGCTATGCAACTTTTGCGCAAATGCGAGTCATCAAACTGTTCAACGGTCTAAAACCTTTTTCCCAAAGAAAAAAAAAACTCCCGGGTATGTGTACTTGAACGGTACTGAGTAAACTATGAGCTTTTTCCAGTGGAAAAAAAAATCCACTTACTATGTCTCTACTTGTTAAGAGCTTTTCCAAGTGGAAAACAAAATTCACCTCGTAGCTTATGTCTGTACATGAAAGGTGCTGAATGGTCTGACTTGGGGTTACTGGCTTTTTCCACTGAAAAACCACCCCGGGTAGTTGTCTACTTGAAAGCTGGTGAGTGCCTATGGCTATAATCCCACTGTGAAGTGCTGTAGCATGACACTGGGCAACACAATCATGACGCAAGTATCTATCTCCTATCAACGCTCAGTCATCTACACCTTCCACACCCCTCCCTCATATGCCCATCTCCCCTCTTCCCCACCTCCCATCCAACCTTCTTCTGGACTTCCTTCGCACTCCGTCCTACGATGTTGGTTATGTTAGGATCTGATCACACTCTGTGCCCCCTCTCCACCTTCCCCTCCTCCCCCCTCTCCATCAACTTGTTTTTTCTTCAAAACATTTTTATTCCCACAAAGGTTACATTTTTGGCACACATGTAATATTGGCAAAATGTGTTTCAAACACTAGCAGAAATATAAACACACATTGAACTTGAAAATAAATAGATTAAAGATCGAATCGAATATACAAAAAAAAATATGCGAACAGTTCCAAAACATAATAAACATTCATTGTTAAGTTCAATTGTAGCCTACACTCTATTCATGTTCCATGGTCTATTTCAACTATAATTTGTTTGTAAGCTGCCCAGGTTTGTGTGAACTTGTCATAGGTTTGACTCCCATCATCATCGTCGTCATTCTCCTTTTGTGAGTCAGACCACCGCCACCACAAACCCCATCACTCCTTCGTCGCTCCCCCCCCCCCCCCCCTTCACTATCCATCCTTTCCTCCATCTTTGGTCTCTTATGTTTCACTTGTAAATACTTATTTGTTCACTTTGTACAGTACGTCCTTGTGTAATTCGTTAGCAAGTGCTTTGTCTGATTTCAATTTGTATGTAGCCGGATGTTAACCTTTAGAATGAATGCGTAGTACAGCGCTTTGAACTAATATTGTTCATTAGGATAAAAGCGCAATATAAATATTATTATTATTATTATTATTATTATTATTATTATTATTATTATTATTATTATTATTATTATTATTATTATTATTATTATTATTCATGTTAATCTGAAAAAAAACCCCACATATTTATCTACTTTATATGTTTGAATAATGACTCTTTAAAATACTTGCAATAATGCTTTGGTTTGGCTGAACATTTTTCACACCATATCGATACCATAGTAGTTTTTGTAGAGAGGCGTTGCAAGAAGGAACAGGTGGAAAGAGTGACGGGGGGTAGGAAAGAGAAAGAGAGAGTGGCGAGGGGGGTGGAAGACATGAAATGGAGAGAGAAATAGAGAGTGACGGGGGGCAGGAAACAAAAGAGAGAAAGAAAAGAGAGAGTGAGTGAGTGAGACAGAAAAAGAGAGTAACGAGGGGTGGGGATTAGGAAAGAGAGAGAGAGAGAGAGAGAGAGAATTATGATTGCAAGAAATAAGAATGAAGAATGATTGATTTCCACTGTCAATCTTAAGCAAGTTGTGAATTATAAACAATACACAGGTAAATCTCAATGTGTGCAGGTTTCAATATTTTTCCATCACTGACATAGTTTATGGTGGTTTCCGCGGGTCTCAGATCATCGGCATATGAAATCAATAATAATAATGCTGATAATAGAAGCTGTACTCATCTTATTCCTAAATCAAACTCAAAGCGCGGCGACCGGTAACCAACATACACGTTGTTAAAGGCACTCTTATAAATGCGCAACAACAGCACACTCATCACTCAAACATGTGTATAGAGAATGAATGATATGCACATTAAATGCATTGTATGTATATGAAAAGCATTAGATATTAGAATGTTATTTATATCTTTTTTACTCATACAAACATGTCCGCCTTAAGAAGAGCTTAGATCCAAACTGTGCGTTGTGTCGTTTTGTACTGTTTTTGTTCAAATTAGCTTTTTTTTTCTTCCCGTTTTCGCTCTTCAGCACAACAAAAACCTTTGAGAGTGCAACTCTCCTATTAGCAAATAATATTCATATCGTCTCAAAACATATATCTGAAAAGAAAGTGGCGCAATACCAAATAATAGTTCTATTCTAACCACGTGTGTTTATCGCTGTAATAGGTCTTTGAACTGAATTATAGAAAGAACCACAGCGGGTAATATACCCCAACTTGTAATTAAAGTGAGTCTGGTGTCGTTGTGTCAAACTTTTACAAGTAATCTTTTAATGTGACAACATTGCAAATTACCAGGCAAACTCGCTGTCAAGAAAAATAAACAATAATAAGCTAATCCTTGATAGCTAATCCCTTAAAAAAAAAAGTTCCAACTTCAAACTAAAATCAAACGGTGAATCTTTCAAGAAATTACAGGGTGACTGACAAAGTGATTCCAGTTTTCCGCCCTGTACAGGCGGCAAGGATAGCTCAGTGGTCAGAGCGCACGACTTGTGTGAGTGCGTCTTGGGCGACGTGGGTTCGAATCCTGACTTCAGCAAACTATTGTGTGATTGCTGGATATTACGGGCCAGCGCTTTGAGAATCTCACTCAGCTTGTAAGTGCGCTATATAAGAGAAATCTCTTTCTTTTACAATACACGCACGGCAGCGATAGAAAAAGACTGATGAAAGTAGTGTCCCAACAGCTGTGGAAGGCTTGATAGAGATTTTGTACGCCGCACTGTGACATTCAATAAAAACATCATGAAGCTGTACAAAAGCAAATACTAATTCACGTCTTGATTCCGAATTTGTCGGTGTGTTTGTGTGTGTGTGTGTGTGTGTGTGTAGGTGTGTGTGCGTGTGTGTGTGTGCAGCCGTTAACTTTCTCTTTAATTCAAAGCAGACAAAAAGTTCCAAAAATTTGGCTAAGTTCACAGTTGTTCGTACACGTCTATAATACTGACTGTCGTTTTGCGGCACTGAGTTTGTTAGCGTAGAAACCTGTGTGATTTTTATAAATTGTATAGACGCTAGCGTCTTCAATACTTATTCTTCCAACAACCTATACAGAGCGTCCCTAACATGTTTATGACAACCAACAGTTTAAAGCAAGAGCATGAATGAGGAAATGACAATGGGGACTATTGATCAAAGAGCTTTGTATTTATAATATTGGCTTTGAATTAATTAAATGAGCTAGCCCGTACGGTCTAGAGATCTGCATGCAAATGCAGAGAGAGAGAGAGAGAGAGAGAGAGAGAGAGAGAGAGAGAGAGAGAGAGAGAGAGAGAGAGAGAGAGAGAGAGAGAGAGAGAGAGAGAGAGAGAGAGAGAGAGAGAAAGGGTGTGGTATTAAATTTTTACAAAAATCCCATGTTATTGAATTTCTTTAAAATATCTCATAGAATTGGTGCTGTCAGTGCCACGACGACAATGCCAGCACTAAAACGATCAGTGTCTTTCGCTATATTTACAGCTCGACATGTCTGCACTCTAGTCTTTAAGCTTAAGCATTGCGCATTTGTACTGGTGTCTGAGGAACTTAGCATAGCAACTCTAGCTGTCCAGTAAAAGTAGGTCTCCATGACTATACCAGTATGGTCCTACAGCTGAGTGTTCCCATAGCCCTATGTTCCTACATCTCCATGTTCCCACAGCTCTATGTTCTTACAGTCCTACGTTCCAAGTCTTTTCCCCCAGTTCTGTGCGTGAATACAAATGGGGAAAAAAAGAAAGATATTACTCTTATATAGCGCACTTATAAGCTCAGAGAGCTTCTCAAAGCGCTGGCCACTACTATCCAGCAATCACAAAATAGTTTGCTGAAGTCAGGATTCGAACCCACGTCGCCCGAGACGCGCGTACACAAGTCGAGCGCTCTGACGACTGAGCTATCCCTGCCGCCAAACTAACATAATTATATGAATTAACTGTATTATATAGTATAATATTATTTACACTTTACAAGATACAACGAACAGTATTTTACTATACTGCACATCACAATGTATTCATATTTGACCTTATCTCGTATTAACTGTAGGCCTACTAACGAATATCCCCGCTCGCCTCTCTCTCTCGGTTTGTGTACTGTGTGATAAGCTCAAGAGTAGGTTACTTAGCTTACAGTTTTCTTACTATTTTCGGATTTGAACCCGTAGCAGCCAAGCGGTTTGGAATTGGAACCCACCATTCTGCAGATAATTAGCAGCAAGGAAGATGTATACACGTACCAAATAACATCATGGTCAGACGAACTGTTCGCGAGGTATTGGTGTGCTAACTGGGACTGGCAAACTAGCCTAGTAGTAGCCTAGTAGTAGTAGTAGTAGTAGTAGTAGTAGTAGTAGTCGTCTAGCAGTAGTAGTAGTAGTAGTCGTCTAGCAGTAGTAGTTGTAGTAGTCTAGTAGTAGTTATCTAGTAGCAGTAGTAGTAGTAGTGTAGTAGTAGTAGTAGTAGTAGTAGTAGTAGTAGTAGTAGTAGTAGTAGTAGTAGTAGTAGTAGTGATAATATTACTAGATTCGCCTTCAAATCTTTTACATCTTAATCCACTGGAAAAATTTTCTCCGAAGACCAGTTTTTATCTATATCTTTAAGTATTTTTACCTCATCACAACCTTGGCAAGGTACCAGTTTTATTCTTCACAATATTACCACCTTATATGACGAAGTCTTAACAGTATTTTGAATACACACTGGGTAACATAATATACAGAACCTATATTTGTGGTTGGTATCATATGGTGTACCTACAGTGGCACTCAGAGAGTATTAAATGGTGTAAAATAGTGCTTTGACTACCTTAGTTGACTACGATGACACTGATGGTGGCCTGTTGAACAATTGACTCTTCAGTACTTACTATCTATCAGTAGGCTACATAGTCAAGTCAGGTCAAGTCAATGCATTCTTTATTGCCCAGAAAGAAAAATGTGGATTGTCGCTTTGCGAGACAAGGCAGGATTTCATAGCGGCAATAAACACAGTGACAGCAATGGAATAGTAACATAACATTGAGGAAAAAACCACCCACACCCATTTGCGCTATTACAATATAATATTCAGCTCTTCGTTTTAACAGACATACCAGATACACAACATTTGTACCGGGTACTACCCTCGCGTGCATTTACATGGAATCACACACACACCCGCCCACACACACCCACACACACACATACACCCACACCCACACTCACACACACACACACACACCCGCACAATATTACATAGTCATAGGTTGCATTACATGAAGGATCCATTACAACAAACTACTAGGACTACACTATTAAAGGACCATTCATGTCCAGGACATTGCCTACTGACTGTTTAGAGCTAAGCTGTTATGTCCGATCTGTTCGTCTCGGGTGGACTAGCCACATTCAGCACATTGAATCGTTTGCTGCTATCTGTACTAGACTGTGAGCATGCTGAGTGTCAAGGGTAATTGTAGATTATAGTCACAGGACACCGGAACGTATAGGCGACTACAGTGCTGGTTAGGGGTGTTCGGTTTTACCGGTTTTCCGGTTAAAATCGGTTCGACTTTCTCACGGTTCGGTAATCCGGTTTGGCCTTAAAAAACCGGAAAACCGCGGTTTTTCTAAGAGACATCACTCGTCCCGTAAAGCACTAGCAAAGTGGCAGAAACAGAGAAATTCGTAGCGAACACGCGTGGGAAAGCTGACATTTGGATATTTTTTCTCCTGCGAGAGACAGAAGCAGGAAAGGTTGACCAGAATTTCACAGAACACAAACTTGGAACAGGCTTTTAATCTTTCAATGCGCATTGTTTTTCTAACCAATATGACATTCGCAACTTCAGATTCCACCAACGGTTTCACAAACTCAAAATTGAAAAGCAAACTCCCAAATCTACCCACAGTGGAGGAGGGAAATAGCCTCCGAGTTAAGTAGCTAGCGACATAAATTCCAAAAAAAAATTCAATGCAGAGGTTATTTCCCTTGCTTACTATGCGCCTTTACCCGGGGTAACCAATTGTAACTTCTAGCCGGTTAACCGGTTTTAAACCGCGGTTTTCTATTAGAAAAACCGGTTTAAAACCGGTTTGAGAAATCGTACCGGTTCCACCCTCTAGTGCTGGTCACATTATTCTGACACCAGCGAACCAGTTGATGGTAAGGAGAAAATAATATGGTAACACGTTGGCCAATCCGGGATTCGAACCAGGTACCTTTCGGTTACTAGTAAGCCGCTCTACCAACTGAGCTAGCCGGCCACACCACTGAGTATCAGGTTTACGTCAGGTCTCTAATAGTGTGGTCCTAGTAGGGCTTGTTCAAAACACGCTTTAGCCGAGTCAAGTATTAGATAGCAATGTTATTGTTAACCCATTGTTGCCATTACCAGCAGTCAAACAACCATTGTTTACAAGCTGACAAGTGCTTTGATCACAATTGGCGACGCTCTTGTCTTCTTCTTTTCTTTTTTTATCTTTTCTGGCTGGTCTTCAGTCACGTCACGTCAAAGAAATAAGTGTGGTTTTGAAGGCAGGTTGATTTGATGGCAGATACTGCTATGGCGGGTTGGAATCAAATCCAACCAATTGCAGACTAGTTTTCTGGCCAGTTGTGTTGCACGGAGAGGTCCGAAAGAAGTTGTCCTAGACAACGAAGTTGTCCCAGTTCCAAACGCTTTGTAATGCGATGGTCTTGATAAAGGTTTTTATCAGTACAACTTATGTTAATCTGATGAATAAAATTTGATACAACAACAACAAGATAAAGGTTTAGTTCCAGACTTCTCTATCTGTTTATGCATCGTTTAGCTGGTACTTTTTTTTTAAAAATTACATCACGTTAATAAATGATTGTCGTATCAAACAGCATAAACTACTACTACTACTACTACTACTACTACTACTACTACTACTCTACTACTACTACTACTACTTCTACTACTACTACTATGTATAATGGACGATATATGCGCCTTGTTCATAAATCAGACTGAAAGCACAGCGATCTGTAACCAACACAACACGCACGCTCATATATTACACACACTCCTGCATACAACATATTGATCATTCAAACATGCGGTGTAAAGGCAAATCGCTATGGCAAGGCGAAGAAGGAAATGGAATGTTTACTTTAGATTAAAGAAAGAAGATTTACTGCATTCAATACCATTACTGAAGACGGGAGGGGGAAGGGAGGCAAGCTACCGGAGTACCTGGAGAAAACCCTCGTTTACCTCAAATATCCAAGGTAGAAAAAAAGAAGATTAAAACCTCCCAACACATAATTATTCAACAAAGCAACTTTTGGAATGTATGAGCAACTTTTTCTGTCAATGTAAATACAAAAGTAAAGCACTTCAAGTACACGAGGTCTCCCATTTCGTAAAAAGGGCCAGCAGCCGTTTTGGTTTGGGACGAGAGTATAAAACGAGTTCTAGTCTGTGCACATACGCAAAGTCCCCTATACGCTACGTGTCCGGAGACGTTAATCTATTGCCAGTGCACATACGCATTCCATCGCATGGACTTTAAAGACTCGTATCCTAGACAGGAAACTGAGCACAGCCAGCAAGTGCTAATCCTATTCCTCCTCGGGCATTCAGGAGCGCTCAGTTGTCTGTGGCGTGAGACGACAGGCCTCAAGCAATAACATGCCGTTTTGGAGTTGGATTCTGTTCTTAGCTAACACCTTAAGAAGCTCATGAGCGCGAAAGGCTTATAAAAATAATTCAATTAAATTTAATTCCAAATATTCAATTAAATTTAATTCCAAAAGTATAATGTATAGTTGTAATATTGATCTAAATTTGTTTGTGTTTTTTTTTAAGAGAAAGTATTACCTACGAGATGTAGGGTAAGGTTTAGCCGTTTAGGAATTAACCATTCATTGACACGACAGGCTGACCTGCGTACTTGAGCCGCTGTAATTTGAGATTAGACCCCTGTGGAGCGTGGCCACTGTCATTTCAATTTTTTGACGTATGCGCGAGGTCATTGGCGTGACATGCGTCACAAGGTCGCCGAGTCATAACAGAAAAGGATAATTCAAACTTCAGCGGTTGGCTGAGCAAGGAAAGCCCACTTCTTACTATTCACACAGAAAACGCCTTGCGGAACAAGTGCGTTTTTAAGCAGCTCTTGAAGGAAACAAGGTCTGTACAATGTCTTAAACCGGCAGGCAGCGCATTTCAAACCTTGGGTGCTTAAAAACTAAAAGACCGCTCGCCAATTGTTTTAAGCCGACGTTTGGGCGTTTTCAAAAGTTTTTCATCTGATGAGCGCAAAGAACGAGTTGTAGTGTAGGTAGTGAGTACCTCAGACAGATACTGTATGGTGAAAGTGACTGGTCAAAGTGGCGGAAAGTTAGCACAGCAATTTTGTATTTAATGCGGAACTTAACAGGGAGCCAGTGAAGCTCCTTTAAAATGACTCTTTGTGTATAAAAAAAAAACATAAAAAAGAATAATGCGTGTGTGCGTGTGTGTATGTATCGGTATAAATGAATGTCTAAAATCACTGTATTATGTGGCGTGTGATATGTATTGGTATAAATGAATGTCTAAAATCACTGTATTATGTGGCGTGTGATATGTATCGGTATAAATGAATGTCTAAAATCATTGTATTATGTGGCGTGTGATATGTATCGGTATAAATGAATGTCTAAAATCACTGTATTATGTCGCGTGTGATATGTATCGGTATAAATGAATGTCTAAAATCATTGTATTATGTGGCGTGTGATATGTATCGGTATAAATGAATGTCTAAAATCACTGTATTATGTGGCGTGTGATATGTATCGGTATAAATGAATGTCTAAAATCACTGTATTATGTGGCATGTGATATGTATCCGTATAAATGAATGTCTAAAATCACTGTATTATGTGGCGTGTGATATGTATCGGTATTAATGAATGTCTAAAATCACTGTATTATGTGGCGTGTGATATGTATCGGTATAAATGAATGTCTAAAATCACTGTATTATGTGGCGTGTGATATGTATCGGTATAAATGAATGTCTAAAATCACTGTATTATGTGGCGTGTGATATGTATCGGTATAAATGAATGTCTAAAATCACTGTATTATGTGGCGTGTGATATGTATCGGTATTAATGAATGTCTAAAATCACTGTATTATGTGGCGTGTGATATGTATCGGTATTAATGAATGTCTAAAATCACTGTATTATGTGGAGGAATGGGAGGTAACTGTCCACGGTTGGAATATTGTCTAGCTTCCATTTCTTGGTTAGTGGTAGCTCCTCTGTGCAGAATCCTTTGGTGTGGCCATTGGGTTATGCAGGACAAGGCGACACAACATTTGTTCTCCCCGTCTGTTTTTGGTGGTGAGCAGGACTACATTATGGGCAGGCATTTCAGGCAGGTTAGTGGCAGTGACCTGCAGAGTGTGGTGGCACTACTCGCCGGTAATCCGGTTTATTATCAATGCAACAAGTTTTATGTCTCTCTTACGATGGATAATGAGTATTTTAATACAGTTTAAGCCGTGTTCTTAAGGTGGTGGCCAAGATGCGGCTACAATTAAATAAACAGACGTAACAACTGAACTGTATAGGTTGTTTTTTTTACCTCCCCTTCCTTACCTACAACCATCGTCGCGCAGCGGTCCGTTTCAGAACTTAAATATCATTCATTAACCTTTTAACACAACCTAAAAAGACAACTTAATAAAATCGAGAAACAGTTGACGATGTAAAGAACTATGTTATATATGCACTGCTGGTTCAAAACATGTCTAAATGTCTCATAGGTAGACGTTTTCAGTAGGTAGATTTTTAATTCCTTCCCTTCCAATATCGTAAATGTGAATTTGTAAAATGTATAACAGTAACTAGTCAAACATCCAAAAATTATTACAAATAAGATATTTGAAAGAAGGTTAGAAAAATCTATAGAAATAAAAAAATCTACCAAAGTTTGAGACATATATAACATATTGCAACTAGCAGTGCATTATTATTTGACCTCAAAGTGAAGCGGAAAGTTTCTCAATGTTATTAAGCTAGCCGTCTTTTAGGTTGTGTTAAAAGGTTTATGAATGATTTTTAAGCCATAATTATTATTTGGCATCACATGCAGTATCCTTTTGCGATGCGGAAACGTCAAAAGGGAGTAAACAAGAAGAAAATGCGAAAAGAGATAAGCTTAGTCGGCGTGGTATCACACGGCCGTTGACATGGAAGTATAAAGCAGTGTGCTACTGCCAATTTTGATGGGAAATATCCATCTCTGACAACAAATAAGTTTCAAACCCAATCAAAAGTGTCCAAATCGTGAACCCTTGTCAAATTAGGGAATCTATGTTTGTTGTTTTTTTTGAATTTTTTTTAAAAACGGTACTTCGTAAAAAAAACGAAAAAGGCGGTGCTTGGTTATTGCGTGCAGAGGACAAAGGCTGAGAAAGAAATACGTGAAAATTTGCGAGTCTACACGTAGGATGTTGAACTTGAACGTTCTGTTGCTATAATGTTATGACAGTCTTGCAACTGTGATAAAACACATCAACAACAAAAACAGCCTCTGCCATTCTGACAAAACTGGAAGGGGGGAGGGAGGGGAAGGAAAATGGGAAGAAGGGGGAGGGAGAGGAGGAGGAGGGGGAAATGCCTGCGTGTGAATCATTTACAGATTTACAAGACATGAAAATTACACTGGCAAGTCGAGAAACCATTATCTTTTAACATATGACGGTTAACCCGTTCAAGTCCGAAACCATAGCTACAGGTTCATAATTTTTTAGAGAAACTTATTACTCCTTTTAAAACTCTCATCGAATTGCGTGTTTTCATCAGCAGATATCGTGTTGCAGATCGAATTTTTGGCGTGCTTTATCTCTGCTACCGGTTTTGTTATTCTGGAGGCAACTACTGTGTAAAAGAAAGGCCTGGAAATATGATTGCAACATCTAACTTCTACCTATTAAAAAAAACTTTTGAGATTGTAAATGTTTTCCGTTTTATGAATCTATGTATGTTTTTATTTATTGGGATTTCTTAGACTTAGTTAATATTTCAAACATTCATTCAATCTAATTTGTGTACACCTATATTTTTGTAGACCAAACGTCAATGTTGCGACTCCCTTCCTAGGCGAAAAGAAAAGTTTGTGGTTGCACGGCGTTATATGACAGGACTTGTTCGTGCCAAACGTTAAAAGAGGTTAGTACGTGTAGAGCAGGTAGGGGAGGTTAGTACGTGTAGAGCAGGTCACATATCTTCAGTCATGTCTAGCTGTCACATATTTTCTCTGTCATGCCTACTATGATAAACCTCTTCAAGCGGGATTAGCGATGGTAAATATGTTAGGGTTTATCGCTGTTATTGGAGGTTATTGGAGAGCCCCGCTAATCTTAACCTAGGAAGATCAACACACACAATGTACGGTGCTCCAACTCAAATGTCAGCACTAATTCTGTTGACTTCTGCATTCTTCTTCTTACTGTTCTTTTTCTTCTCCATCCTCTTACTGTCCTTGTTCTGCTTTCCGTCCTCATTCGTTTCGCTGGAGAAATAAAAAAATCTCGACTCTGTTGACTTGTTGGTGTACGTGTTAGTGGTGATGTGATGGTGGCATTCTACTTATTCATCTATATATATAAATTGCTTAGCCGGAAGTCCTTCTTCGCCTCTACTGTAAAGTTTGTCAGGTATGGACGCTGATCTTGGCAGGTGCTGGCCGCTGCGGATCGGCCTGCTGTGTGCTCAAAACTAGCGAAATCGTTATAGCCGACATTTCCTTACCAAACGTTTAACCGTTTCTGAGATAAATAAATAAACAAAATGTCCACAAACTGCAATAGCCTCATTCCGCGCGCTTCCATTAAAAATCAAATTGAGGTTTCAGCATGTTTTCCCATATAGACCAAAAAAGTGATGGTCTTTCTAGGAACCCTTGATAGCCTACTTAGTAAAACATTCGCCTACCGTGCAGGGCGACCCAAGTTCAAACCTCACGCGGGCAATATTTTTTTTTTACACTATAATATAAATATTTTTCTTTTTAATTTAGGCTTTTTACCTTTAATTTATTATTATTATTATTATTATTATTATTATTATTATTATTATTATTAAACTAATAATAATAATAAATTATTATTATTATTATTATTATTATTATTATTATTATTATTATTATTATTATTATAATTATCTTATATCAAATTTTCTTTTAAAACCTTGGTGTTTTTTCTGATTTCTATTTGTATTATTCTATATTCATTATTATTATTATTATTATTATTATTATTATTATTATTATTATTATTACTATTATTATTTATAAACTAATAATAATAATAATTATTATTATAATAACAATTATAATATCTTATATCAAATTTTATTTTAAAACCTTGGTGTTTTTTCTGATTTCTATTTGTATTATTCTATATTCATTATTATTATTATTATTATTATTATTATTATTATTATTATTATTATTATTATTATTATTATTATTATTATTACTACTACTACTACTACTACTACTACTACTACCAAGGATCGGGATGGGGTGGTACGTGTAGGTAAAAGGGGGCTACGGGTAGGTTTAAAGGGGCATGGGTAGGCATAACGGGGATACGGGTATATATCTTATAAGGGGGTATGGTGATGGTCGATTCCTTTCATCCATACCTGCGAAACGATCAACGGGGAAGTATCAAGGAGGGTACAGGTAGGAACCAAGGGGGTATGGAAGGTATCAAGGGGGTATGGAGAGGTATCAAGTGGGTTCGGGGAGGCATCAAGGGGGTATGATGAGGCATCATTGGGGGGGGACGGGGAGATATCAGGGGGGGGGGGGGTATGGTGAGGTATCAAGGGGGATATGGGGAGGTATCATCGTCCAAATGAAACTCGCAGACAAAAGTTCTCTCTGTCTACATTTTAAACAGCATCATGTGTACCCTGGCTTGTCAGGGTACAAAAACCACTAGTATTCTATATATAGGTTCTCCTATATTGTAGTCTTTCTTTAGCTCACAATATATTGTTAAAATAATCTCCGCCCCTTCACCTCAAGCCTCGTCTGCGTGTGCGCGAGTCCGCCATTGACTGATCGTGTCTGTGCGTGCATGTGTGTGTCAGAGTGTGCGCGTGATTGATTTATTAATTGATTGTGTGTGTGTTTGAGTGTGCGTGACGAAGAGATAATTCGAAAAATAATGCCATGAAAATTACGTGTTTGTATGTGTATGTAATTAGCGTGCAATAATTAATGTCTTTTTCTCAAGATATAGCCTAGGTTTGGTCGTGATTCGAACGCAGAAGAAGAAGAAGCAGGAGAGGGGGGAAAAAAGGGACTTTTAATGTTAGAAAAGAATGCTGTATAAGCATACCATGATTTGTGGGTGATTTGCATGATTAGGTGATTTATTTCACCCTATTTTATATTTCATTGCACCAAATGAGTTCTTTTACTGAAGTGAAATAAATCTTGAGTCTTTTTCTTCAGGTATAGTCAAAGTCAACAAACCTCTATTACCCCACAATGGACATACAGCACGTTGTATCTCAGCCAAAAAGAAAAGAAAAAAAATGAGTAAAACAAATAGGTTAATACATAAAATTACTATATATTTTCCACTTTACTCTTTACACACCCACACAACCAATTTCTTCCAGTTCTCTCTTACTACTAACGCGCATACACCCGCATAACAAATTTACTAAATCCTAAGTTAAGCCCGACATAGCATATAGGGGACTATACATTAAGAACACATAAAAGACAGTAGGGAAGCCTACAGGAGGCAGTTCCTGGTTAAGAATCCTATCAGGACCACGATAAAACAGTAAAAGGTACTATAAAGAAGCCAAAAGTAGGCTGCCTAATGTAAAACATTAAAAGCTTTCTAAAACAGACCTATCCTATCCAGACCGTAACTCGAAGATCATAGAGATCGTTTAATCAGCATACTCCATCTCTCTCTGTCCTCAGCAACCCTCGTAGCTTCGCTCAGTGTCAAGTCAGGCCTTTCTCGAATGTTGCCCCCCCCTCCCCACCTCGTTTTCTGTTACGTACCCCTCTTCTTCTGCCTCCTTGCACCGTGCCTTGCAGGTCATAGTTAAGGTCATAGTACTAATACATGCAATACTATAATAATAATGAAATAACACAATACTAGTGCATGTCATACTACTGTATAATAATAATGCATAACGCAACACTAGTACATATAATACGATAATAATGACTTAACACAACACTAGTACACTAATACAAGAATAGTGACGTAACACAGCACTAGTACATGTAATATTATAATAATAATGACAGTAAAAACACTGGTAACAATAATTACAAAGTCATGGATTGAGACTGCAGTATTGTACAAAACACACACACACACACACACACACACACACACACACCCACACCCACACACACACACACGCACACCCACACACACACACAAGCTTGTAATTTCTCTTGTAGAGATAAAAAAAAAAGACATACTGTATTGCATTGCATTGCATATTATCAAATACAATGACACATCAGCGGGTGTACAGTAAATGTTGTAAACAACAGCAATTAAGGCGTGACACTCAATCAGGGGAATGAATTATTTATTTTACGCAAACATTTAATTCAAAGTTCACCATCTGGATCTGGATTCCCGTCTATGATGGTAGATTGAAGTGCCGACCGTAGAAGCCAATTCTAGTTGAAACGATGATCACAAGTGTTCTGCTTCACAGATAGTCTGGAAAGAGTCATAGAAGAGTCGATGACCACCTTTCTAAACGCGATGTTTCTGCTTTGTCTTTAATTCTTCTGAGAACTGTTCTGTTTCTGATACCGCCTCCTTAGCTGTTGACACGCTGAACACAAGGTCACACAGGCACGCTGTTTTTTCATGCAATAGCCTGCATCTGACAGTTCGTCATTTCTCTTGTCATTTCTAGGTCAACTTGTCCATTGACAACACGCTGCCCGTTTCTATCATAGTAATATCGGTGGTGGGCCTTTCCCTTTGTGCAGCACGTGCAGTCGTCTTGCCATCGGAGTGTGGGTCGCCTGGGCTTATACAATGCAATGTTGTCATTTTATCAAGCAAGGGCGGTGACAAAAATAAAGTTTCTTCCACCTGAACATTGCCAGTTACTAGAAGTTTTGTTTTTGCAACACGTTGCTGGTCACTTTTGATCTGGCTTGATGGTTTACGACTATATCATGCTGGTACTTGGGTGATAAAGGTTGAGCGACTTCTGTCGCCATGTTGACCCTGACACAGGCACAACGCGTAACACAATCGTCGTTTACCGTTCTCTGAGACGATATTCTACGATTTCATGTTATTTTCACGAAGCAAGGACTCTCTTAAACCATCCAAAGCAGCTGGAAATCCAGTCACTGGCATTTTGTTGGGAATTTTTATAACAAAACGGGAGCTGACACGCCAACAAACAACCTGTCCCTTTCGAACCCCGAGTTTTGTTTGAGAGAGAGAGAGAGAGAGAGAGAGAGAGAGAGAGAGAGAGAGAGAGAGAGAGAGATGTGCGCGGGAGTTGTGTTTGGGGAGGGTTTGTTCAAAATGGAAATTCGCATCACAAACATACAGTAACAGGAACCAATAACCTGTTTTCATACTGCAGGGCAATAAAATGTTACCATTTATAATTAAAACACGCATTCCTACGATATCTGTTGTATTTCGCACTGAAGAACTTCTTTTAGTTAAAGAGCCCGAAGTCAAAGAATTTGTTTCTTTTTGGCAAAACCGTGATTACCTTAAAATATGTTGTTATTACATTAAACAATGCTACAGTGGGCTTTCCTTGCTCAAAACAACCGCTAATGTTCGAATTTTATATTCCTGTTTTGACAGGGCGTGATTTCCGCTGCATAATTAACTTAATCTACTAGAGATATTTTGTTGCGCTACATACTTATATACTTTGGAAAGAGTTGGTGCTTTTTGTTTGTGGCAAGCTTATTATTTTCAGTGGGGAACATTCACTGTCTATGTTAAACTCTGAGGGTCGTGGCACAGAGGATGCCATCCTGACACTGCTGCACCATTTGTACCAACACCTCGATAGATCTGGAACTTATGCGCGCATAATTTTCTTGGATTTTTCCAGCGCGTTCAACACTCTGCAGCCACATCTCCTCACGCAGAAGCTCCTGGCCATGGATGTTAGCCCGACCTTGATAAGGTGGATCCACAGTTTTATGACAGAGCGTCCACGGAGAGTCAGGATTGGCAATACCATGTCCTCCATGCTGATGACTAACACTGGGGCCCCTCAGGGATGCGTGCTATCCCCAGTCCTGTTCACCACCTACACTGCCGATTGTCGCTCAACAGACCCCAGCAACATCCAGGTCAAGTTTGCCGACGACACATTCCTTTCAGGATTGGTGAACACCGACGAGACGGCATACAGGTTGGGTGTGGACGGGTTGGTGTAATGGTGCGACAGAGACTACCTGGAGCTCAACGTTGCCAAGACGGAGGAGATGGTGATTGATTTCCGCCTCAAGTCCAGTACCATCAAGCCACTCACCATCAAGGGCGAAGCAGTCCGGATAGTCGACAGGTACAAGTACCTTGGCACGGTGATCGACAACAAGCTAAACTGGTCTGCAAACGTCGACGACTGCTGCAAGAAGGCAAACCAGAGACTTTTTTTTCCTCTGCAAGCTCAGACAGTTCAGGGTCAATAGCACAATCCTGCAACTATTCTATCAGTCAGTGGTGGAGAGCATATGTTGTTCAATCAACTATGCTACTACAACTCCACCAAGCTGGCAGATAGAGAGGATGGACTGAGTCACTTCAGCAGCAGCTAAAGTGACAGGGAAGGAAGTTATTGTCTCACCCGCTGCATGAAACTGTTGCTGGGTGTGTGTCGAGGCGCAACACTGGGCGCCTAATCTCCCTGCGGGCCCGAACCTCTCGATTCAGAAACTCCTTCCTCCCCATGGCTATCCGCCTGGCCAACAGTGCTCCACGACAAAGAGGCCGGAGATCGGCTCAGAGGCTGTGACTTGCTCAGTAGGTTAGCAGACTTTTCATTTAAACCAAAGTTTTTCATCAACAAAAATAGTGGGCAAGAAATCAGGCTATGTAGATGTGTGTGTGTGCCTGAGGAGTTGTAATAATTCGGGGGATGGAGGTGACAGTAATATATACCTATGGCTATGCATTGTGAACTATTTATTGGTTGTTTTAACAAAGTGTTATACATACACACTTCAGAAATATTATCGTTTACTTTTAAGAGTGTTATATGGTTCTATCTAGTATATTATTAGTGTAGAAACTCAGCATAATTTATATAATAATTAATAATTTATAATTATGTATAATATTTATTAATAATAATAAAATTATGTATTACATGACAATGTTATTGAATAATATACATCAGTACATTTATTAATACTGTCATATCCTATCCTATCATATCCTATCCTATCCATTGAAATGAGTAATGTTAGCAATGCTAATTGAAATATGAGACAATTGATCCTATTATACTATACTGGAAGTCAATGGTATTTCATTATGTATATATATATTATAATGCTAATGTAAATTTATTGGTTTGCTTTTTAATGTAATTTGCTATAACTTTGAAATAATATCTTATTTTATAATGTAACTTAGTCTAAGGCATGCATTATATTTTATAATGTATTTATTTAAATGGAATGGTGTGAGGAAATGTACATTATATATTTAGAAGACTTTATGAATTAGAGAATTAGATTTAGGTTGACATAAGTACATTAGAGAGGAAAAAGAGAGGTGGAGAGAGAGGGGAGAGATAGGGTGAGGGGGAGACAGACAGACAGACAGACAGACAGACTATTGAGATGCCATTGAAATGTAATTAAATTTTAATTTGTGATTATGCAATTAATAAATTATGTTAGATTAGTTTTAAATAGCATAATTAGTTTTGGTATTCTGAATCTTTTGAATGAATTTAGGAGTGAAACACTGTACGATAACAATAGGTTTTTGGAAAGCAAAATATCAGTCCCACGCACACTCACACACAAACACACACACACATCTATTAAACTACACAATGTAAACTACGCGTATGTTAGAGGTGAAAATCCTCACAAGGTAGCAAGCACACACATCTACACACATAGGTTTACAATCAAACCACCTCAAAGAAACTGCCCAACAGGAGAAAACAATCAATGATTTGGCCAAATCAACACATAGGCCTAAATCAAAACCAACGTTATCCAAAGAAGTTAGGGACTGAAAGCTGGCAGGCAAATATCTACGTCTACGTGTATATGCAATCAAATAATACATGACTCAAAGAAAGGGTGCTAATACAGGAACAATTCACAATACTGCAATATTTAGTTCTTATAGAATTCAAAAATATTCTGTAGGCCATTCTTATAACTGATCTGGATACCCCACGGTGCTTTTTGTATTGTTGAATAAAGTCAAAGGTTTTTTAAATTTTATTTTACTTTCCACTAATCGTTGTAATTCGAACGAACGAACGAAAAACGATGCTTAACGTCCTATTGCATGAGCGTTAAGGACAATAAAATTGGGCTAAAAAGCCCTCATCATACATATTTACCAGACCATTTGGTTTGGCTCTGTTCGTTGTAATTCCTTAGAAGACAGACTTATTTGTAGTGATAATGCATGTACATAAGCAGCTCCCCTTTTAGCAGCTTACCCCTTGGGGTCATGAGCAATCTTGCCGCTGTAGATTGTTCTAACCTATAAAGGGAAAAGGGAAAGCCCCAGTTGAAAACCTGTCTTGACTTTGTAGGCTTGACCGATTCACTGCGGCAACAGTACCCCCGTTGGAGTGCCGGGGGTTTCAGTATAAATAGTATCCCCACTTTCTGGAAATTTAGTGCTTTAAATTCCCACTGTCGCTGTCTTCCTCATTTGCTCTTTCCCATTCCTGATCTGTCCTATCACTCTGCTATACTATCTTCTTCTTCGCTAGATCAATGACCTACCTTTTTTCTTGAAAACTCTTCCTGGACAGGACTCCTTGTTTGTGTATGAGGTCTGTTGGATCAGCTTGGGAGTATTGGACGCTTTCTGCCGGGTGGTCACTAGGGCTTCCTATGATGTTATTATTTAGCAATATAGGCATTTTATATGTGTGTGTTTTGTTGATGATTTATAATGATGTTTGTATTCTATTTTGTTTTTGTAATCGGGGGTTCGAGTAGTTGGGGTAAAGCCTCAGCCATCCCCTGCGTGGGATGTCTTTATTGTAAAGTGAGTGGCCGGTGGATGGCATTCAATTTTCCCACTAGGGTTGTTTCAGCAGATCTTTTATGCGGATCGGGGGTTGTCCGGTCCTGATTTGGCTCGGAAGAGTCCGCTGGACCTAAAGCAACAATCAATCAATCAATCAATTTTAGCAGCTCGATCAGCGCAGTCATTGAAATCGATCCACAGTGAGAAGGAATCCAACAAAATGCAACCTGAGTTCCATTTGTGACTAGACTATGAACTGCACATTTTATTTCACAAATAATTTCTTTTCTCTCTATACTATTATTTGAATTAAACGCCTCTAACACAGACTTCGAGTCAACAAATACAACGATGCTAAATAAGTTAAGTGCTAGATATACAATTTTATTTAGTGCCATTCAAATGGCTTCTAGTTATGCTGTAAATATTGAATATCCCTTTCCAATAAAATACGATTCTGTTATCTGAAGTTCTGGTATTACGAAGGCTGCTCCTGCATCACCATTTTCTAAAACAGAACCGTCCGTAAGCCCTATATATTTTCAGTTGAGAATAATATGTTTGATTTAAATGAATTTTAGCATCCATAGCTAACATATTTAATGTATTACTCTTATGTTCTACAGTATAATTAATATCATAACCAGCTTTTTCAAGCTCCCATAAAGGAATAGGTGAACTTTGAACTGGAGGTTTGTGATTGACGTGCCACTGACACACGGACCCTACTTCACAATGAGCTAGTGTGGTGACTTGCTGTCGCAGTTGATAGGGCGCTGGTTTCCTATTCCCAGCAAGGGACGAAACTATGTCACTGTTCAGGTCACGAAGGGTTTTCTCCGGGTACTCAGGTTTCCTCCCTCCCATTAATAATAATATTAGATGCAGTCAATCTAAATTTCGAAAAAATTTTTTTTGGCGAGTTCCTTTAATAGAACTTTTTTTTTTTTAGATCGCCGCGCTTTGAGATCGATTGAATAAAAAAACACACTTGATAACATCCTGTATGATGATGATGATGATGATGATGATATTAACAACTTTGGATATATGGTTGTCTTGAATATATTTAATCTTCGAGTTTATCCGATTTTTTAAAATTGATCAATGTATAGACGTTTTACATAGTATGGTATACTCTTGGACAAACCCAAGATGACATATTTCGGCGTCACCGAACCTTTTTGAATTTCACAATCAGTGTTGACACACCGGAAGAAATAAAATTACGCCAAAATGTAACCGCGCTTTCAAAAATACGGTTTTTGATAAATTCCTTTATTTGGGTGCCTATTAATAGCATCCAGGTTAATTCTAACAATAGCACCCCTGCAAAAGTGTGTATAGTGGCAACAGTTTTTTGTTTACATAACCAGGAAGGGACTTCTCAAATTCACCGCTTCAACAGTTTGAGCAGCGATTACCCCGTCATATAAACGTGTGTCACCAAACAACCATCAGTCATACCCATTAAAACTAGCATGATCGATCTATAGTATATACAGGCAATCAACCCATACTAAATTAATTAATTTAAAACTTTTCATCAACGGAATAAAATATATAATGCTTTAATATAATCGGTATTCATAGAAAATCTGTAATATAACATTCCCATTGGCTGAAGTCTATTTTCAAAATTGAATAGCTGATCTTTAGTGATTAAAGGTAAAATATTCAAGCAGTGAATTCTGTACCGTGTTGTTTAGAAGGCTGCATGGGATAAAATATATGGTGCTAATATGTCTTGCGGTGTCAGGGCCCGGAGCATGAATGGGCAATTTAAAGGCCTAATCAACTAGACGGAAAGCCAACTCGTAGAAACGCCGCCGTATTATCAACTGTGTGTGGAGCGATTTTGCAATTGATGTGGAGTGAAAGGAAGAGTCAGGGGAAGAAAAACACCGCAGTCAACATTGTTAACAAATTTCAGATGCAATCTATTTCAATATAGAAAATATAAATAAACGTTTAATGTATTTATTATCCATATGAAATGTAGGCATTTAATAAGAACGTCCAATTTTTGTTACCACTCTCCCTCACCCATTGCTCTCCTCCTAACAAACAAAAATAAACAAAAATAACAAAAACAACAACAACAACACACACATGCAATCACGCGCATACACACACGCACACAACACCAACTAACCACAACTATAGAACTTAGGAAATAGTAATAAAACGAATGACCAAATCATGAATGATTATGCTATTCCGCACGCTAGACCAACGTTCTACCACTGCGCCACCGAGAAATCTCCAACACACACAACCTCAGCGCTTTGTGTGCACTTGAAATGGAGGAAAACAACAATAACCTTACAACCCAGCACAACAACAACAACCTTACAACCATGCACAACAACAACCTTATAACCCAGCACAACAACAACAACCTTACAACCATGCACAACAACCTTATAACCCAGCACAACAACAACAACCTTATAACCCAGCACAACAACAACCTTACAACCATGCACAACAACAACCTTATAACCCAGCACAACAACAACAACCTTATAACCCAGCACAACAACAACAACCTTACAACTCAGCCCTACAACAACAACCTTACAACCCAGCCCTACAAGAACAACCTTACAACCCTGCCCTACAACAACAACAACCTTACAACTCAGCCCTACAACAACAACCTTACAACCATGCACTACAACAACCACCTTACAACCCTGCCCAACAACACCTTCCCAGGACTAGCACGTTGTAAACCTATGTCACTGTGCATCTCTGTACCGCAATGCATAGGCTGGGACAACAAGACGTCTGGGTCTAAACCTGGGACAACGCCGTTATTACAAATTAAATGATTGAGGCACACTATGCGTAGAGGCGCCTTTGCAAAGCGTTTTGAAGTAGTACATCTTAGTGTTGTTGTCCATAGCAGTCTATTGTTTAGCGCCGGCCGTTCCATACATCGGCGCAATCCATCCTAGGACTTCCCACCACAGCGTGTTTGATTCAGACTTCCGTCTCCACGAAAAACGTGAAGGCACTGGACTGCGAAGGCCCAACGATGGAATTTGATCACATGTCGACATTGTTTAACAAAAAGCCACCCGCTGCTCTCAAGACAATAGTAACACTGCATCTATGAGGGTCCAACACTGATCTAAATAGCATTGGTTCCTTTGGCGAAAAAGAGTTAAATAGAAATGAATGCCAAAAGGCTGGGGACTGTTATGGGATAGGGGAAAGGTAGGTGGGTAGTTTGTGTTTGTGTCAAATTTGGTTGGGGTGATTGTGTGTGTGTGTGTGAGTGCGTGTGCGTGCGTGCGGGTGTGTGTGTGTGTGTGTGTGTGTGTGTGTGTGTGTGTGACGTAAGACTAGTTACCGAGTTAAGGAAGGTTGTAGCATTAGTCTGTATGATGTATAGGCCTACTTCCGTGCATCTGAATGTGTTTTGTCATTTCAGTGTGTGCGTGCGTATGCGTGTGTAAGCCTATGTATGTGAAATCTTGCCAGTTCTATTTAATCCAAAACGCCTGAAGACGTTTTGGGCAAACAATACAGTAGCTGTTACATTTATTTGTCCTTGACCAATAAAAAACTTTAAAAACAGTTTTTCCTGCTCAGTAGTTTTAGAGAATAAAACCGCGATATTTATATTTAAAGATAAGATAGAGTAAGTAGCCGTATAATGCAAGAAATCAAAACCGCGTGAAGAACCTATTGCAGACTAGCTTTAATACACAGATTTCTATTAAAGTATCCTTTTTTGGAATGGTCGGCAATCAAAATGAATCAAATATCTCTCCGTGGGTCGGTCCGTCCATCCGTCGGTCCTTGGCGCGCCAAATCGCAAGAAGCACAACCAATTTTGTCCAAACTTCAAAGGAAGATTGACCGAAGCAGTGGCCAGCTTCCGGTGCAATTGGGTTGTGTTCTACCTCAAAAGTCAAGATTGCTAATGTCAAGATTGCTAATGTCAAGATTGCTAATGTCAATTCTTTGCTAAAAACCTTTTGCTCTATATTTCAAGAAAACGTTAATCCGATTTTGATCAGTTTTGATATACAAGTAAGTACATTAACTCACGTCCAATCATTCAGATACAGTCAAATTGTGTATTCTTCGCTCCTAATTTCACTTTTTGTTTAAAATACCTTTTTCTGCATTATCTAAATAATGACTGAACCGATTTTCCTATCCAATCCTATCCTGTAACTCGGAGGTCGTAGGGGCACCACAGATAATCGTTTAACCAGCATTCTCCATCTTTCTCTGTCCTCAGCAATCCTCATGGCTTCGCTCAGTGTCAAACCAGTCCATTCTCGAATGTTGTCCTCTCACCTCTTTTTTGGTCTCCCTATTCTTCTACCTCCTTGCACTGTGCCTGGCAGGATGGTCTTTGCAAGGCCCGATTTTAACAAGAGCCCCACTTTACCCAGCACATTTTGAGCTTTTGCCTTGTTTAGTCAGTGTAGACTTAGAAGGTTACTGTTAGTCTATAGCAGACGATGAAGGTATAACTGATGTGTACACACACTGCTAGCTTGACGCGAGCTCAGTATAATGACATCATCGCAGCTTAACGTTATAGAGCTTCGATTTTACAGCCGACAAGATTTTCCAGCCAATGAGAACACAGCTAGAGTAGGTAGAACAAGTTCTGGCTGATTCAAGCAGAGAGGTAGAAAGTCAGTCTACGTTGAAACGCCGAGCAGTACACAGTTACACTCTAGCAGAAATCTCTCTCCGGAGCAGACTTAGGAAGCAGAACTTGTTGAATATTCGAATTCAATCAAGTTAGCCACGGCCTGACATTGTCAAGAAGGTAAATGAACATACTTTTGTCTGATCGTGATGTATTTATATTATTGTTGAATTATGTGTGTGAAATTTGCTATGCCTAGAATTGTTAGTCCAACGTTGCGTGTCCACGTGGCGAGCACGACCGGCTGACGCCATGTTGTATTGCATACGCACCCACTGTTGTTTCACCTATATGTATGCTTGCAGACCTGTGGCTGTACCAGAGAATGTGTATAATATTAATTCTTTCTCTATGTGTATTGTTAGCCAAGATTTATATTTATATATGTATAGGAAATTAGAGTGGAGATTCCAGTGGACCACGGACGTAGCAGAATGTTCGTCGCTTATATATAGAGATGTGGAGCTAATCACTGAGGGCTACTTCGGCCTTCAGTGAGACGCTCTGCACACACCTATTATACAGGTTTGTGCAGAATTTCATCTCATATGTTACAGACGAGCAGGCATTGTATCGTGAGCCCAACTCGGCGATAGACAACAAGTCGTCGCTGAACGTTGGCTGCCGAGGCATCGAAAGCACTGTGCGAAGATAGCCCACCAGTCTAGCCCCACGGAGAAGACTCCACGACAACACAGCTTGTCACAGAAGCAAACACAACGCAGCGCTTCAATTACATAGTTAAGTGCCCCTCGAAACAGTGCACTAAAACTGTAACCAAGGACCACAGTAGTCCACTCTTCAAGAACTCTGACCATTAGGGCAGAAAGTATCCAGTGCCCTATGATGAGAAAGTAGCTGCCTAGACCTATCACCGTGCAAACCATTCGCATTGACATTTGAACTTTTAAGTTAGTTTCGTACTTCGAAGATCGTATATAGAGTAGAGGAAATAAATTTGTGATATTTACTGTTATCAAGTGGCTGGACTACATATGTTTCATAACCGTGTGAAAGCTAGTGTGACAGTGATCTTTTACCATTTTTCTATCTATCTCTGTACCCCAGCCTAAACACAGACCGAGCTAAACAAATAAATGTATTAAGTTAAGTCACCGGGAGATAACTAGCGATCCCCATAGACTGAAGACAGTGGGTAATAGCATTCCATTGTGCAGATCCCAGCAACAATAAAACCCCACGTCACACCGATGATCTGGTGACGTGGCCATACTTCTGTAGCACGTCATCTCCATGCTTTGTATTCTTCGTTGTAGATCTGATGTGAGAGTCCATGTTTCGCCAGCGTATAGGAAGACGGAGATAGCAAGGGAGCGCAGCAGTCTTATCTTGGAATGTAGAGTGATGGTCCTGTCTTTTCAAATGGGCTTCAACCTTACCAGGGCAGCAGTTGTTTGTGCGATCCTGGAGAGGACTTCCTGTCGGGACCCATTGTCTGCAACATTGGCTCCTAAATATTTGAAGCTATGCACCGTGTTGAGGGATTGACCTTGGACTTTGATGTCCGTGTTGATGGCATTGGTGTTGTTGGTCATCATTTTGGTCTTCTCTGCACTTATTTCCATTCCATAGGCTCTGGAGGTGGTGTCAAGCCTCGACAGTACCACCGATTTTAATTTTTTAAAATAATGAAGATAGTTTGACTACTGCTGAGGAATGACTGGACCGATTTTATTTTTGTTAAATAATGAAGTTAGTTTGACTACTGCTGAGGAATGGCAGAACCGATTTTAATTTTTTTTAAATAATGAAGATAGTTTGACTACTGTTGAGGAAAGCCCTTTTTGAAGATAACATAAGCTGGTAGCTTTACTACACCCCGTTGTTTATTTTGCATTTAACATCTGCTCAGCTCAGTGATTTAGCACATGAAAAAGGCGTGAAGTGCATAGTGCAATATTGAAAACAAAGCTATGCAATGCCCACCAATCATTGTTGTCAGGCAATCGCATATCAAAAAGAAGGGGCAAGAAGGCGGCGAGCGTGGAGAGGTAGTGGTGTAGGTGAGAAAGATAAAGGGAGAAAGGAGGAGAGAGGTAGAGAGATCCTATCAAACTATTTCAAGTCCATCTTAAAGCGTACACTTGCATGATTTTGAAGAACCATTTGTAGATGGTATAGATCCCATCATTTTGTTTTGCCAAGCATGCAATAACAGACTTGGATTTGATTTATGTGTGTGTCTGTGTGCGTGCGTATGTGTGTGTGTGTGTGTGTGTGTGTGTACGCGCGCGCACGATAGATTCGATAATTTTGTTTTGCCATGCATGCAATAACAGACTGTATTTACCTTTGATTTGATTTTGCGTTGTTGCTAGAAGCTTTGTATATTGTTGAGAATTTTCTGGAATTACTTGTTTATTAACGACAGAAGCTTCCAGATAGATCTGGTAATAGCTAAGCCATTCTCCTAACTGTAACATCAGAAATGTTGATGACAAAGATGTGGTAACTCAGCTAGGGGATAAACAGATAGTGTTGAATAAAACCTGACGTTAAGTTACCAACCCTCTAAAGGAAAGTTTGCATGTGTTAAATTAACCTCCTTGAGACGTTCACTCCCGAGACAATCGAGCAGACCTTGCTAAACAAGAATGTTAGTTAGCTTACTCGACCATCTGACCAGGGTCTCTTGACTGCTAAAGTAGCCAAGCGACTCGTATCTCTTTTAGATCTACTCTGCGTTCCGTCCCTGACACTCGTGGTTGAGACGTAACCGATAGGGGCTCAAAACCAGGACAGGAGAGCAAAATTTCCAAAAGAAGATGCATGTAATCGCGAGAGCGAGATTACTAGCCATGAGAATTAAATGATTGGTCGGAGATGAGGTAGAGACCCCTGCATATCCCCGTATATGGCGCGTTAGCCAGTCAGTCGAATACGAAGTGTGGAGCCACGAGGGTAAAAAAAGGAGCAAACTGAAGTGAACGATTATCCTCAGCTATTACCAACAGAGGGATAGACTCGAGACGGTTTCATGATTCCCAGAGACTAGAAGTAAGTTAACACCAGTAGTTTCTAGTACATATATGTTTATATATTATATTGATTGCCATGTATTAGTATGTTCATGTTATATGTATTTACAGAAACCGATTGTTTCTGACACGTTGTGCATGTTGCTCGATATTATCTTAGCCTTAAGATTCGGATCGTAGTGTGCATATGGGAAACTCGGCAGGTGTCTGATGCTATAGACTCCTTGCAGAGGGCACCACATGCCAATATCGGAATAGAATATTGTAGCCAGCATTCTGGATTTTACAGTTTAGCTCTGGGACGGTTTGTGGAGTCAACGCATGACGCTTGCTCCCGTGGAAAAGAAGGAGAGCATCTAGATTCTACCTCGCCACGTCCGACCCCGTAGCTACCCGACTCGCCCGATCAGCCTGAGAGCGACCAGACTCCCTCAGGGTGATCACCAGACTCAAGCACTCGCAGCCGCAGAGCAGCTAAGTCCCTCTCAACTGAAACTGACGAAGAACTATTCGGAACAATATTAGACCACCAGAACTATATTAGACCACCAGAACAATATTAGACCATCAAACCATAGAACTGCTTAGCAATTGATGAAAAAGAACTGCTACAGAAATTGCCCAGCACATTGAACAGTTATAGTGATTAATTTACATTTAATTGAAGTCATGTTACATTTGTGTTGAACATATAAAAGTTGAAATCACATACATATACGACTGGTGGCTTTCCATTTGTATTGTTGAGTGTCCACTAGTTCTTCTTCTCTTGAGACCAAGTAAACTAGTCCTGTGATTAGTAAAAAGCATTTCTTAAAGTGAGCCAATAATACTTTAAAACCCGAAAAAATATAAATTTTATGTGGCCAAGCACCGTGATTAGTCTCTCACATCACTTTGGAATTTTGGTAAAAGAACGTCTGATAGAGGTAGCTTAACGCCCCATCTATCTACAAGTCTTACTCCCCTTGTAAGATAAGCGTATCTTCTCCAGGATATCATCACACTAACCCAATGGCGTAAGACAGTGCATAGTTCCGGTGACGAATGACGAGTTTTATTTTGATTAGGTGTTATTGCATCATGCTGGAATGTTCAAACTTTTTCTCGATTGCAGAGAGGCTATATAGGTTTTGCTCTGTCTGCTTGTAGGGAGATTTATAATGATTTTTGATGATAATTATTGAAGCGATTTTCGGAAAGCGATCTTATATGCAGCTGTTGATGTTTGCTGAATAAAGTTGGAAAACTTTATACGGCGACTCCTGCCTTGTTGCTGAGTGAACAGGCTGCATGGATAAACGAATTCGAGTTACACATATCAAGATTCAAGCATCGGGGCTCAATCAACACTTGACAAATAACCGTGCATCAATGTATATATACCGCGTGTGTGTGTATGTATGTGTACGTGTGTGTATGAGTGTGTGTGTGCGTGTGTGTGTGTGGGAGAGAGAGAGACATTGTATTTAGCTTGCTGTTTTACTGAGAGGGGTGTTCTACTGTCTTGTTGTAGTATTATCTTTTGCCATGTATGCACTGTGATACAACACATTTTCTCTTGTTTTTGTGGAATAAAGATTTCTTGACTTGACTTGACTTGATCTGGTTGCCCATAGAGCTGCATGCCAGACTCGGTCAAACGCTTTCTTGAAGTCTACCAACACATGATATAGATCTTGTTTGTGCTGTAGGTATTTCATGCAGATTATTCTGAGGTTGAAAATCTGTTCAGTGGTACTTCGCCCTGTCCTGAATCCTGCTTGTTCTTCAGCTATGATTTGTTCAGCTTGGGGTTTCAACCTGTTGTGTATTTTTTCAGGAAGACCTTGCTGAGATGGCTGATAAGGCTGATGGTGCGGTAATTTTCAAACTCCTGAAGGTTACCTTTTTTGGGAAGAGTGATGACAAGCGACTGGGTCAATGGTGTAGGCCACTCCCCACTCTGCCAGATCTTGTTACAGAGAACGTTGAGGGCATCAATCATTGCTTCATCTCCTGCTCATTGGCCAGTTCTTCTAATTTTCCATCCGCAGTTAGGGTCCTGACATTCCAGGTTCCTATGACAATGTTGTTTCTCGTGCGGATCTTGCTAAGTTGTCCATCAATAACACACTTATCACCTCCGCCCAACGGAAGGCGCGGTCCTTGGTGACCCGGGCGACGACCGATCCGGTATGGAGTGAGTGGTTCTTTTCATCATACGGTGAAAAAAGCCCAATCCTCTCCAGGCTGTTGGTCACAGCCGAAATCCACGAGTACAGTGTGGCTCGTCTTGGCCCGAGTACGTGGTCGTTGAACCTATAGTAACGTGAGGTTCCTCCGCCCTGGCCGGTGACTTCTGTGTAGAAGACTTTCGCCCAGTGATGCCGTGCTGACATCACCCCTTTTAGTCGCCTCTTATGACACGCCGGAAAACGTTGGGTATATTCTATTCTATTCGGTGCCCGAACCCACAGTGTGTGTGTTGGATTGTCTAAATTTTACTTCCCTTCCAACTGTTTTTAATTGGGGACTTTGTGCATTTTATTACTTTATTGTTGCCTGTTGCTTCGTTATAGTCTGTGCATTTTAATAAGTCAATGTTTGAAATTGCTTTTTCTTATAAAATTATTGTAATTTGTTGTATTTCTGTCAGCAAAACATGTCTTAATTTTTTTGTTTGAGATAATAAAGTATTCTTGAATGTTGAACATAGACGCTCACATGTTTCAAATACTCTTACAATAGAGACCAAAAGTGTGTGTAGAACACAAGTGATGAAGGTGTCTGTCTGCCCTACAGAGAGGGGACTGCAGTGTAGTGATAACTTCTTGGATATCATCCTTATTAGTTGCTGTCCTCAGGGGAATGAGGGAATAGGACAGATCTAGCTCCCGTTCTCTGCTGCCCATGGTTTGCATTTGTGGAGGTGTCCATAGATACAGATGGCCATTTGTGGAGGTGTCCATAGATGCAGATGGCCATTTGTGGAGGTGTCCATAGATACAGATGGCCATTTGTGGAGGTGTCCATAGATACAGATGGCCATTTGTGGAGGTGTCCATAGATACAGATAGCCATTTGTGGAGGTGTCCATAGATACAGATAGCCATTTGTGGAGGTGTCCATAAATGCAGATGGCCATTTGTGGAGGTGTCCATAGATACAGATGGCCATTTGTGGAGGTGTCCATAGATACAGATAGCCATTTGTGGAGGTGTCCATAGATACGGATGGCCATTTGTGGAGGTGTCCATAGATACAGATGGCCATTTGTGGAGGTCTCCATAGACACAGATGGCCATTTGTGGAGGTGTCCATAGATACAGATGGCCATTTGTGGAGGTGTCCATAGATTTAGATGGCCATTTGTGGAGGTGTCCATAGATTTAGATGGCCATTTCGCTGTTCCCAGCTCCTCAGTGTATCTGCTAGTAAAAATCAAGCGATCGATTTTCTTAAACATAAGATGTCTGAATGAAGTTCTCAGGAAAAAAAAAATGCGAAAAAGAGTATCGACAATTGTGCAGTTCGACTGTTACAATACATGCTGAACAAACGCACACACGTCACCAAAATATGTGGTGTAAAGGTAGGGCGGGCCGCTAGTAAAAGAAGTAAAGGAATCAATTTTGTTTACACATTTTTTAGATTGACTGCACACAACGCCTTTATTGACGGGAGGGAGGAATCCGTGTACCCAGAGAAATCCCCCGGTGACCCGAAAAGTCTTATACCCAAGTCATATACGTTCGCCCCCAACGAGGTTCGATCTCTCGACCTTGGGCATAGGGCACCGGAGTGGCGGTGGTTAACCCACTGCGCCACCCCAACCCTCTTCATGTCACAGGACAGGGAAATCAACTTTGGCTCCAAGGCCCCCATTCCTGCCTATGCCGTGTCGTGCCTGCCGGCTATTTTGCATTGGTGGTGGAGTGATCAGGAAGATCATCAGCAGCTAATGCCTGGTCCATCGATCTATCGATCTCTCAATCACACAGGATTTTACAATCAATATTGCCGCTGTATTGACTTCCGGCCTGAGCTACGTCCTACAAGACAGCAAATCAGCATACAGACCCCCACAATTCATGCAGAGCGTCCGTTATTAATCGGTATTAAATTGAAGGACAGAAATTCGAATTTTAATTTTCAAATTTTAGATTTAATCATTACTCAGTCATTAATGGCACCGTGCGCGCGCGCGCCTTTGTATGTGTGTGTGTGTGTGGGTGTGGGTGTGTGTTTGTGTGTGTATGGATATGTGTCTGTGTGAACAAAACAGTTTTATTATAACGATGCAATTCTTTTGTAAAGATCTACTGGGCAGAGTATCTGTTATAATGACAGATGTACTGTGTTGTGCTGGCTACATCGCACTTTTCATTATAACGTTTACCATTGCGGATCTTTATCAACAGCAAAGATACTTAAACATCCATAGAGAAGTTTGTGTTTGTAAAGCGTGTCCTATCCCATCCTATAAATTATCGTAACTCGAAAGTCTTTGGGGCACCACAGATGATTGTTTAATCAGCGTACTCATCTTTCTCTGTCCGCGCAGTCTTCATGGCCAGTCCATTCTCGAATGTTGTCTTCCCACGGCACCTCTTTGTCAGTCTCCCTCTTCTTCTGCCTCCTTGCACCGTGCCTTGCAGGATGGTCTTGGCTAGGCCTGAGGCTCTGGTGATGTGGCCATACCATCGGAGTTTCCATTTCTTCACCACTGTGAGCAAGTCATCATGTTGTCTAATGGCTTGTGTGAAGGTCTGTCGAATTTCGTCGTTGGTGATGTGTCGGGTATAGGAGATGCCCAGAAGTCTTCTGTAGCACTTTATCTCTATGCTTTGTCACGTGGGTGATAACAAATTGGTGATCCTTTCTTATACCTTTTCCATTCGCTTTATCCTGTTCTAAAAGAATGAAAATCTGTTTACCCCCAAGTGTTATTTGCACCGTCTTAACAGGAGGAAATGTAGCCTAATAGTTTTATTAACACGAAAAGTCCTAACATTGTGAAATGTAGCCTAATAGTCTTATTAACACGAAAATTCCTAACAGTGTGAAAATAGTGTTATGAGCACAAAATGATCTAACATTGTTAAACTTGATAGTATTATGAACACAAAAGTCCTAACATTGTGAAATATAATAATCTTATTAACACAACAAGTACTAACATTATGAAAATGGAGTGATGAACACGAAAAGTCTTAACGGTGTGAAACCTAAGTGTGTCGCAATATGACTAGTTTTACCCTGCTTACTTTACTATTTGGCCTTGTTTAGTCATTGTAACCTTAGAAAGTTAGTGTATTATAGAGCAGACGATGCTAGTATACGGAGAGACACACACTGCGAGCTTGACGCAAACAGTGTAGTGACGTCAGCACTGTGTGCGTGGAATCGAAAGGCTTATCCAATCAGGACTCAGGCTGAGCGGCTAGATCCAGTTCTGGCTGATTCAGTCCAAACCCGGTATTAGGTCAGTTAAGAGTAAGACGCCAGAGTGTACACAGCTACACCTGAGTAGAGCAATATCTCCACTGAATAGACCAGGAAGCAGGACTTGAGAATCTTAGAATTCAATCAAGTAGCCACGGGCCTGAATTTGTCAAACAGGTAAATGAACATACTTCTGTTTCATCGTGATATATTTATATTATTGTTGAAGTTATGTTTGTGGAATTTGCTATTCATAGCCTTGAATTGTTAATCCGAATTTGCCTTACCACAAGGAGAAGCCGAGCACGTGTTAAGCACGACCGGTTTCGACGCCATGTTGTATACCTGACGGAACCACTGTTGTTTAACCTATATGTATGTTTGCAGACCAGTGGCTGTACCAGTGAATGTTTATATTATTATTAATTCTGTATGTGCGTATTTAGCCACGATTTATATTTATGTATGTATAGGAAAGTAGAGTGGAGAGTCCGGGACCACGGACGTAGCGGAATGTTCGTCGCTTATGTATAGAGATGTGGAGCTATCACTGAGGGCTACTTTGGCTTTCAGTGAGAAGCTCTGCACAAACCTATTATTCAAGGTTGTGCAGAATTTCGTCTCTTATATTACAGACGAGCAGGCGAGATATCCCGTGCGCCCAACTCCACAGGAAAACCGAGTTGGCTGTTTAGCCTCTACAGCACAAGACTGAGAGAGCAACCCTGGAAAACACCCTGCAAGACCCCACAGCGTGTCAAGGGACCAAACTACACGACGACCCTGTGTGTACCAGAAGCTACCTCAACGAAGGACTTCAAACCCGCTACGTGACAGTTAAGTGCATATAACAAAGTGCACCCAAACTGATAGCAAAATGACCACAGTAGTCCACTCTTCAGAAACTATAGTAAAACGGACCACAGTAGTCCAATCTTCATGAACTCTAGTAGCCAGTGCCTGATGAAGACATAACAGCTGCCTAGACTATCAGCGATCGAACCATTTGCATTGATTTATGACTTTTTAAGGTAGATTAGTACATCGAAGATCTTGTATAGAGTAGAAGAAATAAATGTGTGATTTTTAACTGTTATCAAGTGGCTGGACTACATATGATTCATAGCCGTGTGAAAGCTAGTGTGACAGTGATCTTTTACCATTTTTCTATCTATCTCTGTATCCCAGCCTTAACACAGACCGAGCTAAATAAATAAATTTATTAAAGTAATTCACAGGATGACTAACTAGCAGTTCCCATCGAATAAAGCGTGAGGGTTACAGCATTTCATTGTGCAGAGCCCAGCAACAACTAAAACCCCACGTGACAAAGTGTTATGAACACGAAATGTCCTAACATTGTGAAACGTTAGTCTTTAAAACATAAAAAATTCCACCTTGTTAAATCAAGAAAGTTTTTTTTTATTATCCTTAGCTGTGATTACCAATTCATTAGCTTGTTTTTTCACTTTATTTGTACGCCTACCAATGTTCCCCAATTAACTTTTTATTGTAGTATCTTTAGCAACATGCCATATTTTCACTATATTTTGTGATTACCGATTTTTTGACTCGACTTACCCTGCTGTTACATTCAGAAGTTGTACCAATGTATGCATTTCTGTGTGCTGTGTGAAATGGGAGGGTGTGTGTGTGTGTGTGTGTGTGTGTGTGTGTGTGTGTGTGTGTGTGTGTGTGTGATGTGGCGTTTCATGAAAGTCACAACGGCGTTTTTACAAATTGTGTGTGGTGTGTGCGTTTGTGTGTGGTTGTGTGCGTGCGCGTGTGTGTGTGTGCGTGCGTGTCACGTGTTTTGGTTTCACACTTGACTTTGCATGTCAAAATATGCGTGCATGTGTGTGTCCCACTTGCTCACTACTCTAACACACCTTCAGTCAAATTTGAAAACAATTATTATTCAAAACAATTTCCTAAGTCCCCGTCCCTAGCTTTCCCCCCCCCCCCCCCCCCAAAAAAAAAAAAAAAAAAAGATAATCTTATAAAACAAAACGCCCCCCTCCCCCCTCCAAATAGTCAGCAATCACAAAAATTGAACGAAACAAAATTTTTGCTCAATCAGCAAATGTGTCCGTTCGGTATTTTCAGAGCAACAAAAATGACGTCCCGTGGACTAAAGCGCCGAGAGAAGTAGACGCAGTCTTTCCAGTTGCCAAGTGGGTGCTCCCTTCACCTCCTGAGACCCCCACACCATCCAGCGCCGTCCAAGTCAAGGGACAAGCACTGATCAGTCCCACTGTGCCACCACCCTGACGTTAGCCACCCCACGAAAAGCTCGAACGAAGAAGCGAAGAACAAAGGCGATTAAGAACCAGAAAAAAATAACAACAACGATGATGAGAATATCATCAGCAGCAGCCCAACCTGAAAGCATACTTGATTATACATTACGCATTTTTACTAAGGTCTACGTTTAATACGAGTACAATACAGATTATGTCCCCTCCACTGCTAGCTAGCTGAAACCTGAAATATAATCTTTGTCACACATGCAAATACAAAATTCAGAATCATCTCTGTTCTTACTTGTTGCGACTTATAAAAAATTACTTGAACATAAACGTATTCAAAATCATTTATAATGATACCTGTTTAGTAAATTACTAATACAATCGAAATTATATGAGACGCAATCACACTCGATTTATTTCCCATACGTTAGCGTCACACAATATACACCTCAACCTGTTATATTTATAAATACACATAAAGAAAATGAACGTAATTCTCTGAATAAAAAGTCGTGCAATATCAACACTCAATTTTGTGACTATTGTTCAACTGCGTGTTTTGTAAGGTGTGAGAGATGCTTCACTCACAGCACATGCACCGCAGAGAAATGTACAGCTCTTACTGATACAAAACTAAGGTTCTTTTTGTTGTTGCTTTCTTTTGTTTTAGTACATTAAAAAAAAAAAAGAATTTTAACCACAACACAGCAAGTAAGCGTTGGTTGCTTCCCTTGACGGTTATTTGTCAGCACATTTGAAACTATGGAGGATAACTTTTCCGAAATTTAAACAATTATTTACAACATTATAATTTTCTTCATACTTCAAAAAATGAATTATTTCGACTCGCAACCGGCCCGACGGAGACAGAGTGTAAAACATCGCCACTTACCGGCTCGTGATGAATTTTCCTGAACACGCACACACCCCGCTCAAAAGCTGGCAAGAAAATGATGAGACTACCCAACCTGAGTCCCCAAATCTAATGGCTTGACGCAGAACTATAACGCAAGTTCCAGATCGTCCCCACCCGTGTCCAAGCGCCTGTGTCCCCACCCGTGTCCAAGCGCCTGTGTCCCCACCCGTGTCCAAGCGCCTGCCTTGCCGCGTGGTTCAATCTCACTCCCAGGCTCCATCCGCTAAGATTGAAATGCTAACAGCATCTCACTAAAGCTTTTTCCATTTCGTGGCAGCAAGACTTTTATCCAATCCAAACTCTGGCCCATGAAAGTCATGCCTCTCGCAAATAACTATTCTGGCTACCCACCCTTATCCATCTCTGTCATCATCCTCCGCGCCCCACCTCCTCACCTCCCCCACTCCCCATTTCCTCCGTTACTCCGCCTCAGTAGGCCTATTATACGTGACCGAAGCCCACAATCCCTAAGGCTGCTGGGCCATAGAACTTCACGCTACACGCTTCACGCTGCACGCTTCACGTTTCATGCTCTGGGCCATAGGACTTCACGCTACACGCTTCACGCATTGCTGTTTCCTCAACTGACCACACACAATATTTGTGGTTTGTGACTTCTTGAGAAGATGAGAATAAAAGAAATGGAAAAGACAAGTCCTATTGAATTTTGTGTTGTTGACATTAGATCTAGAAAATTAGATACATGTGTACAAGCCTTGAGATAAGTCTGCCACCTTTTGGATTACTGTGCTATGAATTACAGTAAATAAATAAATGAATCGTATAAAAGTTACCTTTGGGTGTATTGAGAAGTTTTTTCAACTCATCCCAAACTTGGGCTTTTTGGTCTTTGTCTTTATAATCCGACACATGTGGGTCCCAGAGAAGAGGCCTTGCCCGGACCAACTCGATTAAATGTATTCTATAGTCATCCATCTAATTTCTTGTGTCTGATCACTATGGTAAGCTAGAACGTGAACATCACGCATCGAAAAAAGTGGGCATGCTCACTTTTCTCTTCACGCGTGTAGCGTGCAGCGTGTAGCGTGTGTGAAGTTGTATGGCCCACGCCAAGAGAAACCATGTCTGTTCATTTTTCTCTTCACGCGTGAAGCGTGTAGCGTGAAGCGTGTGACAGTGTGTGTCTGTACGTGTATGTGTGTGTGTACACGCCGGTGTGTGGGTGTGTATGCGTGTGTGTGTGTGCGTGTGTGTGTGTGTGTGTGTGTGTGCATTCTCCAATTGTAACCATGTAATGAATGTTTAAAATTTCACTACATCGGTGTTGAATAGGAAAATGGGTTCAATGTAGGCCTACGCGGTTCCGTATGCTGTGTAGCATGACTATTTGTTTGAACGTATGTTTGTATGAACGCCTGAAATTCTGTACGCTGTGAACCAGGATCATTTGTATGTGAACGCTTGAAAGGTTTGCTCGCCATTTTTATTTATGTCAATTCTCCGTTTTCCCGCCATTGATATTGTACCGTTTTTCATTGCGGTAACTTGAACCAGAGAGAAAGGAAGAAGAGAGAGATCACTTCGCGATATCGCCTCTATGAGAAGTGATGTACGGTGGAGGAGTTACGTCCCTTCAACCTCACATGGGCTTGCTTTCGGTTCTTAGTCTCTTGTCTATATATGGGGTTTTTTAATTATATTTAAAAAAAATGTTTTAGACCGCGATTTTCACCTTTTGCTGTTGAAAATGTTTGAAATAAGGCTTTTCAAATTTGAGAATTTTTTTTTATGCACATCTGTTTATTTTTTCATGACTTGCTGCCTCTTGACCGAAAGGGTGTTATGAGCGCTTCCTAAACTGTAACCCGTGATATAGGTGGCTTTTGCATTGTTTTGTTGCTTGAAATAAACGGTATGTATAAGATAAATTGAGTTAAAATAAAAATAATAATAATATTTTAAAAAAAACCACACACTAGTCTAGAATGTGTCATACATGCGTAATTTATTTTTTGTTCCGTATGGGGTTATACAGCATACGGATTGATTGGCAGTTTTAGTGTGTATAATTTGTGCATGTGTGTGTGTGTGTGTGTGTGTGTGTGTGTGTGTGTGTGTGTGTGTGTGTGTGTGTGTGATATAGAAAGAGATGGAGATCGAAATATAAATAAAGATATTGACTAATTCGAAACGTAAATCTAGTTGTGCACACGGAAATTCATTTATTTACAAAAATATGCTTCGATTGATTTCAACATAATAATTAGGGTACGTAATTATTATACTCTCTCTCTCTCTCTCTCTCTCTCTCTCTCTCTCTCTCTCTCTCTCTCTCTCTCTCTCTCTCTCTCTCTCTCTCTCTCTCTCTCTCTCTCTCTCTCTCTGGTATTTAAAAAAAGGTGAACAAGGCAACTTTTTGTGATCACAAATGAAACCATCCTGCAACAATCAACCCTATATCTTTCATTCAAATTGACAATACATTCAGTGAGTCCTGTGACAAAATAAAGGGTTGGCATCTGTGTTTTATATTAGAATATTCTGCCACAACCTAATTTAATTATAACAGGATACGAAGTTGAGGAATTACAGACACAGTTTGGTGGACAGCAAATAACAAGCCGTTGAAATTTTACTTTTCTCATACTGTCTTACAATCTTTTTTTTATTTTTTTTAGGGCTAATCCAAACCGTTTCTTACACGAAACATCACCTTAGTTCCAATCCGTCTTGTATCATTGACAACCATTCATTGACCGGTCTTGGTAATCATAATTCTTTTATATCCCGATTCTTGTCTGTCAGAATAGATCTACAATTTCTTCAAGAACTTACCGTTCTTCTTCCTTTGGGAAACCAAAAAAACTATTCCCCTTGCATGCTGCCTTTAATCTTGCGTTTGTGCAGTTCAAAGCCGTAACTGCTCCTGCGATTTATTTTCCCCCTCTCCATCAGATCTTCGCTCTGTGACGCAGCCATTTTCACACATGTATCAATCAAGCCGCATAACTCGTGACGCGTCATCACACCAAAGGCGTCACTGCGCGGTCTAAGTATTCCTGGTCTATGCTTGAACGGAGGCATTAAATTCTCTCGCTCTCCTCTCTCTCTCCTCCCCCCCCCCCCTCTCTCTCTCTCTCTCTCTCTCTCTCTCTCTCTCTCTCTCTCTCTCTCTCTCTCTCTCTCTCTCTCTCCCCCTCTCTGTTACATATAGCAAAGAATGAAACAAAGAACACTTGCTGAAGCTTGAAGAAGAACTGAATGAACATTCGTCCACACCCACCATTGGCGATAATAATGTTCGTCATTTGTAAAGCGCCTTAGCCTAAGGATCAAGGCCTGGCCGATACAGGATCTAACTCAAACCGTCCGAGACGCCAACCCGCAGCCTTTGGGCGTATGGTCTGACGCCCGGATAAGGCAGACAGGGGTAACCATTCCAGGGAAGAGGGGGCAGTGACCTAAATAAACACTGAACCATCAGAACTATCATACTGCGAAGATGGACAGTGAAGAAGAAGAACAAAAAGAAGAAGAAGAAAATATATATAACATAACATAACATATAATATAATATAATATAATATAATATAATATAATATAATAATGTAGTACAACGACCTGTGTGTAATTTAAGTTATATTTTGTCTGTTCCAGAATTACTCCCCAGGATTGTTCAGACATCACTGATGTCCGCCTAGACCATTCAACTACGGAGAATGCTGCTATACAAATCTTCAGCAGCAGCCTTACAGCACAAGAATCAGTTCATAAAAGACCATGCAGAATAAGAAACTGAAACAGACAACAACATCATGGTCTGATGTTCAGAGATCAAAGAGAAAGAACGGCTATGTCTAATGGACGTGCAAGGTGTATCCTTGAATCACGTCACACAAGAAGGAATGTCAAAGAAGACGATCATCACAATGAAGACGACAACATCGACGACTTCGGATGGAATAATCTGACGTTGAGAGCTCGAAGGGGCTTTCCGTTGGAGTTACTGCTTCCAAGGGAGACTATCAAGCACTTTTTTTCTTATATATAATTATTGTAGGTCTACGAAGGAAGGACTAGTTACTTCCCTTTTGATGAGAAGCAGAGTTCGCAACAGTTTATCTGAGAAATGCTATAAAAGGAATTAGCGTTGAGTACGGGCTGCTGTCTAAAAAGGTGAGCTAAACCATTGCTATTTTTGCTTCTCTAAATACACCCCGCATTCTTCGTACTTTGTTCTTTCCAGCGTGTTTTATGCGTTTCATGATAATATCATAATATCATATTATGTGTGTTTGTCATATATATGTGTGTGTTAAGAATTTGATATGGGCTTGTGCGTGTGTGTGTGTGTGTGGGTGTGTGTGTGTGTGTGTGTCTGTTAATATGTGTATACCTGTACACCAGTATGTGTACTGTAAGTCTACGTATGTGTGTGAGCGCATGTTTGTCGGTTAGAATTATATTTTGTAAGTCTACATTATGGAAAACACACACAGTCGCATCTTCAGTGTAAATTCTGAGTATACCAAATGGACTTAGATTGCAAGATTCAGACAGGTAAGTCATGGAAACACAAACAGATAAAGAAAGTCATTAAGGCACACAATGTCCATATGCGTTGCTTGCTTTACTGTGACATCACACCGCACAATAAAATAATAATTGTTGAAACAATCACACCAGCCTTGTATTATTTTAGTGTCGGTAAAAGTTGCAAGGACTAGCCTACTTTTAACCCAAAGTGTGGTTCACTAGGTAACATAATCACCACACTTTTGGTCCCTATGCGAATTTTTAGTCCCTACAATATTCTACATTAAATATTACAGTATCAGAAAGAAGATGATCCTCACTAGTCGCTGTCCAAACCATCAAACACCGCCTGTTCGGCTCGTGACTGTGTGCAGCGGAGGACAGGTGCGCGTCCACGCTGCCGTTGTGGCTGTTGTCCATTGTCGTTCTGTCGTCGCTGGTCAGTGGCTGACTGTTCGCTTAAACGACGACGAGCTGGAAGCCTGCTCAGTCTTGCATGGGGTTCGTTCTCGGGCTCGGAACCGCTGACCTCGCTGTAGTCGCTGATTTCTTCTGGCGTTTGATCTTCTTCGTGATTTTGCTGACGTTGTTGGTGGACTTGAGGGTATTGCAGGTTTTTTTGGTGCACACAGCAGCAACAGTGTGCTGGATGATTTGGACCGGAAGGCCATATGAAGAGACCCAACATCTGCAAACCTACGCCCACACAGAAGAGGTAATAGCCAGTCTGCACAGAACGCCCGTTCCAAGACACATCATACGTAACAATGAAGTGATCTATCGCATACGCCAAAAAGCCTTCCATGATACCTGCACATCAGTAATGTACTCACCATCATAAACACAACAATACTTCATCATTCTGCCATCATATTGTTTGTTAACAAAAAAGTCTATTAATCAACCAAACTATATAATCAAACGATCAATCATTTTACAGTCGGCAAAGCCAGCCACACACCTATCAATACATGATCGATTAAACAACCAACCAACTACAAAATAAACAGGTCAATCATTCAAGGAAAAATTGATCTCAATAAATTAGAAAACTCACCACTAAAACATCAATGAGTGAGAAGATAACCGTAGATTCTTGAAGTAATGAGGAGGCAATTATTTTCTGTATTCAATTTTCTTTTCCTACAAAGTCTTCTCTCGTCAAATAAATCATAAATAAATTAGTCCATCATATCGTTTATTTAATCAGTCAGTTTAGGAATCATCCTGACGTCAGGCCAAACCTACATAGACAGCAGGTCAACCCGAACAGTAGTTGGAGGGTGGTACGTGCACGGCAGATGGTGAATACCCACAAAATTCGGTTTCTGAAGACATAGATGTGGACGTAGAGAAACGCTGGAAGCAGGGTCAACATTATGGCGCGCTCTTCCATGTGTAGTAGTTCTGCTCGTGCTTGTGAACTGTCAGCATTAATACTCCCTGAAAATGTGCAAGTACGGTTCTAATGGCTTGTTCTCCCTTTCAACCGGGTTTTTGGTACTTGAACAGAGAACATTTACCAGACCTGTTTACCCCTAAAAGAATTTGGAGTAATGGGCTTCGCCAAAAAGAGTAATCTTGGGTAAAAAAGAGTAATATATTATTACCGTCGACGCTTTCGATCGCCCATGCAGTATCATTCACCAACTTGAAAAAAATTGCAACGGGGTCTGTTGACCCATTTGCAAAAAGAAGCTTAATCATACACAAAAGAGTTTCATGGAAAATGAAAACAGACAAGAATATCTAGAGATATTGCTGACAAAGCTGTTTCCATTTAAAATAAAACAGATCCTTAGAAGAAAACAGATTCATTCTGTCACCAAAAACATACACTGTACATGAAACAAGCATGTTCTGTTAATACTGATTTTTTTTTTAAAATTAAAATGAAACAGATCATTAGAAAAACGATTTTCAGCCACCAATTACACAATTATCATCACTAAACATAATACTATTATGTACTGTTAGTACTAAATATTCACATAAAATGCTCAGTCTCCTGTCAAATTTACATCAACAAAAGACAATAATATTGGCCTTTGCCTCAATGCTGAATAACTGAGAAACAAAATACATCCTGATCCACAGTAAATTACTAAACTAAATTTACATAAATTGAATAGTCACTGTCCAGCCATAGACACTACTCTGCAGTGCTGGTGTTGGCTGTTTTACATGATCTTGATTTCAGAGCCCTGTAGTAGGAACTCTTAAATCTGTCCAGTTCCTCAGTGGAATAGTGTCGAACACAAAAAATCTTTCGCACAAATTGAGCATCGCACATGATGTACACTCTTTTCCGATGGACCAAGAAATGGCCATGTTTCTGCGTAATTCACTCTGTATATTTGCATTACTGATAACTTTTTTTTTTCGCAGGAAAATTCATTTTCAGTTCTACACTCTTTTACTGAATCGTGAGTGAAGACTGGCGTCGGAGAAGAAAAAAAAGACAAAGAAACCGGAAACCGGAAACTATTTAATTTCACAGACGAATCGCGAAAAACAAACTTCGCCGACAACACTGGACAAATAAGTCGTGTACTGAACCACTTGAAAAACGTCCCATACCGCGCAATAAACCGAGTCAGAAATGTCCAATTTTAGCGCCGCAGCATATACATGCGCACGAGAGTGCGCATAAAACTTATAAAATATTGATCGAAAGCTTCGCGAATAAAAAGAGTAACATCGTGATTTTTAAAATCGTAATAAGATCGTAAAAAGCGTAATGGCGTAATTTATTGTGAAAAGCGTGATGAAATTACGCCAAAAGCGTAAGGGTAAACAGGTCTGATTTACCTCGCAAACACATCTCTGTCAACATCATGCATCCCATTGTCAGCACATAAATACAGTATAAGTAGAAAAACAATGGTAGAATTTAACCACAAACAAAATAGCAAGCCATTCAAAAACAGTTATATCTTTATATTAAAACTGTGTTTTGTTCACACCCAGAGACACAGACACAGACAGCTACAGACAGACGTGTGTATGTACACACACACACACACACACACACACACACACACAAACGCACACACACACGGTGCCATTAATGAGTAAGTAGTGGTTAAATCTAAAATATCAAAAATAACATTCAAATTTCTCCTTCTTCAAATAGCAATTTTCCTGCCTTTACACAAGTAAATATATATTAAATAAAACAAACAAACACCACATGTTTGAATAATAGATTTATGTTTGTATTATTATTTTCATTCTTCTTCTTCTTCTTCTTCTTCTTCTTCTTCTTCTTCTTCTTCTTCTTCTTCTTCTTCTTCTTCTTCTTCTTCTTCTTCTTAGTAGTAGTAGTAGTAGTAGTAATATTATTATTATTATTATTATTATTATTATTATTATTATTATTATTATTATTATTATTATTATTATTATTATTATTATTTTATAATCATCGTTATCTATCCTATCCTAACCCGTAACTCGGTCGTTGGAGCTCCACAGATGATCGTTTAATCAACGTACTCCATCTTTCTCTGTCCTCAGCAACCCTCATAGCTTCGTTCAGTGTCAAGCCAGTCCATTCTCGAATGTTGTCCTTCCACCTCTTTTTCGGTCTCCCTCTTCTTCTACCTCGCACTGTGCCTTGCAGGATGGTCTTTGCAAGGTCTGATGATCTGGTGACGTGGCCCTACCATAGGAGTTTCCGTTTCTCCACCACTGTGAGCAGGTCATCGTGTTGTCCAATGGCTTGTGTGATGGTCTGTCGGACTTCGTCGTTGGTGATGTGATATGATATAGACTAGTTTATATTATATCATTATCTGCCTAGTAAAAATATTAACATCGGCCCTGTCATAACAACTGGAGTTTTTCATGTCACCCAAGATATCCTAAACCTTGACTAGAATGTGGGGCAGACCAGCTGCAGCCTAATGTAAAACTCTCCTGTTCCTAGTATTGTCCTCACTTCTGATCACGCAGTACAGAGAGTAACCGCAACAGTATTTCCGTGCAGTACTCGGGGCTTAACCGACCAACAACTCAAAACTTACAGTCAAATTTCCCAATCGACCATTCACTGTGTGAAAACAGTCCAACGCATCTTTTGTTTCCAGTCCAAATATTTGTGCCCGAACAAACCCAGTCCGGTAAGACCAAGGCGACAGCACAAGCAATAGCTCCCAGCATCATGGAAAAGGATGCTCTGTGATACCGCAACATTGTTCACCTGTTCTGCAAAACATCATCATCATCATCATCATCATCATCATCATCATCATCATCATCATCATCATCATCATCATCATCATCATCATCACCACCAACCTTATCTTCCTCCTCCTCTCCTTCATCATCATCATCATCATCATCATCATCATCATCATCATCATCATCATCATCATCATCATCACCACCACCACCAACATTATGTTCCCCCTTCATCATCATCATCGTCATCATCATTATCCTCATTACATATCTAAATTGACAAAAGCACTTGTATTAGCTTTCGCTCGACCGAGGCGCTCTTTTGCAACTGTGTTCTCTCTCTCTCTCTCTCTCTCTCTCTCTCTCTCTCTCTCTCTCTCTCTCTCTCTCTCTCTCTCTCTCTGTCTCTCTCTCTCTCTCCGCGTGTTTACAAATCTCGGAACGGAAAATGGCAATTTCACACCTACGTGGTGGATTTGAGCAAGGAAGATTCATTGTATTATATTTTAATGTAATAACAATGCGAATTTTAGGGTAAACTCATCTGTCCGAAAAATAAACAAATCCGCCAAACTGGACTACTTGAAATATGTCATTTACAAGGTTTTGATGGCCGCGATTTTATTAGTCACATTCCTGTACATCAATGTGATTAATAAAATGATAAACTCAGGTTTTCAGTGGTGCCATGTAGATCCTAACCTAACAAACACTGTGCAGTTTTGGCCTGTGTTACACTCAGTTTGATGATGGTGTTTTTCCTTATCAGTATCTGATTCAGCCCCAATGCTGAATTCCTGATAGGGTGTAACTCAGATTCGTTTATCCACGCAGCCCGTCCAAACAGCATACAAGTCACAAAGTCGACGTATGAAGTTTTCCACTTTTATTCAGCATACATCAACAACTGCATACAATTCTCAACTCAACTCAACAACTTTCAAATTTACTTTCCAGCTTCTCTATCAACAACAATAACTTCACAAAACACACGGAGCATCGAATATATAATTTTTTTTCTCCTTCGGGATGACGACAGGTTTTTCTAGAAAATGATGCATTACAACCAACCAATCAGAATTAAAGATCGTCATCACTGACTTACGTCATACTTCTCTCTTCCTGCCAAAAGAATGTTCTCCATTATCTACGACCATCAAGAAACTTCGATCGATAGTAAACAAACAGATCCAGAAAATTCTCTAACGAAAATTATCAACGTTATACAAAGCCTCTCCTAACAACAATGCAAACTCAAATCAAAGGTAAATAAACTCTATCATTGAATACCTTGCAAATCGAAACGATCAGATCTATCGTGCGCGTTTCCGACGTACTACCATTCGCGTTTCAACGTCCTGCATCGGAATAAGAAGACTAAACCACTTGCCTACACGGCGTTGGTTTCTTCAGAAAACTACACTACTTTCAGTTTCATTTACCTATAGCGTCCTTTGGTTGTGGTTCAACAGTACTCAGCTTACAAAAGCCACCAACTTGACGAGG
>CM072526.1:24937693-24980193 GCA_036898135.1 Oncomelania hupensis
TGTACTCAATTCTTTGTTCGATGGGAAGCCAGTGTAGGGATTTAAGATGAGGAGTTATATGGGCAGATTTTGGGATGCGAAGAATGAGACGGGCGGCATTATTTTGAATCTTTTGAAGTCTTTGCAATAGATAGTCTGGGCAACCACAGAAGAGAGAGTTACAATAGTCAAGCCGTGAGAGAATGAAAGCTGAGGCAAGAGTTTGAGTGGCTTTGGAAGACAGAAAGTGACGGATGCTGTTGATTCGACGGAGTTCAAAATTTAAGTTTCGGATTAGAGTTTGAATGTGAGCTTGCATAGTCAGGTGAGAGTCCAAAATCACGCCCAAGATTTTGACAGAATCAGAAAACTGGACAACAGAGTTACCAACAACAAAGGAAGATGGAAGCTGAGATGTTATGCGAGGAGATGAAATAATTATGGCTTCTGTCTTTTCGTCATTAAGTTTCAATTTGTTGAACGTCATCCAAGACTTGACATCACAGATGCACTCTTGCATCGAATTTATTGTAATGCCAAGATCCTGTGGGTCACAAGGTTTATGAAGTTGTGTATCGTCCGCAAAGGAGTGATGATTGACAGAGTGAGAATGTCAGAAAGAGGGGATGTGTACCGAACAAAGAGGACAGGACCCCAAACCGATGCTTGCGGCACGCCACAGAGGATCGGAGCAGGATCAGAGCGGTCATTGTCAACGTAAACAGTTTGTTGTCTGTCAGTAATGTATGACGTGAGCCAGTCAAGAACTGTGCCACGAAGGCCAAACGTGTGTTGCAGACGGTCAATGAGAATGGTGTGATCTATGGTGTCAAACGCTGACGAAAGGTCTAACAGAGCAAGAACAGAGAGTTTGCCTTGATCAAGGGAGAGGAGGAGATCACTTTCTGGAAATTTAGTGCTTTAAATTCCCACTGTCGCTGTCTATCTCATTTGTTCTTTCTTATTCCTACTCTGTTCTATCAATCTACTATACTATCTTCTTCTTCGCTAGACCAATCACCTACCTTTTTTTGTTGAACACCCCTTTGCGGGACAAAACTCCTCATTTGTGTGTGAGGTACGTTGCATCAGCTTTGGGAACATTGGACACTTTCTGCCAAATAGTCAATAGGGCTTCCTATGATATTATTTAGCAATGTAGGCATTTTATATGTATGTGTTTTATTTATATTTTTAAATGATGTTTGTGTTCCATTTTGTTTTTGTAAACGGGGGTTCGATAAATTAGAGTATAGCCTCAGCGTCCCCTGCGTGGGATGCCAGTATAGGACTTGCTGGTGGAGTGCCTTCAGTGTTACCACTAGGGTTGTTTCAGCAGATCTTTTATGCGGATCAAGGGTGAATCCTCTTTCAGCCAAGTTGTGGTTTTGACTTTTGTGGTCCTGATTCGGCTCTTTGCAGTCCGCTGGACCCTGTAAGCAATGAATAACTAACTAACTCACTCTGCTCTCCTCCTATCTCGGTCGACTTTGGCCTGTGTTTTGCGGCGAAACGTACCATTAGCTGTAGCACTAGCGGCCATAGCGTTGTCAATGTCCATGTAGAGGCATTTTTACCAACGTTTGCCGATTAATTCTGCAATAAAGAGGGGAGATCGAAGCGAGTACTTCTTGCCGGTAACCAGGCACGAGACCCAGAAAGAGAGAGAGAGAGAGAGAGAGAGAGGGAGAGAGAGAGAGAGGAGGGGGGGGGGGAGAAAGGGGAAGGAGGAAAAGAAGAAGCAATGAACTGAACCAATCCAATAATTATTCCTCACCTTTATTGCCATATATGAATTATTAGCTACCATACAACAATGCGAACAGTCAAGAAATAATTACTGAGCACATTGACATTCACCCCCTCCCATCCCATACCCACCATCCTTTCACATAAAAGGACTTCCACAGGGGCGGATCTTTCCATTGTTAAGGGGGTGTGCACAGCTAATGCGAAGTGGCGTAGCCACAAGCGCGAGCCTGCGAAGCAGGCGAGTGTACTAGGAGGGTCCGGGGGCATGACCCCCCCCCCCCCCTAAAAATTTGAAAATAATGGTTAAAATCTGTGCAATCTGGTGCAGTTTGGGCATTATTTTAAGGGCTGAAAATAGTATTGTTTTGTGCTAAAAGTCCTCTTTTAGTCCCCCCCCCCCCCACACACACACACAAACACCCCTGTGATGAATTTAAAAAAAAATAATTTGGAGGTACATGAAACTGTGTGGTGAGTGAGAATTAGTAATTTTTTCTCTTCTTTCTTCTCCTTTTCTCCCTCCTTTTCTTTTCTTTTTTTTTTTTGACCGCCAGGGGGGTGTGCACGTGCACAAGTGGCACAAGAACAAGATCCGCCCCTGTTCCAGGTTCTTTCCCACAGTGATCCAGACATCATGCTGGCCTGCACTATTGAGAAGACAGAATTATAGAATATTAAGGTCCAGCAAGAAGTAGGATGCGTAACTAAAAGATAAACGTAATACTATATAAATATCAACGTCCGAGGCCAATCCCTCAACACAGCACATAGTTTCAAATATTTAGGAGCCATTGTATCAGACAATGGGTCCCAACAGAAAGTCCTCTCCAGGATCGCACAAACAACTGCTGCTGTGACAAGGTTGAAGCCCATTTGGAAAGACAGGACCATCAGTCTACATTTCAAGGTAAAGCTGCTGCGCTTCCTTGTCATCTCCATCTTCCTGTGCGCTTGCGAGGCATGGGCCTTCACGGCGGATCTACAGCGAAGACTACAGGGCATGGGGGTGGGGTGCTGCAGGGGACTTCTGGTCATTTCCTGTACTCAGCGCATCACTAATGACGAAGTCCGACAGTCCATAGCGCAGGCCATTAGACAACATGATGGCTGTCGTGAGAGGACTAGTTTTACTCTGCTTAATTTAATATTTAGCTTGGTTAGTCTATGTAATCTTAGAATTTCAATGTTAGGCAGTAGCAGACGATGGAAGTAATCAAGCGTAGCAATAGCATACTGCCGGCTAACACAGTGGTAGTGGACGGTAAGAGTGAAGGCAATGACATCATCGTAATTACGATAGGCGAGTCAATTATCCGCCAATGATATCACAGCTTAGAATAGGCTCAACCAGGTCTGACTACTTCGAATGTAGAGCAGAACCGGCAGTCGTGGTTGAACCACGGAGCAGTACACAGCTACACAAGCTAGCAGTGAGATCTCTCCAGAAAAGACTAGGACGCAGTACTTGTGAAAATCCGAATTCACTCAAGTAGCCACTGGCCTGAAATCGTCACGAAGACGATCAGGCGTTCTGTAGTGCGCCCAACACAGCATCAGACGAAACCACGTCGACGCATACGTTGGCTGCAGCGGTATCCCCAGCATTGTGCGAGGAAAGCCCACTAGTCTACCCACAGGGAAGAAACCAGAATAAGACAACATAGTTGTCAGGAAACCGACCACAGCATAGCACGCCAGACTCACAGTTAAGTCACTAAACATGTGTGCACAAAAACTGAGAGCTACAGGACCACAGTTGTCCACTTCTCATGAACTATAACATCCAGTGCCCGAGGATGAACAATTAGCTGCATAGACTATCAGCGATCGAATTATTCACAGTGACTATTTAACGTTTAAGGTAGATTAGTACTTTGAAAATCTTGTATAGAGTAGAAGAAATAAATGTGTGGTGTTTAACTGTTATCAAGTGGCTGGACTACATATGATTCATAGCCGTGTGAAAGCTAGTGTGACAGTAATCTTTTACCATTTTTCTATCTATCTCTGTAACCCAGCCTTAACACAGACCGAGCTAAATAAATAAATTTATTAAAGTAATCCACAGGGTGACTCACTAGCGGTCCCCATAGGATAAAGCGTGAGGTTTCCATCATTCCATTGTGCAGAGCCCAGCAACCCATAAAACCCACGTGACAATGGCATGCTCACAGTGGTGAAGAAAAGGAAACTCCGGTGGTATGGCCACGTCAACAGAGCATCAGGCCTTGCAAAAACGATCCTGCAAGGCACGGTGCAAGGAGGCAGGGGAAGAGGGAGACAGAAAGAGGTGGGAGGATAACATTCGAGAGTGGACTGGCTTGACGCTGGGCAGGGCCATGGGGATTACTGGTGACGGAGAATAGAAAGATGGAGTACGCTGGTTAAACGATCATCTGTGGTGCCCCAATGACCTTTGAGTTACGGGATAGCATAGGATAGGATAGAAATGGAAGTGAATTTTTTTTCCATAATCAAATATTGGTATGAATACAGTATACTGCTAAAACTGAACAATTTATCTATACATCATTTCAACAGCATAATAATAATAATAATAATAATAATAATAATAATAATAATAATAATAATAATAATAATAATAATAATAATAATAAACAATTTCTTTATTTATTTACAAGCATACACAGTACATTAGAATACAATCACTTTTTAAATTGCATTTGCATTAAAAAGTAAAAAGGAAATCACCATTGAAAATTAACCACACACACACACATACACGCACACACACAAACACACACACACACACACACAGCCCAATAGCTCATGATGAATGACAATGGAGTAAGAGTAGTCATATTTAAACATACACAAATAACTTCATAAGATTAAAAAAATTAATAACGATCAAAATGTACAACATTATGGGGATTGTAAAAACTGTAAATGTTGTAAGCTTTCATGCATATAAATCTGTTAAAATTAAGAAAATAAATACAATAAATATCAAGTTAAACACTACTGTGTTTTAAGTTAACACAGTGCATAGCTTCAAATATTTAGGAGCCATTGTATCAGACAATGGGTCCCGACAGGAAGTCCTCTCCAGGATCGCACAAACAACTGCTGCCCTGACAACGTTGAAGCCCATTTGGAAAGACAAGACCTTATACATTCCAAAGTAAGGCTGCTGCGCTCCCTTGTCATCTCCATCTTCCTATACGCTTGCGAAACATGGACCCCAAGGCTCATCTACAACGAAGAATACAAAGCATGGAGATGAGGTGCTACAGAAGACTTCTGGGCATTTCCTATACCCAGCACATCCCCAACGACGAAGTCCGATAGACCACGATCACACAAGCCATTGGACAACACGATGAGCTGCTCACAGTGGTGAAGAAACGGAAATTCCGATGGTATGGCCACGTCACAAGATCATCAGGCCTTGCAAAGACCATACTACAAGGCACAGTGCAAGGAGGTAGAAGAAGAGTGAGACCGAAAAAGAGGTGGGAGGACAACATTCGAGAATGGACTGGCTTGACACTGAGCGTACCATCATGGTTGCTGAGGACAGAGAAAGATGGAGTATGCTGGTTAAACGATCATCTGTGCTGTCCCAACGAGTAACGGGATAGGATAGGATCCTATCCTATCCTGTCCCGTAACCCGAAGGTCGTAGGGGCACCACAGAGGATAGGATAGGCAAGTTAAATGTTAAAAAGTAAAAGAATCTGCCACCTAGGATACAAAGAATATTAACAATTAATTAAAATTATATAGCGCCGAAATACTAAACATTATCTAAGTACACTCTGCTCTTGACCAAAAACACACACACACACACACACGCACACCCACACCTTCACACACACACACACACACACACACACACACACACCCACACACACACACACACACACTACAACACACACATACACACATACGCGCACGAAACGTCTGACAGAAATACAGCAATAAAATGGCCTCAAGAGCACACCCTTACAGGCGTCATTTTCATTAGGTCTTCTTACCTAAACTTTTGTTTGCTTAGATGCGCACGAACGTCTGACAGAAATACAGCAATAAAATGGCCTCAAGAGCACACCCTTCAGCGTCATTTTCATTAGGTCTTCTTACCTAAACTTTTGTTTGCTTAGATCACATCTGGATAAAATAAAAATAAAAATATTAAAAACACTATCAAAGTTTAAAATTACAATTCTCTGCAAAATCGTTTTATTTCGCATGCTGCACTGAAAATCAAGTCTATACCCAAATGTGCCCACAGCTACTGCTTTCTCTATTTCTTGTAGGCCTAAGTAGTACGTAGCTGCTCACCATTTTGCGGCATTCGGCAGACCATTATTATGAAATTCTCTTTGTAAAATAATTATTTTCCCCACTTTCAGATCAATGATCTTTATTTAAATGCATTAAAAATCATTTGTTTACAAACAATGTAAGATTTATTGAAATCAAAAATATTTTGTCGGCAAATAACTTATTATTTACCTAAACAATATATTGTTTAGGGAAATAAATCATGATATAGGTAAATAAGGCATTTTTGTTAAATATGGAATTATTTACCTATATAATGCATTGTATAATATTATATGCATATAAATATTTTTAAATAATGATTATTAAGCAGAATTTGCGAAGTAACATATTATTTAGAAGATGTTGCTAAATAATGCATTATTTAGGTAATCAATTCATTGTTTAGGGACTGCAATTTTCATTATTTAGGGGATTCGCAGATACTAGTCGTATTACTGTGATGTTGTGTGTAGTAATAAAGAAAATGGGAAAATCGTGACTTTACTCTGTTTTGCGATTTAAAATGAGGCAACTGCTTTATTTCACTATATTTTTTATATGTTCGCAACCGTATTAATAGACGGAACTGTTACGGTAACGGCTTCGGAAATAAGGAATCCATAATTATTTCTGCATTGGCAGGATTGCCTTCAGAGTAAATAAATATAAGGTCAATAATTCCTTATTTAGCAACATTGTCTTATTTATCTATATCATCAATTATTTACTTAAACAATGTATTGTTTAGGTAAATAATAGGTTATTTGCGGAGAAAATATATAATTTGGAGAAAATATATTATTTGGAGAAATCTTACATTGTTTGTAAACAACTGATTATTTAGAAAATATGCTTCTATATAAAAAATTATTTAGCTGAAAGTGGTTTTAAAAAAAAAACAAAAAAAAAAACAACCGAAACAAATCTCAAATAAATACAAAGGGAATTCCCATATTTTCTCACACTACAAATGTTGTATTTATACTTACTTATTCTGCTTTCATAAAATGTATGCTTTCCCATACTCCTGAAACCTTCCAGCGTGCCTAAACTAACATGAAGAAGTTTTAGGACTGCTCCGTTTTGCCAGATGTAAACGTGACTTGGCCTTTTACCCTATCATTCTGAAATTTTGTTCTATGAGCTAAAAAGTTGCGGGAAAAGCATGTCCCATGGAAAGCGAGAAAATGACCGCTTTTTTTCAGTTAATAGCAAAGCAATGCTGACCCCCGTTCTGTTACCTTTGCAGGCGCCGTTGTTTAGTCATGCAAACGCTAAGAGATTTAACTCTTGCAGAAACCACGCGAACTCATAATAATGTTCGTCATTTATAAGGCGCCTTAGCCTAAGGATCAAGGCGCTGGCCGATACAGGATCTAACTCAAACCGTCCGAGACGCCCACGCCCACCCGCAGCCTTTGGCACAATCCTGGGCAGCCAGGGATGGGGGAGAAGGACCAAGTGCATGCTGGGTGTGTTCTTGTTACCGGCACTCACCCGTCTAGGGTTTAGGGTTTTTAAAGTCCGTTATGATGGAATGTATGCGACACACAGACTAGACCTCGGTTTATACTCTCATCCGAAGGAGTAGGAAAACAGGAGTAAAGTGTCTTTCCCAGGGACACAACACAATGGCCCGGCCAGGGCTCGAACCCGGGACCTTCAGATCCTCAAGCCGAAGCACTACCATTAGACCACAGTGCCTCCCTAATGCTTATGCATATCTTGGTATGATAATCTGTTTTTGCTATAGCAACAGAATAAGAAACTTTGCAAGAAGGGTTCTTGAAACAATTGTTTCCACGGTGATGTGTTCGTCTTGTCTGCGTAAATATACTTGAAATATACTTGATTACATAGGCATATTCTGATGAGCAGTGGGAAACTTTCTTCGCTATTATGGCTATGACTATAATTATTGGACTTGCGCGTAGGGTGCCTGTGAAATGCAGGGTTGTTGTTTATTGATATGTATAACACCATAAAGAAACAAAAGCGCAGCGGCATCTTTCGAAAATGATGAAAAGGCAAGTGAACCGAATGGTTCTTTAGCCCTTAATTCCATAATTATATTTCCAATGTGGTTTCAGCTTCCGTTAGGCAAAGTTGTAACGATGAACTAAGGATTAAATACTAAAGTTTGTTCTCGGTTTAGTGTTTACTTAATCATTCTTATATAGCGCTCTTCCAGCTCAAGAACTGCTCAAGGCGCTGGCCTAAACAGGATCTTACTCAAACCGTCCGGGGCGCTCACGTACAGCCATTAGGCGCATTGTGTGACGCCGACAACTGAGCACAATCCTGGCCTGGGCAATCGGGGACGGGGGAAAATTTGAGTTGACTGAGAACATGCGTATGGCACCCCGGCTTGACCGGAGGAATGAATGCGGAGCCTCCTATTTTCCATTTGTTTTTATCCCCTATGTCCCCTTACGTGGGATTCTTAAACAATTTTTCGTTCCTATGAGAACGTGTTTTATTCCCAATTCTTTTATAAATTTAATATTTACAGTAATTGTAAAAAGGCTATTTTTATCTAAGTCTTATCACGGCTGCCCAGTGATTCCTAATTTGATTGATTTCTATTGGGATTGAGGGATAACTGTACTGATCTTTTATAATGAGTGACTGTGTATGGTACCCGGTCTGACCGGAGGTTAGAATGTGGACCGCCCGACGCTCCAATTGTTTTTGGCCCAATCTTGTGTCCCGCGTTGGGGGACTCTTAAAAATAATATTTCTCTTTCTGAGAAACATGTTCGATTCTTAATCTGTATTTTAATTTTTGCATTAACTGTACAACTTCCATTCTTAAATGATGTCTTAATTAACATGGTCTCACCCCTTAGATGAATCTTACGTATTCCAGGGGTTTCCCCTAACAAATTAACTTTGTATATGTGTCGACCATATCTTATAATAACTAAATTTCTTACATGGATTATTGATAATTTTACTGAACTATATAGTTCAACCCCATAGTTTTAAACTCTTGCATCATCATTGTTTCTACTAGCGTGTGTATGTATCTGAATGACCTCCCGCCCTCTTATCATCACGGCTTTTAACTGTGGTCCTGGAAAGGTTTTAACTTAATTCTGTAACTTCTTAATATATTTTAGACCTAGTATTTACGTCCCCTATATGCTCAGGTGTCTGGGGACACTAATCTACCCAACAACAACAACGGGGACGGGGGAGAAGGGACCTAGTGCTTGCTGGGCATTTTTGTGGCTTTCACCCGTCTAGGCCATTGGAGTCAGGATCTTTAAAGTCCGTGTGGTGGAATACGTGCGTGCACAGACTAGACCTCAGTTTATAACCAGGAGTTAGGCCTATAATATAAGCCAGTTAATGGCAGTAAAAGTGTGTTGTGTAAAGGAGTGATGAAGATGAGGACATGCTTTCCACATCTTATATTTATGTTCAAAATAACACATGGAGAAACACCTTCCTAGTTCAATAAACTCGTTGAAACTCCAATATTTGGCAACAGATTAAATAATTATAAGCTACCCTTTCCCAGAACAGATCTCTATCTATTAAAAAAAAGGCATTTCATTCTTTTGGGAACTCTCTTCCTTCGACCTGCAAATTATGGTAGACCTACATTTTCACCGTTTAAAATCCAATATGGTAATTTTATAATCTATTTCATGATTGGTGGTAGTTAAAAGAGAGTGGGAGACAGTGTGATTAGTTTGATGTTTCCATTTCTTGAACGTGTTCATAAAGTTAAAGGGCAGGTTGTAAGATTAGGTTATTCCCAAAACCTTTATCCCATTACAGTTTTCAACTTCAGCTTCACCCCCGTCTCCACTCCTACCGTCCATAGTGTAGGTGTGTGCACCCAGTCATTTTCACCTATTGGGTTCCAGTATAGCGCAGCGATTTGCAGGATCCTCGATATGACAGAGGTAGACATCGGTAAGTCTCAAGATGTCCGCACACGTAACAGAAAATTAAGTGGCATTTGTATAATTTTAGTGGGTTGAAGTGGGATGATCAGCGATGAACCACGACGAATGGCGCTTTTAGGCTGTCATTTACTGTGGCGCGTAAACGTTTATAAGTTTGCGTTTTCGTCTTTCGAGCTTTTAAATATTTGGCATTTGGCAAAATACAGACTGTATGATTATAATGTATTACGTATTACAAAGACTTCTTCTTTTAAAAGATCGGTCCGATAGCCACCTGCAATTTTGCCGTCATTTGTTTCATCATATCCTTCTCTCTGGCTTTTGTTTGTAATAGTAAACTGTTTTCGCCGTTTGCAGGATGGAGGAAGAAGTGGAGGAAATTCTTAGCGGACTTTCTGACGGGGGAAGCAGCAGTCAGCAGAGCACCGGTTCTGTGGAGGACAGTGTCAGTAGTGTTATACCCCCCGAGGAAGTGGAGAAAATGTCGGCCAAGAAAACGACCCAGGTTATCAAAGGTATTAAGGAATTAATTTATGTTATTTTCACAATCATTAGCATTGTTGTTGTTGTTGTTGTTGCTGTTGTTGTTGCTGTTGCTGTTGCTGTTATTGCTGCATTTACTATGGGAGTGGTCAAAGTACAAAAAGTGTATTCCCTTCTGCAACAGTAGCGCTGTTGTTGTTGTTGTTGTTGGTGGTGTTGGTGTTGGTGTTGGTGTTGGTGTTGTTATTGCTCTTCTTCTTCTTCTTCTTCTTCTTCTTCTTCTTCTTCTTCTTCTTCTTGTAGTTGTTGGCCACATCAAATGCGTTACCATCATCATCATCATCATCATCATCATCATCATCATCATCATCATCATCATCATCATCATCATCATCATCATCGTCGTCGTCGTCGTCGTCGTCGTCATTGTCGTAGTCGTCGTCATCGTTCCTCGTCGCTGCCGTCGTCATACTCTTGCTCAAATTATATTTTCGCCAGACTGGCCGACTGACAAACCGACTGGCGACCGAGCAGTTCAATTCTGTTTTCTTTTGATTTACCGTGTTTGAAGGTTGGGGTCGTTGTACTGCGTCAGTTTACTTTGCCGCTAACATAATACTAAATACATTCATATAATCATCATCATATATATGTAATGGAGGCCATACTTGCCTATTCCTAAATCCTAAATCCAGACTCAAAGAGCGGCGATCTGTTACGAAATGCACGAAATGCTAAATTGTTGTAACCAATGGGGCTGTGGGTAGTCGGGACAAGTTGCTGTTCAATATCTTTGAATATTGCCGCTGTCATATGTGTCCTTGAGGTAACTAGCGATAGGAAAGCGTTTATGATGATGATGTAGTCTTGTAAAGCGCCGATTTTATATACTAACATGCTCATTGCGCTTGCAGAGAAAAGAAAACAGAACAGCCATCCGATGATTCAAATAACGAATGATACATTATGTACAGAATATGAACAGTTTCTTAGAGGATAAAGTTCATTGCTGTGCTTTGGGAAACATATGTGATTTCAGGGCTCTCTTGAAGGCCTTCCCAAAACTACTTTTCTTCGAAGAGAGTGCTCTGTTCACGGCGCTTGACAAGGTCACAATGTCTTGCCTCATTTACTTCCTTAAACTCCAGTTCTAGCTCTTCTTTGATAGAGCTGCCAGCAAAGCTGGCTCTAAACTAAAAAACAGCAGTCAGAACTAATGGTCACGAACCTGAAGAAACTGGTGGAACAAACAGTTCAGAAAAGAGGGAAAACGTTTCAGACGCAATATATACTTTGTTGCGGCTCCCACTTCATTTCACTCACATGTTTAACTGCCTTACATTAAAACTGTTAAAGAAAATGCCGAGCTATGCACGGTAAACACTATAACTTTTGAGGTCAGATCCATTTTGTCCAAACATCAAATGACGAGATGGAGCCATGCCGCCACCTTCCTCGGAGGGTTGTATTTACCTTTAAAGGACATAGAGTAAATTATTTTTTTCAACCAACCTCACAGTAGTTGCTAGACTTTAAAAGGAAATAGCACACACAACCTAATGAGGAAGATCAAACGTGATCAAAATGTCCGATCATTGATACGTATGTCAAGGGCTTCGCCGATACAGTGTGGCGCCACTTTAATGGGTGGCTAGGGACTGCACAATTCTTAGAACGAGGGTGGTCGTACACTATTTATGCTAGAGCTTGCGTAATGAGACTTGTTATGCGTACGGAACCTTATTTGGCAAAACACCTTTGTTCACACAGACCTTTTTACTGGCACACTGTGCAAAAGAGCCCGGGTGGATTAGAGGCCTACCTAACCTTTTACCCACACCAGGGTATTTAGGCCTGTCGTTTCAATCTGTTCAACCTGGTTGTGTCTCAGTAGTGGCCTTTTGGGCACAGTTTTAATGAAGATTATTTGTTTTAATAAAAGACACAGTCAGACATCAATATTTATTATTTTATGGTTGTGAAGAGTTGCTGGAGGCGCTGGTCGATACTTCCAGCAGCCCCAGGCTCCCACTTACTGCCTTAGACAACTGAGCACAATATGCTGTCCAACCCGCGATGCCTTAGACAACTGAGCACAATATGCTGTCCAACCCGCGATGCCTTAGACAACTGAGCACAATATGCTGTCCAACCCGCGATGCCTTAGACAACTGAGCACAATATGCTGTCCAACCCGCGATGCCTTAGACAACTGAGCACAATATGCTGTCCAACCCGCGATGCCTTAGACAACTGAGCACAATATGCTGTCCAACCCGCGATGGGGGACAAAGGAAGGTAGTGCTTGCTGGGTGTTTGACATTGCTATCACTCACCCGTCTTGTTATACTGTCATCTGTAAGCGCTAAGACAGGGATTTGTTTGACATTGCTATCACTCACCCGTCTTGGACGGTTTAGACTGTCATCTGTAAGCACTAAGACAGGGATTTGTTTGATGTAAGGCGCACAGTCTGCCATAAATGTTTGCTATGAGCAGTGTTGAACAGCAATTCACTCTAACATTCAAGTGATAAACTGTAATTGATTGGACGCCACCCTATCGGAGAGATTTGAATGTCACACGAATAGCGCACAGATCGAGAAGGTGTGTAGGGAGAGACCAATTTTTTGTAATGTCGGCGAAGCTGAACCAGAAATGATGCTGATGCATATGCACGCTGTTGTGTACGGTGTCCGTTCTGACTAGGAAGCCAACTAAATTTGTTCAAAAGAGAAGTGAAAGTTTGACGATGATTTATTTCTATATGCAATGTGTTTGGGGACGATCATTTAATAACGAAAACGACGATGATTAGATTCCAATAATGATAATTTTTGCACTTTCTGAAGTGGTTGTTGAGTAGAATAAGGAAATAATAATAATAATAATAATAATAATAATAATAATAATAATAATAATAATAATAATAATAATAATCACCATCATCATCATCACCATCACCATCATCATCATCATCATCATCATCATCATCATCATCATCATCATCTTCATCATCACCACCATCATCATCATCATCATCATCATCACCATCATCATCATCATCATCATCACCATCACCATCACCATCATCATCGTCATCATCATCACCATCATCATCATCGTCATCATCATCGTCATCATCATCATCATCATCATCATCATCATCATCATCATCATCACCATCATCACCATCATCATCGTCATCATCATCATCATCATCATCATCATCATCGTCATCATCATCGTCATCATCATCATCAAACACCCAAAGAGAATTGAGGAGCGGTAGGTAATGTAATGCAGAAAGTGGCTAAAGCTTTTGTGACATGCGTGGCGAGCGTCTTGTAATAATAATAATAATAATAATAATAATAATAATAATAATAATGTTCGTCATTTGTAAGGCGCCTTAGCCTAAGGATCAAGGCGCCGGTCGATACAGAATCTAACTCAAACAGCCCGAGACGCCTACCCGCAACCTTTGGGCGCATGGTCTGACGCCCGGACAACTGAGCACAATCCTGGGCAGCCAGGGATGGGGGAGAAGGACCAAGTGCATGCTGGGTGTGTTCTTGTTACCGGCACTCACCCGTCTAGGACATGAGCGTCAGGATCTTTAAAGTCCGTTATGATGGAATGTATGCGACACACAGACTAGACCTCGGTTTATACTCTCATCCGAAGAAGTAGGAAAACAGGAGTAAAGTGTCTTTCCCAGGGACACAACACAATGGCCCGGCCAGGGCTCGAACCCGGAACCTTCAGATCCGCAAGCCGAAGCACTACCATTAGACCACAGTGCCACAGTGCAGCCCTTTGTGTTGCTGGATTTATTCTTTTTAGCTCAATGCAGCAGACGTGATAGTTTTCCGTTATGTACATAATACACACAAACACAGGGACACTGGGCAGTTGATACCAAGCTGTCACCGGCTATTAACAGTTTGGCTACTGTCCGCTTAATGCAATTTGCTTGGGACCAAAGTGCCTATATCAATTGGTCGCTTATATCAATGGCACTTAGTTGTGACGAACTTCAACTTGATCGGTTAACGATGTCCACACATTTGACCTTTCTAACATGAATGCCAAATTATAACCCGAGGCACGCGCTGTAGATCACAGTCGAATATTTACGAAACTTAGCTTGAAAAAGTAGACCTAGCCTTAGCAATATGGGAAATCGACACAAATAGGTCCACGTTTCCGAAACTATGGCTAACAGTGCAACTAAATTTACGAATATGCGGTTAAAAATGGTGTTCGTCGTCTGTTGACAGCCAGCAATTGAGAAAAAAGAATTAGTGCATGTATGCCTATCCATGTGGCGCGTTGCAGGAAAGTGCGTTGGAAGTGTTTGATAGGCTTTCCCAGTGGGCTCTTTATAAAAGTGATTAGGACCTGATAAGCGAGGGCCTGATTACTGTGCTGAAGTACGAGTACACTATCAGTAGGAGGTAAGTGTGCTAACATTCTTGGAGTTTCGCTGCGTCAAGCAAATAATGTTTTATGTTTCTGTTAATATAGGTATTAATCTTCCACCAAAATGTTCCCCCCACAGTTTAGCAGCCCCCAATCAGTGCAGCACGTTTCTTCAACAAATTGAAGTTCCAACACCAAAGAAGAACAGAAGGCTATGTTGAAGAGTAGGCCTACACACAGTATTTGTCTAAAGGCTGGAGATTTGTTTGACAGTTTGCAAGTATATAAACACCGCTACAACAAATGGAGCTTGCACTGATCCGTTAATATAATTATCATATACTGTATTTTAACTGATCTGATTAGGAAGCAAATAAAGTTACAAGGATACATTTGCATTGCTGATGTTGCTTTTTTACGGTGAAAATGTCCGGACATCTGCTATACTATCATCTGTAAACATGTGAGAAATTGTCAGGAAGCCAGTTTTCCAAATCACTTTATATGTTTAAATTGTAGAACTGGTTGATAAGTTTGTGTAGTTATTTCATTAGCGTTTTTTAAAGAGAAAAATGCATGTGATAATATTGCAGTCGGTTTGAATCGTGGCGTTAGACAGCGCGTGGTCTTGCAGTAAATGTGCCTCTTGGGAGCATTGGGTTTGATCCTCGCTTTAGCAAACATCTATGTGCACGTTGGCAAGAAGGAAAGTCCACTTCACTATAGCGTGGAAATAATCGAACATGTACATACTATGTGCCAGGAAAAAAATGTGGGTTCTTTACAATAAACTTTAACACAAGATTACACAGGTATGCAACTATCGCTTTTTATAGGTAATTATTTTCCCGTAATTTTAAGGAGACGTATGACCTCCCTATTCTCAACTCAGGACTGTGAAGACTGTGCACGCATCTTCTGCTTCGCGGCTTTATGCTTCCCAGTTGTCTGTTGCCGTGAGTGGCGAATCTCAGCTACGCAGTGTGCTGGCGTGATTGTTGTGCGGTGTAATGTGTTTGGTTTCTTTGCACGGTTGACACATTGTAGCATAATATTATCGTGACTGAGTTGTGCTGAAATGAACAATACTAAGCAACATGTGTCCCAACCACTACACTGTCGCTGCTTTGTCAGAAATGAAGTCTTTTAAACGGTCTACTTTCCAGGGTGGGGAACTCTCCTCGGATCCGCTGATTTCAGAGGAAATCGGCAGCCATTTCAGAGGGAAAAAAAAAGAGTTCAGAGGAAAAAAAATTTGTCCGTTTCCGAATCCAGTACACCTATTATTACAAGTACCCATCCGTGTCCACCTTTTACTTTCTCATTGCTAGAACGGGCCCGCTAGAACTGAATGCGTGCAACATCTCCCCGCCCGCTCTTGTTGATTCTTACGACCACATAAACGCGACTTGCTTAGAGCGGGCGAAATGGTGTTGAACGCGTTTTCGGCGGTTATCATGGCGTGTGTGTCCAGAATAGTTCAGCGCGGGGATATTTTTGAAGAGGGGACCATTGCCAATAAATGGAAGTGGGAGTGGATTAACAAAACAACAAAAATTGAGGACAAGGACAAGCGAGTGTGTGTGTGTGCTCCTGTGTTTGTTCAAGCTTTTTCTAATAATTATTACTTTTCTTTCATATTTGGTTGGTTCAGTTCACTATACATTTACTGCACTGTTACTATGCCACTCTTGGTATGGCTTAAAAACGTGCACATTTTCCGGGGGGCTTTGCCCCCCTGGAGCCCCTACAAGGGCCCTCCCCCTTGACCCCGCCGGGGCCTAGGCGGCCCCTGGACCCCGGCCTTTTCAGAGTTTTTCTCAATGACTTTCCTGACTTTCATAATGTACAACACAATGCTATAGTAGTGTGATAAAGCAGGGTAAATGGTCTATGGATAAACCAATCGATTGTGTGGTGCAAGCTAGCGATTTAAAAAGAAACACACAAAAAAACAAGTACAATAAACCGGAATTTTAACTTGTAATGATGTCTCTGGTGCAGAAAGATTGAGTGTATCAATTCAATTCGTCGTCATCATCATCATCATCATCATCATCATCATCATCATCATCATCATCATCATCATCATCATCATCATCATCATCATCATCATCATCATCATCATCTTGACCGATTTTGATTGCTTTTAATATGCAGATACGTTATCTACTACTCTGCCCTGTATGCTGTTTTTACACTTTCTAAATAGCCGCTGAGGTCCATAATTTTTAAAACCCGTTTTGCCTTGAATCTCAAAATTGGATGAACAGAATTTGATCATTTTTAAGTAAGCTTAATTAGTTCAGATAATGGACAGTTATTCTATGTTTTCAGCTTGCTTCTTTAGAATATAACTCAGACAGAACAGCTGTAGGAAAAATAACACTTATGAAAATGCTAATATTCAACCACGTCTGTCAGTGTCTGGAAGTACATTTGAATGTCTTAATAATTAAGCAGACTGCACATTGCAGAGTGTACTGATTTTGTAACTGTTGTTTTTACGTTGCGATCGATTCGTGTTCATGCACGGGAATTGTAATTACCGCAGCTTCATTTGTAGTTTAGATTTACCTATAATTATGATGTATAGGTGGCCTTTGTTGGCAGTTCCACCATCGTATACTATTGACATGCTTAATCTAGCGAGTAACGAGGTAAAGAGAAAGAAAGAAAGAACGAAGGGAGATGGGGAGAGAATAGGAGAATTTGGGAAGAGGGAAAGAGAGAGAGAGAGACAGACAGAGACAGAAAGAGAGAAACAGACAGAGACAGAGACAGAGAGAGAGAGAGAGAGAGAGAGAGAGAGAGAGAGAGAGAGAGAGAGAGAAAGAGAGAGAGAGCGACAGGGAGAAATGTGAGGGGTGGGGGGACGAGTATGCGATAGATACGCCGAATTAAATAAACTTAATTTGGCTTTACATTATTCCTCTTTAATAATAATAATAATAATAATAATAATAATAATAATAATAATAATAATAATAATAATAATAATAATAATAATAATAATAATAATACATTGCATTTATACAGCGCATTTTTCATTAGAACAACAACTCAATGCGCTTACACACATCATTCGTACGCATCATCACAACATTCGCACTACATCATGTCCAGCATCATTCAGAAAATATTATTACCGTTCTTACTATTTACACAGAAAACTACTTGCGGAATAAATGCGCTTTTAAGCAGCTTTTGAAGGAAAAAAGGTCTAATGCAATGTCTTGAACACCATGTGCTTGAAAACTAAAAAAACGTTCGCCAGTTTAAGCCGACGTTTGGACGTTTTCAAGTTTTTCATCTGATGAGCGCAAAGAACGAGTTGTAGTGAGTGCCTCAGACAGATATGGTGGAAGTGACCGGTCGAAGGGACGGAAAGCTAGGACAGCAATTTTGTATTGAATGCGGAACTTGACATGGAGCCAGTGAAGCTCCTTTAAAAGAGGCATGACATGATCACGCTTCCGTTTTTTAAGCACAAGCCGAGCAGCACAGTTCTGTCTACGCTGCAGTCGGCTGACTTCATCAATGGGGAGACCAGCTAGAACTGAATTGCAATAATCAAAAGCGCTGACCAAATATGTGCATGCATCCCTCGAAAGAAACTGCCTCAAGGACGCAATACGCCGAATTTCAAGGACAAACGACAGATGGTGCTGATGGTACTTTCTCAAGGAGCGCACGCGGACACAAACACACGAACATACACACAAACACACCCACCCACACACCTACCTACATCCACACGCACACACACACAAACACACGCATACATAAACACATTTACACTTGCCCACCCACCCTCACTTCTACCTGGCACAGAGGACTAAACACGGCCTGAAATGATCTAGTATACCAATATGGAGCTACCCAAATAGGACTTCTACCTGGCACAGAGGCCTAAACACGGCCTGAAATAATCTAGTATACCAATATGGAGCTACCAAAATAGGACTTCTACCTGGCACAGAGGCCTATACACGGCCTGAAAGGATCTAGTATACCAATATGGAGCTACCCAAATACGACTGTAGTATGGAGATTAGCCTGTGATATCGCTGAGCTGTGTTTTGGAAAGGGTACGCTTGTTTTATTAAAGCAGTGGCAATCTAGTATGTGACCTCTTTACAACGCTCTCCTAATATTCCATTTTCGCTGACGGTACTGAAGCTGTTCCGTTAAGCTTGTGGTCGTAAAGGAGGGAAGTGGATGTGTCTTTTTTCTCACGGCCTGCTTAATGAGGATAGTACCCATTTCCCCTCTTTCACTGCTCTACCTCATCTGTTTTAAAGAGAGCGAGACACATTCCCCTCTGAATGGACGAGCCGGGATTGTTCCGCGTTGTGCCGTTTATTTGTGAACACTTGGGAACATTTCATCGAGGTGATTCCAGAGATACAAACTTCGAGGAGCGGGATACGGTTGACTGCACAATCTTAAAACAGGAGCAAATCTTGATCAGTTACCACCATTATACCTTTTATTGCTTGTCGCAACTTGAAGAATGTTTTATCAGATTTGGCAGTGGATTTTTGAGTGGCTTTGTTTTGATTTGATAGTAGTACGTTATTTTAAGTGTTCCATTGAGCGTGTTGTGAAATTAGGCATGACATAGACACGCTTTATTTTCTTAATTTTCTTTATTCACTTCTACGTTGCTATTTAGTTTTATCCCCCCTCCCTCCCTCCCCCCCCCCCTCTCTCTCTCTCTCTCTCATTGAAAGGGGTTTGTGATTGAATCACAATAACTGTACTGATCCTAAGGCAAACAGTTCCATATCTTTATCGACCCTTTTAGTTTTCAGTAATGGGATTCATAGACTGGGAAAATAGGCAGTCTGTAAATAAAACTGGGGACAAGGCAGCCACCAGCAACGCGCTTTGAAGTGTTATTGTCTAGGACAACTTGTTTGTGACCCCTCTTTGCTTCATATTATTCTGTGTGCGCTTCTGTTTTATCTAAACAACAGTCTGAAACAGTTGGCTTTTCTATGAATACTGTGCTTTTTATCAATAACAGTATAATAAATATATATATTTTTTGTTACATTTTGACCCAAAAATAGGGATTGAGTGTGGTTTTAGTATAATTCCTGAAGTTAACTTTGCAGCTATGGTCATCCCTGTTTCCACATTATTGGTTTGTGATGTCTTATCATGTAAATAAAACGCACAGTGCCGATAGCAGCGTTATAGAACTGGTATTACTTGTGAAATGAAAAATACAGTGATGAATTAAGAAACTGAACTCGACTTGTCCTGCCTTTTAGTGTTATTCCTGGAATGAATTGCAGCTGATATTCATTTCTGTCAATACTGGTGACCTGCAAAAGAGGTCTTATCTTGAAGTCTCAGTAGGAATAATCTTAGTGCTATTGTTTTACACGAATGCGTTCTTAAGGTTCTGATTTCTTCTTGCCATTTTAGGCTTGTATATATATTGCTATGGGTGTCGTTTTGTCATAGCGGTCCTTTTGGAAAGTTACTACTACTACTACTACTACTACTACTACTACTACTACTACTACTACTACTACTACTACTACTACTACTACTACTACTACTACTACTACTACTACTACTACTACTACTACTACTACTACTACTACTACTACTACTACTACTACTACTACTACTACTACTACTACTACTACTACTACTACTACTACTACTACTACTACTACTACTACTACTACTACTACTACTACTACTACTACTACTACTACTACTACTACTACTACTACTACTACTACTACTACTACTACTACTACTACTACTACTACTACTACTACTACTACTACTACTACTACTACTACTACTACTACTACTACTACTACTACTACTACTACTACTACTACTACTACTACTACTACTACTACTACTACTACTACTACTACTACTACTACTACTACTACTACTACTACTACTACTACTACTACTACTACTACTACTACTACTACTACTACTACTACTACTACTACTACTACTACTACTACTACTACTACTACTACTACTACTACTACTACTACTACTACTACTACTACTACTACTACTACTACTACTACTACTACTACTACTACTACTACTACTACTACTACTACTACTACTACTACTACTACTACTACTACTACTACTACTACTACTACTACTACTACTACTACTACTACTACTACTACTACTACTACTACTACTACTACTACTACTACTACTACTACTACTACTACTACTACTACTACTACTACTACTACTACTACTACTACTACTACTACTACTACTACTACTACTACTACTACTACTACTACTACTACTACTACTACTACTACTACTACTACTACTACTACTACTACTACTACTACTACTACTACTACTACTACTACTACTACTACTACTACTACTACTACTACTACTACTACTACTACTACTACTACTACTACTACTACTACTACTACTACTACTACTACTACTACTACTACTACTACTACTACTACTACTACTACTACTACTACTACTACTACTACTACTACTACTACTACTACTACTACTACTACTACTACTACTACTACTACTACTACTACTACTACTACTACTACTACTACTACTACTACTACTACTACTACTACTACTACTACTACTACTACTACTACTACTACTACTACTACTACTACTACTACTACTACTACTACTACTACTACTACTACTACTACTACTACTACTACTACTACTACTACTACTACTACTACTACTACTACTACTACTACTACTACTACTACTACTACTACTACTACTACTACTACTACTACTAATTTTAATAAAGCGCGAAATTCAAACTGACAGTTTGATCTAAGAAGTTGGTAGTTTTTGTAGCACATCAAACGGTGTTAAAAGATACCACGTGTACGTATAAACAGTTTCTGTTTAAGGAATTTTGTTTATCTAAGAATTGTGTCGAAATATTGTAGTTTGTGCATGGTTTCTGTTTTAAAGTGTCTTAATGTGTTGTGATACTGATAGATTGAGCTCAGTTTTTATATAGGTTATGATACTGATAGATTGAGCTCAGTTTTTATATAGGTTATGATACTGATGGATTGTGATCAGTTTTTATATAGGTTATGATACTGATATATTGTGCTCAGTTTTTATACAGGTTATTATACTGATAGATTGTGCTCAGTTTTTATACAGGTTATTATGATACTGATAGATTGTGCTCAGTTTTTATATAGGTTATGATACTGATGGATTGTGATCAGTTTTTATATAGGTTATGCTACTGATAGATTGTGCTCAGTTTTTATACAGGTTATTATACTGATAGATTGTGCTCAGTTTTTATACAGGTTATTATGATACTGATAGATTGTGCTCAGTTTTTATACAGGTTATTATACTAATAGATTGTGCTCAGTTTTTATACAGGTTATTATACTGATAGATTGTGCTCAGTTTTTATACAGGTTATTATGATGCTGATAGATTGTGCTCAGTTTTTATACAGGTTATTATACTGATAGATTGTGCTCAGTTTTTATACAGGTTATTATGATGCTGATAGATTGTGCTCAGTTTTTATATATTTTATGATACTGATAGATTGTGCTCAGTTTATATATTTTATGATACTGATAGATCGTGCTCAGTTTATATATTTTATGATACTGATAGATTGTGCTCAGTTTTTATATTTTATGATACTGATAGATTGTGCTCAGTTTTTATACAGGTTATTATGATACTGATAGATTGTGCTCAGTTTTTATATATTTTATGATACTGATAGATTGTGCTCAGTTTTTATATATTTTATGATACTGATAGATTGTGCTCAGTTTTTATATATTTTATGATACTGATAGATTGCGCTCAGTTTTTATATATTTTATGATACTGATAGATTGTGCTCAGTTTTTATATATTTTATGATACTGATAGATTGCGCTCAGTTTTTATATATTTTATGATACTGATAGATTGTGCTCAGTTTTTATATATTTTATGATACTGATAGATTGTGCTCAGTTTTTATATTTTATGATACTGATAGATTGTGCTCAGTTTTTATACAGGTTATTATGATACTGATAGATTGTGCTCAGTTTTTATATATTTTATGATACTGATAGATTGTGCTCAGTTTTTATATATTTTATGATACTGATAGATTGTGCTCAGTTTTTATATATTTTATGATACTGATAGATTGTGCTCAGTTTTTATATATTTTATGATACTGATAGATTGCGCTCAGTTTTTATATATTTTATGATACTGATAGATTGCGCTCAGTTTTTATATATTTTATGATACTGATAGATTGCGCTCAGTTTTTATATATTTTATGATACTGATAGATTGCGCTCAGTTTTTATATATTTTATGATACTGATAGATTGCGCTCAGTTTTTATATATTTTATGATACTGATAGATTGTGCTCAGTTTTTATATTTTATGATACTGATAGATTGTGCTCAGTTTTTATATATTTTATGATACTGATAGATTGTGCTCAGTTTTTATATATTTTATGATACTGATAGATTGTGCTCAGTTTTTATACAGGTTATTATGATACTGATAGATTGTGCTCAGTTTTTATATAGGTTATTATGATACTGATAGATTGTGCTCAGTTTTTATACAGGTTATTATGATACTGATAGATTGTGCTCAGTTTTTATATTTTATGATACTGATAGATTGTGCTCAGTTTTTATATATTTTATGATACTGATAGATTGTGCTCAGTTTTTATATATTTTATGATACTGATAGATTGTGCTCAGTTTTTATACAGGTTATTATGATACTGATAGATTGTGCTCAGTTTTTATATAGGTTATTATGATACTGATAGATTGTGCTCAGTTTTTATACAGGTTATTATGATACTGATAGATTGTGCTCAGTTTTTATACAGGTTATTATGATACTGATAGATTGTGCTCAGTTTTTATATAGGTTATTATGATACTGATAGATTGTGCTCAGTTTTTATACAGGTTATTATGATACTGATAGATTGTGCTCAGTTTTTATACAGGTTATTATGATACTGATAGATTGTGCTCAGTTTTTATATAGGTTATTATGATACTGATAGATTGTGCTCAGTTTTTATACAGGTTATTATGATACTGATAGATTGTGCTCAGTTTTTATATAGGTTATTATGATACTGATAGATTGTGCTCAGTTTTTATACAGGTTATTATGATACTGATAGATTGTGCTCAGTTTTTATACAGGTTATTATGATACTGATAGATTGTGCTCAGTTTTTATACAGGTTATTATGATACTGATAGATTGTGCTCAGTTTATATATTTTATGATACTGATAGATTGTGCTCAGTTTATATATTTTATGATACTGATAGATTGTGCTCAGTTTATATATTTTATGATACTGATAGATTGTGCTCAGTTTTTATATATTTTATGATACTGATAGATTGTGCTCAGTTTTTATATATTTTATGATACTGATAGATTGTGCTCAGTTTATATATTTTATGATACTGATAGATTGTGCTCAGTTTATATATTTTATGATACTGATAGATTGTGCTCAGTTTATATATTTTATGATACTGATAGATTGTGCTCAGTTTTTATATATTTTATGATACTGATAGATTGTGCTCAGTTTTTATATATTTTATGATACTGATAGATTGTGCTCAGTTTATATATTTTATGATACTGATAGATTGTGCTCAGTTTATATATTTTATGATACTGATAGATTGTGCTCAGTTTATATATTTTATGATACTGATAGATTGTGCTCAGTTTTTATATATTTTATGATACTGATAGATTGTGCTCAGTTTTTATATATTTTATGATACTGATAGATTGTGCTCAGTTTATATATTTTATGATACTGATAGATTGTGCTCAGTTTATATATTTTATGATACTGATAGATTGTGCTCAGTTTATATATTTTATGATACTGATAGATTGTGCTCAGTTTATATATTTTATGATACTGATAGATTGTGCTCAGTTTATATATTTTATGATACTGATAGATTGTGCTCAGTTTTTATATATTTTATGATACTGATAGATTGTGCTCAGTTTATATATTTTATGATACTGATAGATTGTGCTCAGTTTATATATTTTATGATACTGATAGATTGTGCTCAGTTTATATATTTTATGATACTGATAGATTGTGCTCAGTTTTTATATATTTTATGATACTGATAGATTGTGCTCAGTTTTTATATATTTTATGATACTGATAGATTGTGCTCAGTTTATATATTTTATGATACTGATAGATTGTGCTCAGTTTATATATTTTATGATACTGATAGATTGTGCTCAGTTTATATATTTTATGATACTGATAGATTGTGCTCAGTTTTTATATATTTTATGATACTGATAGATTGTGCTCAGTTTTTATATATTTTATGATACTGATAGATTGTGCTCAGTTTATATATTTTATGATACTGATAGATTGTGCTCAGTTTATATATTTTATGATACTGATAGATTGTGCTCAGTTTATATATTTTATGATACTGATAGATTGTGCTCAGTTTATATATTTTATGATACTGATAGATTGTGCTCAGTTTATATATTTTATGATACTGATAGATTGTGCTCAGTTTATATATTTTATGATACTGATAGATTGTGCTCAGTTTATATATTTTATGATACTGATAGATTGTGCTCAGTTTATATATTTTATGATACTGATAGATTGTGCTCAGTTTTTATATATTTTATGATACTGATAGATTGTGCTCAGTTTATATATTTTATGATACTGATAGATTGTGCTCAGTTTATATATTTTATGATACTGATAGATTGTGCTCAGTTTATATATTTTATGATACTGATAGATTGTGCTCAGTTTATATATTTTATGATACTGATAGATTGTGCTCAGTTTATATATTTTATGATACTGATAGATTGTGCTCAGTTTATATATTTTATGATACTGATAGATTGTGCTCAGTTTATAGTTTATGTTATGGCCTGTCTTAATTGGGAGTTTTGTGGAACGTTCGGGGAGGATCAAAAACTTGTTTTCGAGTTTCTCAGATGTTTCTGAACCTTTTTTTTTTTTACCCAGAAGATTCAGCAACCTAGATTCGGGATATGAGAACCTCGGAAAAAAGTGTTTGAATCTTCCACGAACCCTCCCATGAAGACAGGCCATACGGAATTAACCTGTGTTTAGAGCTACCGCATACTAGCTCTTTCTGTTTAGTGAGTTTATTGCAGGATTTATTTATTAGGTCAAATAACTGTATTTTTTTTATTGGAGATCTTGTCTGTGTTAGTACATTTACCGCCATGCAGTAAACTCTACGTAAGTTTGTTGTTTTTTGTACAGTTTGTTAGGCAGTTTGTGTAGCACATTAAACAGCTCGTGTAGGGTTTCTGTTTTGCGGATGTATTACCCAGTGTATTGAACAGATTGGATCATTGTGTCAAAAGATATGTGTTGTCTAGCTGGGCTTGAATTCACGTAAAACATAGTATACTGTCGGTAAACATAAAAAAAATACTAGCTGTATCATCGATTTGGATTTGTGCTGGAGGTAATCAAATCTTACTAGAGTTAGGTCAACTGGCAGCTAGGACTGCCGATGGTGGCGGGATATACAGGGTGTTCCAAAAGTCTTGGGCACATTTGAAGTCCCCATATCTCAATAACTATGAATGGTAGTAAGATAACAGTTGTGCCATTTTAAAGCTAATTACATTAAGTTTTTTGTAAAGCTGTTGATTTTTTTATTTCTTTTCAGACCCATTAATGGCGTTCACTCAAACAGAAAATGTAGGGACGCGTTTGGCAAGAATTTGACTATCGGCTTGATGTGTGTCGTGTGACCAATGGTGCTCACATTGAACATCTTTGAACATTCCATGTAAAACTTGAGATTACAAGCTTTCTGAATTTACCAGATGCGTTTTTATATCCTTTATAGTTTCGGAAATATTCAATGTCAAAATGTGCCCAAGACTTTTGGAACACCCTGTATTGCTTACATGAGTATGAGCCCACATTGCGTATTAGCCTACTGTGGTTCTCCTGCCTCATACCGCCGCTTTGCAAAATTTGTTCAAAAGCCGTACATTCCATCACATCAGATAATGAGTCTCCAATAAACATGCATACTGTACTCTACGTCATCATCTAGATACATGCGTTGTCCCGGGGCGACCCACAAGGCCCCTCCCTCCCTACCCATCCCCCTAATGACTTGTTCAATGCTTGAGGCCTTTTCGGGGGTCTGTCCGTCGTTGCGTCGTTGTTCTCCTAACATTTCTGGCACTCGGGCGCGTAGAGTTGGCACGTCTTTCCAGTGTTCTTCAAGGCGACTCACATGTCAGAGCACAGATTTTTTCAAATTCACAACGAGTGTTGACCCACTGGCAAAAAAAGACAAATAAGCCAAAAAAGAACATCTTACAACAGTGTTGATATGAATCAATAAAATCGTGCATGTGCCTATTAATAGCATCAAGGTCGATTCTATAAATAGCACCGCAGCAAATGTGTGTATTGTAGGCACAATTGTGTGTTTACATAACAAGAAAGAGACACCTAGAATTCAAAACTTAGGTTTGTGTTAAATCTGATATAACATTATGGATTACTTTCCTTTGACCACACTGTGCACAATGATTGTAACTAAGGATGCATTTGGGTTGGAGATTAAAACTGACATAGCGTCTTGAATGACTTGCTTGATTGAATGCTGCACAATAACGTACCGCGCGCGTCCCATAAACAAAGCCAACCTGACCACAACCCAAACTCCTAAAGAAAGGTCGGCTTGAGATACAATTACTCCTTGCGTCATCTTTTAAAGTGACAACAATGCACTTTTCCAAGTGAACTCATTGTCACAGAAAGTAAACAGATGGCCTTCATACTCTGGCCTAGTAAAGGCATTGACCGAAGGTGCTTTAACAACCATATTAGGCAGCTCAGTCCAGAATGAGATGATGCACTGGAAAAAAAATCGCTAGAAATGTCCTAACTGTGAATGAACTTTCAAAACGTTCGTTCGTTTCGTTTGTTAGATTATAGTCCCCGGACACTTACGCATATATGGGACTTAACTAAAATGGCATTATAAAATTTAAAACATGATAAGAGCATTCACACACAACATCCAACCTTGCTAAAAAATGGTTAAAAACGTTTATAAAACTTAGAAGTAAATTGGCGGGCGGTAATAACCGGGCGCCGTAACTAGGTAATAGCCGAAGCAAATATACCGTAAATTAATTAAAATAACACACAAGAGGTCCGGAGGACCGGGGCGTTTATATACGTCCACGTAACTGTAGAGATGCTAAGCCCTACACACTTAATAGATTCAAAGGCAAACGGCGAGTGAGGAGAACCCCAGCACATCCGTCGCCGTGAATCCATAAAAATATAAACTATTAAAATGTAACCATACATGTAAAAATTACATACTAAGATCTTAAAATGCAGTTCCATAAAATTAAGACTAAATTATGAACATAATCAGATACGACAAATTACCGGTGCATTCAGAATCCTGGATGCACACCAATAGCACACGTGCTAACCTTGACATCAAGGGAGAGAGTTTCCATCAGGCCGAGGACCCCAGGACGTATTTTAAATAATTACATACTATATAACTAGTGCGATTTCAAAAATTATTCACTTAATAAATTAAATAACTATAAACTTTACATTTCGTAGACAGCAAAGCTGTAAGCAACCAATATTTAACACAAAATCGTACCATGCAAAGCATAAAAAGCCAAGCGTTGAAAGCAGGCGACGAAAAGCAACTAAGGCCATGTGCAGTCCAACTGGACGGCTCCACAGCAAAAAGCGCTATTAGAAGCCACAATCAAAATAAATCTATTGCAACAATAAATAAACATAACTATGCCCAAGAAGGCGGCAACAAATCAAGCAAATTTCTGAGCAACAGCCAAACTGTAAGCAACAAAGCATGTTATTTATTTATAAGCCATGCAAGTTGTTAAAAGCAATCAAGCTATAACTCAACAACGAGCAACAAGCATCACAGGCCATGTGCGAACCTCCGGCCAGGCTCCTCAGCAAACAGTGCTATCGAGAACCAGGCCGGCAGGCCGCCAAGTACAGAGCAAAAGGTAGCAAATAAAAGCCACACCAAGAATATTATAACAGTGGTGAAATTTCAGAGCTAATGATCAGACGACCAACATGCGCTAGGAGGCCCACGCCATCTCTTTGGGCAAGAGCCCAGAGACCCTCCATACTCTGCTGTACCCCTTCGGTGCGCAGCAACCCTCGCAGTGAGCCGAATGAAGAATCTAAAAGTGGACAATCAAATAAACAATGTGTGAAACGTGGAGGTAAACCGCAAATGCAACGTGAACCTGTCCATCTTGTGCGCCAGTGGCCGGACAGAAGCCGCATCAATAGGAGCTTGAGCTCCACCGGGAGGTCTGTATATAGAGGAAAAGGTTTATGTCCTGGGGAAATACAATAGTGCCTACGGCCGAGGCTCCACTCCCTATACTCCTCCGACCAGCGTTCCCACAATAAACTGTGAACTCGTCCTTTCACCTCCTCGGCCGAAGGTTTGACCAATAACGACGTGTGGGCCTCACCCCTCGACCCGATGCCAGCAGCCCTATCGGCGGCTTCATTACCAACGATTCCTACGTGGGACGGAACCCACGAAGCGGAAACACTAACTCCACTCTCATCAAGGGTCGATGCATGATCCAAAATGTCAGCAACCAGCGCAGGGCGAGCTCTAGAGGAGCCCCTCTCCAGAGCCTGTAGGGTGGACAGAGAATCTGTAAATAGGGCAACCTTGGTCCCAACTGGTAAATCCGAACTAGCAAGGGCAAACAAAGACTGCCGCACAGCCAGCAGCTCTACAGTTGGTGAGCGGTTCGTCCCCATCACAGCAGTTGAGTTTGCTAGGGCATTGAGTGCGTGCAATACAAAGAAAGGCTGTGGACCCGATGGCCTGCACTACTTAATGGTTAAGAATGCGCCGATGGCATTTAAGCAGCAAGTTTTAAAATTATTCAACCTCTGTTATAAATCTGGTACAGTCCCTGGCTCTTGGCGTATGTCTACCGTTATCCCCGTACCCAAGCCGCACAAACCTAAGAAAGATATTTCTAGCTACAGGCCTATTGCACTCACCTCCCATCTGTGTAAAATCTACGAAAGGGTCCTTAAACATAGACTAGAGCATTTTTGTGACAAAAATAAGGTTATTCCAAGCTCCCAGGCTGGCTTTCGCCGAAGACGCTCAATCACAGATCACCTTGTCAGATTAAACGAGCATCTACGTAGGGCGCGCTCTAGGCGTAGAACAGTATTTGCTTGTTTTTTTGATGTAGCTAAGGCTTTTGACAGGGTTTGGCATGCGAATCTGGTAGAGAAGCTGCGCTTACTGGGTTTGGATGCTCATATGCTTCATTTTATCGATTCCTTTTTACGTAACAGAGCTATTAGAGTACGGTGGGAGGGCTATGATACACAGTATGGGACTCTCTCTATGGGGGTCCCAAAAGGGTCTGTTATAGCTCCACTTTTATATACAATAGCCACAGCCGATGTTACATCTGGCTGTTCATCTAAATCGGTGGTGGTAACTTTTGCCGATGACATTCTTATATGGAGGACCACGAGGTGTAGACGCGTGGGACGCCAGAGTGTAAACTTTGCCCGTGACCATGCCGGGTTCCAGGAGGACGTTGATGGGATTGTGTCCGCGCTTGCCGATGTGGGGCTTCAGCTTTCGCCAGGAAAGACTGTTTTCATACCATTTTCAAATAGATGGAACGATGAATATACCGGCTTTCCTCTGATGGTCGATGGAGTTCGTATCCCGCCGTCCAGGGAGGTACGCTACCTGGGGGTTATCTTTAGGCAGAATGGAAGTCTTGGGCCCCATATTGATCGTAATATTTCTTCCGCCCATGCGGCTACCAGGGTTATTTGGGCCCTCAGAAGGGAGGCATGGGGACGCGACCCTCGAGATGCCATAACATTATATTATTCATTGGTCCGCTCTAGGCTTCTCTTTGGGGCCGAATTGTTTTATGATATTTCTGATAACCAAATGCGAAGGTTGGTCGGTGTGGAGTGTTCTATTCTTCGCAGTTTACTACGGTTGCCGGGATCGGTCCCGACGAGAATTGTTTACCAACTTTCAAAACCTTGAACCACGCTCTTAAGTAGTAGGAAGCATGGACCATGTCATGAACTGGCTAGTTTTAACTCTGCTCATTGACTATTTAGCATGTGTAGTCTTTGTACCAGTAGAGAGTCAGTAGATTACACAGCAGCAATTAAAGGCCACACACAGCGAGCTAGCCACACACAACGCAGTGAGTCAGCACTTGAGCTTTGAATCTGCCCGTTTTTAACCAATGGGAGCTCAGCCAAGCGGGTAGAGCAGTTTGAATGTGTCAAAACCTAACACAGTTTGAATCAGTCGTGTGTGAGACGAGGAAGAGTCAACATCTCCACAGTTAGAGAAATCTCTTCACTCATAGACCAGGAAGCAGGACTTTAGAATCTTAGAATTCTCTCAAGTCATCACGGGCCTGAACTTGTCAGACAGGTAAATGAACACCCTTCTGTTTCATCGTGATATATTTATATTATTGTTGAAATTATGTTTGAAGAATTTGCCATGCATAAATGTGAATTGTTAATCCGAATTTGCCGTACCACGTGGAAGAGCCTATCACGAGGCGAAACACGACCGGTTGCGCCGCCATGTTGTATACCATACGGAACCACTGTTGTTTAACTTATATGTATGTTTGCAGACCAGTGGCTATACCACTGAATGTTTATAATATTATTACTTCTGTATGTGTATAGTTAGACACGATTGATATTTATGTATGTATAGGAATTTAGAGTGAGATTCCAGTGGACCCCGGAAGTAGCAGAATGTTCGTCGCTTATGTATAGAGATGTGGAGCTATCACTGAGGGCTACTTTGGCTTTCAGTGAGACGCTCTGCACAAACCGATTATTCAGGGTTGTGCAGAATTTCGTCTCTTATATTACAGACGAGCAGGCGAGCTATCCCGAGCTATCCTGTGCACCCCACTCCACAGAAACGACTAGTTGGTTGAGGAGCCTCTACCGCACAAGTCGGAAAGAGCTACCTTGAAAAACACCCTGTCAGACCCCACAGCGTGGCAAGGGAACCCAACTACACAACGACAAAGGTGGACCAGAAGCTACCTCACAGAAGGACTTCGCACGCACCATCTAGCAGTTAAGTGCAAAAACGAAGGTGCACTTAAACTCTTCAGAAACTGTAAAGCGGACCACAGTAGTCCAAATCTACATGAAATATAATAGCAAGTGCCCGAGGAAGATATAACAGCTGCCTAGACTATCAGCGATCGAACTATTAGCAGTAACTGAGACTTTTTAAGTTAGATTAGTACTTAGAGAATCTTGTATAGAGTAGAAGAAATAAATGTGTGATTTTAACTGTTATCAAGTGGCTGGACTACATATGATTCATAGCCGTGTGAAAGCTAGTGTGACAGTAATCTCTTACCATTTTTCTATCTATTTCTGTACCCCAACCTTAACACAGAACGAGCTAAACAAATAAATTTATTAAAGTAATTCATAGGGTGACTTACTAGCAGTTCCCACCGATTAAACGTGAGGGTCCATAATTCCATTGTGCAGAGCCCATAAACCCCACGTGACACTTTAATTGGCGAGCCTGCCAGGATCTGTGTATAATAGGAATTGGGTATAACCGGATCTAAGTACAATAAAAGTAGATAACAGCAGTAGTAGAATAACTTAGAATACTTGTAACAAACACTGATCAGTTGTGGTGCACTATTCTTTACTTAAAAACTTTTTTGCTTCAAATATTTTTGTGCCTGTGTGTTGCATTGTTCTTTTGCAGGTTTTGCTTAAATAACTGTTGTATGCCATTTGACTCTTGTTTTATTCTATTATTGATTGTCTTTGCATTGTTTTTATTGACTTGCAATATTGCTAGTGTTTTGGTATTCCACGTGATTCAGAGGTTGTTCATAGACACTTTTGACAATGTCGGACCCAGTGGCCTTGAGATTGCGTTTCAAGGAATTGGGAGAAGCTTTACACTTAGCAGGGGGAGACCTAATTGCGTATATAAATGCAGAGGTAGAGAAACAGGAGGCTAAGGCAGAGAGAGCAGCAGAGAGAGAACAGAAGAAACTCGAAGCAGAACAGAGAAAAGCAGAACTAGAAGCAGAGCAAAAGAAATTAGAACTAGAAGCAGAGCAGAAGAAACTAGCATTAGAAGCAGAGCAGAAGAAATTAGAAGCAGAGCAGAAGAAATTAGAGGCAGAGAGAGAAACGAGGAAATTAGAGCTAGAGGCAGAAAGAGAACAGAAGAAGGCAGCATTAGCAGCAGAGAGAGATGCAGAAGTTAGGAGATGGGAGTATGAGCGGGCAGAAAAAGAAAAAGAGAGGGAAGAAAAGGAAAAAGAAAGACAGCATGAGTTAGAGCTAAGAAGATTGGGATCAGGAGCTTCAAGTTCTTCCTCAACCCCTCCCCACTCAGATCAGCTAGAGGTAGCCCCCAAACCTGTACAATGAATTTCATTTCCACTGGGAACATTCAACGAAAGAGAAGAAGGTCTAGATCTCTATCTGACTAGGTTTGAGCGCCTAGCAACAGAGTACAAACTAGATCCCACCCATTGGTCTTTTAAGCTTAGTCAAGGGCTTAGAGGAAAGGCTTATGACATCTACAGTAAGCTACCGACTGACAGAGTGACTGACTATCACAAAGTAAAAGAGGCACTCCTAACGGGATTCGAACTAACAGGAGAATGTACCGGCAAAAGTTCCGCACCAACCGGAGAGTGAAAGGAGAGAGCTATGCGCAGTTCGCGGATCGGTTGTCCACAACGCTGGATAAGTGGATTAGCCAGTCAGCCACGGCTAAGACGTATGATGGACTGACAGAACTGTTAGTATGGGAACAGCTACGGGAAACCATGACCCCCGAGCTGAGGACATTCTCAGTAGAACAGGGCGCGGAAAGACTGGAAGATCTGGTCAAGGTCGCAGATAGGTACGTGGCCGCACACGGAGAAGCCAAGAGCTTCAGGCGAGACCTAAAGCCTAACGGGAAAGAGGCACAGAAACGAAGCCCTAACCGGGAAGAGCGCACCGCGAATAAGCCGAATAACCCCAGACCTGGGCAAAATAAAGGACCCAACACGGAATTCGGGAAAAGAGGTCCCGCAGAACAGAGACGGTATTGTTCGTTCTGCAACAGAAACAATCACTCCACCGCAGAATGTTTCAAGTTGGCCGCACAACGTAGGGAAGAGCGCGAAAGCCGGCCAGCGCACAGAGTTCTAACTCAAAGTAGCGGTAACAAGCCACTCACAATCGGAGATCACCCATCGGTGACAGACACGGTCAAGGTCAACGGAAAAGAAGCGAACTGTCTGTATGACACAGGTCTATCATACGACGCGATAGTTAGCGAATCTCTCGTATCGCGCGCGGACTTGACAGACAAGACAGTCGAACTACAAGGAGCAGACTTGACGAAACCGACGACTACTTGCCCAATAGCTTGGATAGAAGTAGAGAGTAGGTACGTCACAGGACGAATCCAAGCAGCTGTTTTACAGAAACCCCTGTATGATCTAGTGCTAGGTTGTAGGTATGTGTTCTTAGGCACGCCCCCCAAAACTGTAGAGATAGCTGCAGTGCAAACCAGGGCCCAAGCTAAAACCCAACCACCCCAGCCCGAGTTCGCTCCGAATCCAGGACTCGAAGAGATCAAAACAGCACAGAAAGAAGACACCTCGATAGCGAGTGCTTCCAGAAGCTACCCAAGGCGCACACACCCCCGCACAAGGGAGACTTCTACATGGAACAGGGAGTTCTACATCGACAAGGAGATGGAGATCACACCCAACTAGTACTACCAGCCACCCTTCGAGCCCAAGTACTAGAGTTAGGCCACAGCATGCCACTCAGCGGACACATGGGAATTGGAGCCACAGTGCAGAGAATCAGCGCACACTACTATTGGCCAGGAATCACGGAGGATGTCAAGCGCTACGTGAAATCTTGCCACCAATGTCAACGATATTCCCCGCGACATCACACCGTACCAGTTACCTTAGGACCATCGGTAGTAGTCGGCGTGCCATTCCAGCAAGTCTCAGTAGACATAGTAGGACCACTGCCCATGACCAAGAAGCGGAACAGATTTCTACTCACACTCGTCGACGCATGTACGATGTGGTGCGAAGCAGTCCCGTTGCCAGCGATCGACACCAAGAAGATTGCAGATGCACTCATCGCCATCTTTACCAGAGTCGGATTCCCGGACAGCATTAGAACGGACAACGGATCTCAGTTCACCGGCCGCCTGATGCAAGACGTGTTCGAGTTGATACAAGTTCATCACATTCGCACACCACCATATCACCCAGCCAGCAACGGACAAGTAGAAAGACTGAATGGAACCCTTCTCACCATCCTCAGGAAAGTCGCCGACGACAATCCAGAAGCGTGGGACACCTACGTGAATGCGGCACTGTTCGCATACCGAGAAACGCCCCATGCAGCCACTGGCTACACCCCGTCAACATTGCTTTTCGGCAGACCTCTCGCAGGACCGCTAGAAGCCCTACGCAGAAGTTGGACGGAAGCCAAGATAGACGACACACCAAGAGGTGCCACCAAGTACGTCGCAGACCTGCAGGAAACCCTCAAAGCAACGTGGAAGAAAGCTGGTGAAGCACTGAAGAAGGCAAGAGCCCGTCAGTCGAAGTACTACAACCGCCACGCGAAGGACAGAGAACTGCAAGTCGGCGATCAAGTGCTACTCTTACTTCCAAGTGGAACCAACAAGCAGGACATCGCTTGGAGAGGACCGTACCGGGTGACTGCCAAGAAATCCAAGACAGTCTACCAAGTAGAGGTGAACGGGAGAGCCCGATACCACCACATCGATCGCCTCAAGAAGTACACGGACCGACCAGCGACCCCCAGCACACACACAAGGATGGCCATCGCCATCGCGGAAGAAGCTCATCCCCAACTACAACAGCACCGCCGTACCACTGACAAATGGAACCCGGAAAATCGCCCCGGACAAAGTAGTATGGACAGCGGAATGCGAGACAGCATTCCAAACACTCAAGGACAGAATGACATCGGCGCCAGTACTCCACCTACCCGATTTGACTCAGCCATTCGTTCTACGCACCGACGCAAGCGACTTAGGCCTCGGAGCAGTACTGCTACAGCGCGACCCCAAGAATGCGGAGACGCTATTCCCTGTCGCCTACGCCAGCAGAAAATTGAGACCCGCCGAGACTCACTACGCCACGTCGGAGAAAGAATGTCTTGGACTAGTCTGGGCCATACAGAAGTTTCAACTCTACCTGTATGGGACCCACTTCACAGTTCAGGTGGACCACCAACCACTATCGTTCCTGGCAGCCTCCAAGTCTTTGAACTCTCGCCTGATGAGATGGGCACTCACCCTTCAGGCATACTCATTCCAAATCGAGTACATCCCCGGCAAAGAGAACCACGGAGCCGACTACCTCAGTCGCCATCTCGTGGAGGACACAGCAGCTGTCGCCCATCCAACACACCTAAGGGCCACAGCACCAGAATTCGTCCCCGCCCAATAAAACCCTGTCACTAGTGTCCATAGCTACCTGGCACAGCATTGCAGCTCAGGTAGAGCAACTTAATTAGTTTGTAAATAGGACCCTAGGATAGTGCAGTGTTAAACTAGGCTCTGTAGTAGAAAAAGGTCGAATCCAGTAGTCATCGCCTTTTTTCAGTTGAGGGAGCCTGTCATGAACTGGCTAGTTTTAACTCTGCTCATTGACTATTTAGCATGTGTAGTCTTTGTACCAGTAGAGAGTCAGTAGATTACACAGCAGCAATTAAAGGCCACACACAGCGAGCTAGCCACACACAACGCAGTGAGTCAGCACTTGAGCTTTGAATCTGCCCGTTTTTAACCAATGGGAGCTCAGCCAAGCGGGTAGAGCAGTTTGAATGTGTCAAAACCTAACACAGTTTGAATCAGTCGTGTGTGAGACGAGGAAGAGTCAACATCTCCACAGTTAGAGAAATCTCTTCACTCATAGACCAGGAAGCAGGACTTTAGAATCTTAGAATTCTCTCAAGTCATCACGGGCCTGAACTTGTCAGACAGGTAAATGAACACCCTTCTGTTTCATCGTGATATATTTATATTATTGTTGAAATTATGTTTGAAGAATTTGCCATGCATAAATGTGAATTGTTAATCCGAATTTGCCGTACCACGTGGAAGAGCCTACGAGGCGAAACACGACCGGTTGCGCCGCCATGTTGTATACCATACGGAACCACTGTTGTTTAACTTATATGTATGTTTGCAGACCAGTGGCTGTACCACTGAATGTTTATAATATTATTACTTCTGTATGTGTATAGTTAGACACGATTGATATTTATGTATGTATAGGAATTTAGAGTGAGATTCCAGTGGACCCCGGAAGTAGCAGAATGTTCGTCGCTTATGTATAGAGATGTGGAGCTATCACTGAGGGCTACTTTGGCTTTCAGTGAGACGCTCTGCACAAACCGATTATTCAGGGTTGTGCAGAATTTCGTCTCTTATATTACAGACGAGCAGGCGAGCTATCCCGAGCTATCCCGAGCTATCCTGTGCACCCCACTCCACAGAAACGACTAGTTGGTTGAGGAGCCTCTACCGCACAAGTCGGAAAGAGCTACCTTGAAAAACACCCTGTCAGACCCCACAGCGTGGCAAGGGAACCCAACTACACAACGACAAAGGTGGACCAGAAGCTACCTCACAGAAGGACTTCGCACGCACCATCTAGCAGTTAAGTGCAAAAACGAAGGTGCACTTAAACTCTTCAGAAACTGTAAAACGGACCACAGTAGTCCAAATCTACATGAAATATAATAGCAAGTGCCCGAGGAAGATATAACAGCTGCCTAGACTATCAGCGATCGAACTATTAGCAGTAACTGAGACTTTTTAAGTTAGATTAGTACTTAGAGAATCTTGTATAGAGTAGAAGAAATAAATGTGTGATTTTAACTGTTATCAAGTGGCTGGACTACATATGATTCATAGCCGTGTGAAAGCTAGTGTGACAGTAATCTCTTACCATTTTTCTATCTATTTCTGTACCCCAACCTTAACACAGAACGAGCTAAACAAATAAATTTATTAAAGTAATTCATAGGGTGACTTACTAGCAGTTCCCACCGATTAAACGTGAGGGTCCATAATTCCATTGTGCAGAGCCCATAAACCCCACGTGACAGACCATAGATTTGGCGCTGTACAGACGTTCAACTCTCAAAACGCGCCCAGTGTCTGCCATGGTTTTACCTCGCTGTAAAAATGACTACTGGCTGTCTGAGAATTGTTTCACGTTTTGCTTCCGCTTCACTGGTTCTTGCTGAATATGTTATGCACGGTTGGTCGGTTATGTAGACACCGTTGTCAGCACTCGCTAAAGTTCGGCTTTCCGTTTGCTTCTTCTGGCGATACATTATGAACGGAGACTTAAAAACCTCTTAACGTATTCTGTTTGCCCAGTTCATTGAATAGATCGAACAAGATAAGTATCTGTATTCTTCAAGGAACAAAAAAAAAAAAACTTGAAAGAAGATCCCCTTTTAATTGGTTTTTATTTTTTAACCCTTGTTAAAAGTACCCTGAGACACTGCGCTCCCACTCTTTCGGATGAGAGTATAAACCGAGGTCTAATCTGTGAACGCACGCATTCCATCGCATGGACTTTAAAGATCCTGACGCTCATTATTTTATACGTTAATCTGAAATTTTATATTTAATTATTGATTTAAATAAAATCGAATGTATTGTGTTAAGTGTTGTACTTGCTTTTCAGCATAGGTTTATTACCATGTATACAGGAGTAAATCCAGGAGGCCTGTTCTGTTATCTCTTTTATTTTAATTGCATTAATGCTCTTTAAAATTATTCTCCGATTTGTACAGGAAAAGGCGTATTATGTTTACTTGAGCTGCACAATAAAGTCTAAACAACAACAACACCCCAGTTCAACAACAACAACAACGGCAACAACTAAGCATATCCTTGTGACGGATTTGTACACTAAACAAGTTAAAGTTGGCATAGATTGAAAATGCGATGGCAATTTGCAGCAAGACACCCTGCACTACATAATCGTGGTTACGAATGGTATGTTCTGGCAGTTTAATCATGCTAATTTACATGCATGAGCAAACTCAGGCAAGTCATTTTGCTTTTATTGTAAAACTGTTTCAAATGTACCATGGTTCGATATACAACTTTGTATTTAGTTAGTTAATGTTTATAGTTAAATAATTGGTTATGGCTCAAAATGTTTGGTTCATTGTAAAACTCCGGTGTACACGTTAGATTAGAAATAATTGTAATTCATGTATTAGAAATATAACTACTGTTTACTCACAGTAACTGAAGGTTGTTTTCAATACTACTGCAGTTCAGGTCTGTTCATTCTGAAGCTATTGATACAGGTATAATCAACATGATTTTGTGTGTCTGTACTTTGATATATGGACAGACTGTTTGACAGAACGGGAGATTTGCTATTAGTGATTAGGAATTTGTTATCGATTTCAACACATACTGTCAGACAGAATGGGCGATTTGTTATTGATCAGTGGAAGATTAAGGATTTGTTATTGATCAGTGGAAGATTAAGGATTTGTTATTTATCAGTGGAAGATTAAGGATTTGTTATTCTTTCAAAGAAATATTAGTGGGATTAAATGAGATACTATCGTCTTCACCATTGTTTTGGAGCTGCGTTATTTTTGTGGATTATGTGAACTCAGAGTCTCAGGCCTAAACCATTGGAATGGTCTCAGACACAGATATGGTTAATGTGTACAATATTTACAATTGTGTGATAAAATCAGGTTAAGCTACTCATCGGTGTCATGTAGACTTTTCTACGCGCATCTAATTAACTATGTGCAGTGTTACATGTATGTCAGGAGTAACGATTAATGACTTCTGTACACGGTACTCGCTCTTTCACTCTTTGCTTACATATACATATCGCAAATGAAAAAGTGGTAAGCTTATTTCGCTTTCCATTACTGTTTTAATAACATACATGCACGCGATTGATCTTTTTAATATTATTTTTTTGAATGAGCGAATGCATGTAAAGACGTTGTTTAGTCTTGGTCCATCAAAGTGTATAAGAATGCACACCGTTCAGGACCGGTGAACAATTTTGTACTTAATTTAACAACATACACATCAATGTCGTGCAACATGGTGTGCGTTCACCATGTGCATGTGAAACTATGGATCCATAACCAAAGCTGTGAACTAGTAGAACTCTTTTCTTGAGGAATGTTAGAGAGCTGGATGGAGTTCAAAGACGTACAATAGATATTGTGTACAGCAGAACATAAATATGCTTTGGCCCACCAATTGTGTGTCATGAGCGTGATATAGGGGCATGGTTAATACTAGAGTATTGTTCAGCATGCTTATTGAATGCAGTAATAGTCAAAATAGAACTTCCTAGCGGTCATTTCAGTTCCAATTGGTTAGGATCTGGCATCAGTTTGATGATAGCTGATCTGAACGAAATCAACAAGTGGCTTGTATGGCTTCAAAGTTTTTGTGTTTCGGAGTGGTATTCCTGTACACACGGACATGAAATAATCTTTTTAGTTCCCGAGCCTTAAGCTCACCTCGGGAGCTATTGTTCTTGGTTTTGTCCTCCCGTCCAGTGTCCGCCGTCCGGCGTCCGTTCTGCGTCCGGAGGTGATTATTTGCGCGCTTTTCTCTAAAACTATTTTGTTTGAAACTTGGTATTTAGTTAGAAAATAGTCAACCCTACCAGATGACAAAAAAAAAAATGCATATCGGGTTACGTCATCATGATGACGTCAATTTATTTTTCTAATCATTAATATTTCTTTCCAAACTACTGGAGAGATTTGGTTCAAGTTTGGACTTTACGGGGTGTCGGATAGTGCAGTGGTTGGAGCGCTCGCTACTGTGTTGAAAGTTAAGCACCGTCCGGTGCGGTTAGCACTTGGATGGGTGACCGCTAAGGCGTGAAGCGACAAATAACAACGCCCCCAGTTGACTCAACTGTGATTGAGTACCTACTCTCTTGAGGGTGGGGAAGGTAAAGCAGCGAGGGAGAGAGTTGGGCATCACCCTCATTACGCTGGCCCAAGATAAGTGTGATCTCCAACATCACGCTCCCCTACGGCCACAAGGCTATGGGACTACCTTTACCTTTTTTTTTTTTTACCTTTTGGACTTTACTTCTATGATAAAACAAAAACGTATGCAAATCGAGTGACGTAATGGTGAGGTAATTTTGAAAAGAAAATGTTAAAATATATTTTTTTAATAACTTCATAATTATGTAATTAGAGTGTACAGATGCCTTGACTTAAATCTAAACAAAACTATGGTATCTTGAATGACGTCATCGTGTTATATAATACTGGCGACGTCATAAGTTGTTATTTTCTCTAATCCTTTTTTTCCAAAGTACTGGAGGGATTTGGTTCAAGTTTGGTATAATTATACTTAGACTTTCCCTAGGCCTCCAACGTCAAACCAATCTTAATTATGCAAATCGAGTAAATCATGATGACCTCATCTTTTCATTAAAAATATGTTTTTATAACCTTTCCTTTGTGTGGTGCCCCAACGACTTTCGAGTTACCGGATAGGATAGGATATTAAACTTTGTATGAAATTAGACTGTACCGATGCGTTCAGTCTTAGTCAAAACCACAGGCGCTCGCGTGTCCAGATACAAGCGCCTGTGGTCAAAACGTATTTTGGTGACGTCATCATGGTGACATCGTAATTTGTTGCGTTTTTTCTTATACTATTTCTCCCAAACTACTGGATGGATTTCCAGTTCAAGAGCTGCTGCAGTCGCTGGTACATACAGAATCTAACTCAAGCCATCCGAAGCGCCAGATGGCATTCTTAGACATATCTATGACGGCCTACTAGCGCCAAAACCGAGAGTTACCATTATCACGAGATAATTGAAATTATCACGTTTTCTGTGTAATTTACAGAGATACCGGTAATCCGCAGTGTTAATTAATAATTATCAGTATTTGCCATGCTTTCCTAGCGCCAAAACCTCATAATTACTAATATCATGAGATAATTACAATTATCAAGAGATAATTACAATTATCAAGCGATAATTACAATTATCACTGAAAATTATAAATATCAAGATGAGCATGCGCGGCCCAATGCGCGATGCGCATGCGCGGCAGCGGCACTGTTCCCAGCACACCTTGGGTTTTGGCCCTAGTAAAGCGTGGCCAAAACTGGAAATTAGTAATTAACACTGTGAGTTACCGGTATCTCTGTGAATTACACAGAACACGTGTTAATTACAATTATCACCGATACATGTAAGTTTTGCAGGTTTTGACGCTAGTAAGCCGCCTTACCAGAATTAAGAATGATCACGTGAAAATTATAATTATCAAGTGAAAATTGTAATTATTATGTGATAATTACAATTTTCGGTTTTGGCGCAT
>CM072526.1:24990193-25240193 GCA_036898135.1 Oncomelania hupensis
CAAACAACGGTTCTATTACACAGCGCATGGTACAAGGCTGACTTCAATCACTGTTTTATTACACAGCGCATGGTACAAGGCTGACTTCAATCATTGTTTTATTACACAAGGCTGTTATACTAATGATCGTTCAAGCCCCGAGGGCAATGCTTACTCTTTTACCCTTGTTAAATAAAATCATATCTTATGTTTTCTTTCTTTCTTTCTTTCTTTCTTTCTTTCTTTCTTTCTTTCTTTCTTTCTTTCTTTCTTTCTTTCTTTCTTTCTTTCTTTCTTTCTTCTTCTTCTTCTTCTTCTTCTTCTTCTTCTTCTTCTTCTTCTTCTCCTCTCTCTCTCTCTCTGTCTGTCTGTCTGTCTGTCTGTTGCTTTCCTCGTTCTTTCGTCATGTCATCTCTCTCTCTCTCTCTCTCTCTCTCTCTCTCTCTCTCTCTCTCTCTCTCTCTCTCTCTCTCTCTCTCTCTCTCTCTCTCTCTCTCTCTCTCTCTTATATCAATATCTTTCTTCACTCTCTTCTCTCTGTGTACTCCCTCTTTCTCTCTTTCTCTCGCTCTTTTCTCTCTCTCTTTCTCTCTCCCCCTCTCTCTCTCTCTCTTCCTTTCTTTTTCCTCTTTATTATGGACACTATGCTGCTTGCCTCGTTCTTCTCCAAAACTATGCCAATATAATAAATAAAGAGCCCACTAGCTGTATTTCCCTGCTGATAGGAGAACACATTTTGATGGCAAATGTTTACTTTGCTAGCAAATGTCGTATTCTTCTTTTTTGATGTAAAGGTAGCTTTTGAAGTTAATATGTTTAACTTATTTGCACCATCTCCTGTCGTGTATGATATCTGTTTGCTTACTTTGCACCATCTCCTGTCTTGTATGATATCTGTTTGCTTACTTAGCACCGTCGCCGAAGTACCACGGTCCTAATATTGGTCTTGCTGTTTCATCTTAGGCTACAAACATAGCTATTGGCTTCCCCTCCTTGTACATTGATCTAATGTACATTTGCACAACTGCCGGCTTTTCTGTTTTCATTTGCATGTAATTACCCGCCGATTGTAGTTGTCATCACAGCCAGTCAACACGCTATGATCAGACACACCTCTCAATGTTTGAGTTGTATAAGCGTAGTTTGATTGTTTAATTAGTTTGGTCGGCTTGTGTGTTTCTAAAGTTTTAGGTTTGTACTTTCCTTATTGATTCGTCATATGCAAAGTCGCGTTAAGCAGACCTACTTACACTGGAAAATGGGACCTTTCTTTTTTTCTTGAGTAGGTCTATTGATGCATTATGAACAGTGCAAGTACATGTAAGCTTATTATTGCTCTACATTAAGGGAGGTTTTTAATGCTTCATAATACCTTATTGATCCACTGTATGATAAAGACTGTTTCCACACCATGATGTTATTAACGCGGGAAGTTACTAATGCTGTAGATACTATTTAGATCGTGTCAAAGCTTTATGCTGATGTCAATACTAATAATGAATGGTCATTTTATACTGACACAGTAAATAGTAGGAATGGTCAAGAGTTATTGAACGAGTGTACACGCTCCTAGCTATTCTGTACTTAAGTCTGCACTATTCAAGAATTCACACAGCGTTAATATATCATTACTTGGTGTCAGAATTGGGACCATTTAGTACTAAAGCTTAACGTATTCCAGAACTGTACAGTCGTTAGTTGTCATTTCTTGGTGCGGCAGAATAGCTGGCGTGGCGAGCAGGAGGACGTAGGTTCCATTCCCGATAGTGACTGAAGATTAATCTTTCCTTCCATTCTTTATAGGGTGGTTCACCTCACCCATGTTGCAGCAACGGCACGTTAACACCTCCTGCTTATTTCGTCAAAAGAACAGGTTATAGGTTCAAATAAATACGCAAGCATCTGGGTCGATAGAAGTGACACCGTTGTTCAAGGCGTTTGACAGTGCGTTTGACGCAGCAAGTTGGTAACGAGTCAGATAATGACTTCTTTAAACGCAACGAACAGTCATTTTAGCACTGTGTTGGAACACTGTACCTGCTGTTTGCGCTGTTCTACAATGCATACATTCCAGTATTACAATGTCCTGCAACGCAACTTAACTACGTGCATTAGCCCACTCTATACAGGGAATCATTATGACACTTGCTTGCTTTGATATTGCTGGCACACTTACCAAAGCTTATGACGCTTTCTTGTTTTATCTTTATCAATAATTCCTCCTTTCTTTCAATCTATTTGTCTCTCTTCGAAATGTTTTTACACGTGTTCTGTGAGAGCAATCTTCCTTTCCCCACTACTTTCTTAAATACCAAAATTATGGCAAATATATATGTATTGATAGTATACTTAGTCTGGAAACCGTACAGTGTCTGGTAACCGTGCAGTATCTGGGCGTACTCTTATTGTGTTTGTGTGTTTTGTATGCCACAGAATAAAGGTAAATATAGCTGTTGTAGCAACATTCATTCAATTCCAGGTATTATAAGAATTGATTTAGCCTGCCCGTGAGAATAATCAGGTAGTGGAGAGAAGGTAGTAGAAATTCCAATGCCGAGAAAGGTACATTTCACCTTATTTCTTACTTTGACTTCTTGTGGGAAGTAAACTATCATGCAGAAACCCGCGAGGATGACTGCACTTGCCAATACATTTCCTTAGCAGAAAGTGGCAGTTGACTGGATGTGGATGCATGTTGTGAAAGACACAGGTAGACCTAATATATAGGTATGTGCCTGTGCTTTTGCCATTGTGTATTGAGGTCATATTACTTTGTATCGTGGCGTTTTCTGTGAGTAACCAACAAAGCACCTGGGCGTTATGTTTCTCCGATTATTTACCTTTGACTCGGGCAACGTCTCGGTGGTTTTCTCCGGGTACTCCGGTTTGCTCCCCCAGCAAAATTTCAAAAATCACAAATAATATTAGGTAGATTGGGTTTGGGCGCGCCACAGAATTTCCCGATAGAAAAAGGATAATAAACTGCACCACAGATAATCGTTTAACCAGCATACTCCATCTTTCCCTGTCCTCAGCTACCATGAGTGTTTTGCTCAGTGTCAGACCAGTCCATTCTCGAATGTTGTCCTCCCACCTCTTTTTGGTCTCCCTCTTCTTCTACCTTCTTGCACTGTGACTTGCAAGATTGTCTTTGCAAGACCTAATGATCAGGTGACGTGGCCATACCATCGGAGTTTCCGTTTTTTCACCAATGTGAGCAGGTCATCGTGTTGTCCAATGGCTTGTCTGATGGTCTTTCGGACTTCGTCGTTGGTGATGTGCTGGGTATAGGAAATGCCCAGAAGTCTTCTGTAGCACCTCATCTCCATGCTTAGTATTCTTCGTTGTAGATTTGCTGTGAGGGTCCATGTTTCGCAAGCATATAGGAAGATGGAGATGACAAGGGAACGCAGCAGTCTTACCTTGGAATGTAGACTAATGGTCCTGTCTTTCCAAATTGGTTTCAACCTCGCTATGGCAGCAGTTGTTTGGGCGATCCTGGAGAGGACTTCCTGTCGGAACCCATTGTCTGATGCAATGGCTCCTAAATTTTTGAAGCTATGCACTGTGTTGAGGGATTGGCCTTGGACTTTGATGTCCGTGTTGATGCCATTGGTGTTGTTGGTCATCATTTTGGTCTTCTCTGCACTTATTTCCATTCCATAGGCTCTGGAGGTGGTGTCAAGCCTCTGTACCAGCTGTTCAAGTTCTTGTTCCTCTCCAGCCAATCCATCAATGTCATCCGCCAAACGAAGGCTGGAGATTGCTCTTCCCCCTATGCTGACTGTGCCTTCGTGATCTGCAAGGGCATCTGAGGAAGATGTTGAAGAAAGTTGGAGAGAGTAGGCATCCCCGACGCACACCGATTGTTGTTCTGAACCAGTTTCCGATGGCGCTGATGTGGAGGACTGCACTGGTAGCCTTGTCATACAGGCTTTTGATGGATTCAATAGTTTTAGGGATGATGTTGTATACTCTCATGGTTGCCCACAGAGCTGCATGCTAGATTTGGTCAAATGCCTTTTTGACCTCCGAGTTACGGGATAGGATAGGATAGGATAAGAATAAACTGCCAAAAAAAAAAACAAAAAAAAACCCAACAACTTTGACAATGCTGTTAAAGGATAATAACAATTGGTGACCGCAAAATATAGTTATCTAGCGATCCATCTATCCATTGTATGTAAAAGGAATAGATCGGTGCTACATGGACAAGTCGATGCCACATGTATAAATGACCTTTGTCGGTACTGTAACAACATAAATGCCGAAAACTTGACTTAGACATAGTGTTTGACAGAAGAGTGGGGTTTAGGTTATTGAAATATTTAAACTTTTATATTATTGATATCAACACATTTCTTCCATCACTATTCCTGGCATATTCACCCTCCCGCACACCGCAATGGTTATTGGGAAAGAGGTTGTTGTGTGGTCCGTACTGGGTTTTCCCCTTAATTGTGTACTGTGTAATTGTATTGATCCATGAATCGATCTTCTTCTCCATTGGTATTGACTTCCATAGTTAACATGGTATGGAGTGTGCTTGAACTGAGCGTCTCATGCGTAGCTTATGTGATTGCATTGATAGTGTTCATTAAATCAGTGGTGTGTATGTCTATGCAGTTTATTGACTACTATACGGCATCTTCATTTAAAATAAAATAAAATTAAAAGTAGGTGCAAACTAAAAGGGAGTGACGTTGTTAAGGAGATGTGGTTGCATTTAAAGTGTTAATGTAGAAAATATAAGTAATACTAGTAGACGCACAACTATATCACATAAAATCGTTCGGTCGATAACATCCTAACTGTTTAAAATGATACCGAAAGGAACATGTCCAAAGTTAGCACATACAATCGTTGGATTGTTTAATTCGGGTTTTGGACACTTCTCTTTACGTGTGTAAGTTAGTTTGTGTGTTCTGCGTGAGTGAGAGGGGCGAGGATGAAGAGAAGGAGGACGAGAGAGAGAGAGAGAGAGTGTTACGTTGAAACGCGAATGATAGTACGTCGGAAGCGCGCACGATAGATCTAATCGTTTCGTTTTGCAAAGTATTCAATAATGGAGTTTATTTACCTTTGATTTGAGTTTGCATTGTTGTTAGGAGAGGCTTTGTATAACGTTGATAATTTTCGTTAGTCGATATCGTTGTAGAATTTTCTGGATCTGCGTGTTTATTCTCGATAGAAATTTCCCGATACATGTCGAAGCAAGAAGACGTTCCGGAAGGAGAAGAAAATATGTATGACGTAAGACAGTAATGACGAAGTTAGAAGCGATTGGTTAAATTGCGTCAAACGAGATTGATCCAGGTTATTCGGGAGTATCAAGAGACTATTTAAGTGCCGCGCTGTTTCAAAATAGATAGTTGAAGTTGTTGTTAGTTGGAAAGTAAATTTGAGAGTGGAAAGACGATTGAGCGATTGTATGTAGTTGTTGATGTGTGCTGAATAAAAGTGGAAAACTTCATACGTCGACTCTGTGACTTGTATGCTGTTTGAGCGGGTTGCGTGAATAAACGAATCTGAGCTACACTCATCAGTACTTCAGCATTGGGGCTGAATCCACTACTGATAGAAAACACCAACATTCGAACTGAGTGTAACAGAGAGAGAGAGAGAGAGAGAGAAAGGGAGGGAAAGGGAGAGGAGAGAGGGATAGGGGGAAAACATACAGTACAATTTTGGGAAACCACAGCTATTGGGACACGGAACCTTGGAAATATAGAATTATGGCAACATAGAGTGGTGAACACAGACTAGGGCCGTGGTAACATAGACATGCTCCCTCAGTTTCGCGCAAAGCCCACAGAGTAGAGAACGGGATAACAAACACTTGAACTCTCGTCTCTTCACACCCCTTGCTTCAATGGCCGAATGAGAGGCTCCGAAATAAGAGAGTGTATATCTTGACAATATGAAGGCTGGATTGGCCTGTGGCATTGATGACAGGTTGTACTGAGCGTGAGCTGGACGAATAGCTGTAGTGGGAGTTTCTGCTCACTAAAAATGTATACATTTGGTATAGCCTTTTCACACCAGCCTTAATGAGCAATTCTACAATCACATTCTGGACAGATTACGTTGAACAATTGTCTTTATGGAATGACAGCACGAATCTGTTGTGTACAAGTCTATTAAATATCACTGTATTATGTCACAAATTGTTTTTTTCAAGTCTATATGTTGGCATAGTTTCTTTAAGAAATAATGTTGTTGTTGTTTGTAGATTATAGTCACACGACACTTTCGCATATAGGTGACTACTGGACCGATTTATACTGACACCAGCGGGCCAGTTGTTGGTAAAGGGGAAAATAATATGATCACACGTTGACCAATCCGGGATTCGAACCAGCGACCTTTTGGTTACTAGCAAGACGCTCTTACCAACTGAGCTACCCGGCCCCTCAAGAAATAATAATGATCGCATTCGGTTGTACCGGTGACCTGCGTGCATGTTCTGCTCGAGCGCTTTCCTGCTGAAACTGATAAAGCAATTGTGGTTTCTATAGATCGAAGTGAATTGAAGGCATTTTGAATAGAAGGCTATAATAAAAGGTATTATAGTCTGTCTCTGCTTCTGTGCTTCAAGTTGTCAGAGTTCAAGGTTTAATAGTAAGCTGGGCCCTTTTATTGAAGCCTTAGGGGCGATAATTCATATTTGAATTAAGAAATGATCACATTTCATATTTGAATATGGAAATGATCATAGTCAACGCATTCAACTAATGTGGTGATTTCATTGTTCTGCTGGAGGCACTTCGTATTAGAATTGTCTGGTTTCATGTTCGTATTTTATGTGCAGTTGGTATTGTGTATTTAATAGGCTCTAATACCTACTACGTAGAATATGTCTGCTTGAATGCTTCAGGATGTCAAAGTTTACTAGTTATTGTTACTGAACAGCACTAGAGTGGCAGGGTGATATTAATTTGATTTAGGCAGTGAACGTAGCTGTGTTGTTAAAAACAATTTGAAGCAGGTGAGGGTTTTATATTGTATTGTAACTGATGGTATTATGTTTGTGTTTAATTAGATCTGTGTAATATCACAAAACATTAAAAAGGCTATAAATAAAAGATTCCTATTCGTTTTCTGAAGAAGCAAATGGGCGGATAGCAAACAAATGTCCTGAATTGAAATAAGGCGAAGTATTTGTAGGCTTACTATAACACCTTCAGAAGTCATCTTAACCTCTGTTATATAAACAAGTCCATTACGCTCCATAATTACTGCCATATCACAGGCGGCGGAAGCGGGGGGGCAAGGGGGGCACTGGCCCCCCCTAGAAAAATATTGGGGGGGGCAAACCTATACATTTGCCCCCCCAATATTCAGCCCCTCAAAAAACATTATTTGGGGGTTCAAACCAATATTTTCCCCCTTTCTCTGGACTGTTGCAAGTTAACAATACCTGTGCTGAGACCATTTTCACAGCACTGAAGGACTGCTTGATCAGACTTGACTTGCCAGTGCAAAACTGTAGGGGCCAGGCCTACGACGGGGCGAGCAATTTTCATGTGTCAGGAGTTGCAAAAAGATTCAAAGATGAGATCCTTGCTGTGACTGAAGGGCTGGCGACAGTTCTTCAAAGAAAACAAACGACTTGTGATGACGCAGTAAACGCTGCTGACATTTGTCTGAGAACACTGGAAAGCATGCGGCATGAAGATTGTTATGAGACATTTTTTGCTGACATCACAACGAAAGCTGCAAATTTGTGTGATGAGCCCTGCGTTCCTTGACAGAAGCAGCCTCCACGAAGACTGGACGATGGCTCACAGGGTCACAGCTACTCTTGTCCATCTGCTTATACTACAGACAGCAATACTGTGAGGCCATTGACAACATCAAAGAACATTTAAAGAGCCGGTTTGATCAAATAGCTCTCGACTTACCAAGGAAAATTGAAGTTCTTCTAAGTGATGGAGCAGCAGGGAAGAGACCAGAAATTCCTCAAGAAATCAAAGATACATATTCCGCTGACATCGACTTGGACAGACTCAAAACTCAGCTAGAACTCCTCCCACATGCACTGGGTGACACCAGGAAGGCGGCTAACTTTAGGATCACCATCTTCCAAGCAATGCCGGATGAACTGAAACTAAAGCTTCTGACACTGTGCGACGGATGCTGAGTGAAGTGGATAAACTTCTCAGACTGTACTTCACCATCCCAACCATAACTGCAACGGCTGAACGCAGTTTTTCAGCCCTAAAGCGGGTAAAAACATACCTTCGGGCAACGATGACGCAGGAGCGTCTAAATAATTGTCTTATAATGCATGTGTTCAAAGACAAAGTAGATCAACTAGACCTAGCGCAAACTGCTTACGAATTTATCAATAGAAATGAACACCGTCAGGCCTACTTTGGAAAATTAACGGTGTAATTTCCCATGCCAAATGACATGCATGACTGCTGTTTTTGTTACTGTGATGGATCAACATTGTCAGGTCAGTTTCTCTCCCTTTCTCTCTACCTCCCCCCCCCCCCCTTCTTTCTCTCTTATATGCACAGTTGTAGAAATATATGATATATCTTTTTTTCTCTCTCACATAGCGTCTATGAAAATTGTTCAAATTATTTGGAGTAAATGTCCAGGGCCGGACCCAGGTGGGGGGGGGGGGGGGGGGGTTACCTGGGTTCCGGAACCCCCCCTCCAAATTTTAAAAAAATTGAATTTTTTTTAATGCAGAGTTTCAATTTAAAAAAAATGTTTTTAAAACATTGCAGTTTTTAGTCACTTTTGGTCGAAAATACAAAGAGTTATTTATAGTCAATTCAATGGAAATCCATTTCAAGGGATCCGTTAAAACGTCCAAAGCGTTTTCCCGTTGAAACGACCAAGTAACCCAACCATTAAGCCTAAATTAGTAAATGCAGCCATATTTTCTTGTTCTGGCCGCAAGCCTCTTCCAGCACCTTCACCTTGATACTGCCATAGTCCACCAAAAACGACTTTTTAGAAATACTATTTAAGATTCTAAGTTGATAATTATGACAATTCGTTGTAACGAACACCCATTGAAACGACCATCGCTGAATCGTCCAAAAACATCGTTGAAATGGAAACCCTTGACAGTGAAGCTGCAGAAAAGGACAAAAGATGTCGATGCCTACAGGGAAATCAAAGAGGTCAGTATCTGCATGTCTTCTATTAGAAGAGATGTCGACACAGCGTTCGTTGCCTGGTTTGGTGAAGTCAGCAAAATGGCAAATGCTGGTGTTATTGTTCCTCGTCATATCGACAGACTCTCCGTGACAACCAACCTGCGGCCACTCCAGAAGAATATTTCAAGATTAGCACTGCCAATCTTTTCTTGGAACACCTGTCAACCGAATTGGACTCGAGGTTCAAAAATGCTGGGCTAGCAGTTGATGGTCTCTGTCTGGTGCCAAGCACTTTAATAGACAACCAGGATGGTTTCATGCAGGTTCCAGAAGGGGTGAAAGACACTGGCAATGTTGTGGGAGTCTGACCTACCAGACAACGCTACCCTTGATGCAGAATACCAACGGTGGGTTTGCAATTGGCGAAGTACTGCTGAGAATGCGACAGCTATCATCCCATCCACGGCATCAGAAGCACTGAAACATTGTGAAAGGGATTTTTATCCCAACCTGTTCATCATGCTAAAGAACCTTTGCACCCTGCCTGTCACTACTGCCGAGTGTGAGCGTTCAAACAGTCAGTTGCGCAACCTGAAAAACTACCTGCACACTACAATGGGGCAACAGAGACTCAATGGACTTGCTTTACTGAAAGTGCACAAGGATTGCACAGGGACTTCAAAGAGGCAGTGAACCGTTTTGCCAGAAGATACAATTCACAGATGGTAATGATGCCGAGGAACCTATTGCAGCAAGACAGAATTAAGTGAAAGCAGGGCGATGATGTTCATAAACTACAAGCTTTATACCGTTAACGATCAACAAAAAGTAGTTAATAATAATAGTATACAAAACATCTCTGCTGATAAATAAATGTTTGTGTGTGTGAGTGTTGTTGTTGTTTTTTTAAGGGAGGGGCAGAGGATAATTTTTGTACCCCAGAGTTTGTCAGTTCAATTGTTCAAAAAGCTCAATGTCCCAGACCATCACAAATGGCTTTTTCAAGGTTCAGATTGCACCAGATTGCACCATTTTGCATCCTTGAAAAAAAAATTCCGGCCGGGGACCCCCCTAGAAGGCTCGGCGCTTCGCGCCTTCGCTGAATCTGTAACACCCGCCACCCCCCTCCCCCCTCGACTTTTCCAAGGTCCGGCCCTCATGTCAGTGAATAAAATGTGTGTGTGCCCCCCCAATCCTGAGCAGCTTCCGCCGCCTGTGCATATTTCCCTCACAACAATAATTATATCGCGAAAATGAACAGGTAAACGCATTTCAAAACCAGTCTGGATTTTACTACCAGCAGTGCATAAATTAATCATTCTTGATTATTTCCCTTAAATAGATCTTTTGCTAAAAATAAATGTGTTATTAAAAACACTAATCAGCTTCGATTATTATATTTCCTCAGAATAGACGTTCTTTGATTCTTTTGGCTTAAACGAGATTGAGATAGGAAAGAAGAGAAGATCACAGGATCGGTTTCCTTGCTTGGACAGAACTAGGTGTCGTGTTTTGGCGGCATAACACAGGGTTATCGGCCTTTAACGGGGATAAAAATAGGTATTGACTTCATGACGTACATGTGTATCTATAAAACTAAAAGACAAGGGCATGTAAGCATAAAATGGAAAGTGGTAGTAAAAAGACAAGTAGTAGTGAAATGCAGTGAACCGTTATATCGAGGAAGACCAACGGACACACTATGCTTCTTATCTCCCACTTCTAAAGTTCCTACGTTGTTTATTAACTCAGAGTTATCGTTTCTTGGCTTTAGTAATATTGGAGAAAAAACAACCTCTCCCAAAGTAAACTCTAAACAAAGTAAAACACCGGTACATGATTTATGTTGCGTAGCACTCATATACGCCTAGTACTTTTGTGCGCCCTGATGTTTTGTCTTGTACTATTTTTTGGTCCCTTGTTGAATACATTTATGTTTAAATCATGTATGTGAAACTCGGTTGAATCACGATATTACATTCTGAATAGGTGTGTGTGTGTGTGTGTTATTTGTGTGTGGGTTTGTATGTGTGTGTGCATGTTTGTGTGTGTGTTCAAGTCCTTGCGTGTTTGTGTGCGTGTCGTGTGTTGTGTATGTGTGCAGGCGAGCGTAAGTGCCCTATAGAAAATGGCTGTGAGGTAGTAGAGGACGAAAAGATAAGTGGGGGTTGGAGGGGATAAGAAGGTTTGGCGGAGGGAGGAAGGAAGTGAATACCGTACATAGGACATAAATTAGGCATAAAAATTTGTCCATGTAACAATAGCACCTATTCCACCACAAATTGCTCAGTAGACAGATTACCGTACAAACAATGGGATAACCAGTGTAAAGTTTGCGTCTTCTGCTGTCTGGAAACTCAGCTATCAATCACCATAACTAGCGGATTATTATTGCCACACGCCGATACAATGTTAAATACATGATGTAACGAACCAATGTTTCCGTTGTTGAGATTGATTTAGCTCAGGGTAGAGCGGAATATCTGTTATTTCTTCCCTGACTTTTAGCCATTAGAAAAATCTCTTTATCCCCGAAACTGTACATTTAGGTGCGTATGTGCGCGCTTTGTGTGTGTGTATGTTTGTGGGGGTGTGTGTTTGTGTGTGTGTGTGTGTGTGTGTGTGTAAATACGTTAAACGATTGACTGATTGATTTAAACATTTGTAAGTTCGTGTAAGGACCACTATATTCAGCCCATCGTGTCAGGACCATTATATTCAGCCCATGTTGTCAAAACCACTATATTCAGCCCATCGCGTTACTGCAATGCTGCGTTTTTAACTCGTTGATGCGCGCAGCGGGGTTGTATGCTCTGTCATAACGGCGTAGTGTGGTACTGTGTACTTAACTCATCAAAACACGCTTGGAGTTTATCAGTGTAAATATTGGAGACACTGCCGCTTCGCTAAGTGTCATTTTTGTTGCGTCGTGAAATAAATATTATCGTGTATCGAAGTAAAGTAAAGTTAACATTCATGCGTCGTTGTGCCTTCAAATTTCTGTTTTGTAGTAATACCGTAATAGTTCTAACGCGCTTGAATTATTCTCCACATTGCCGCCTTACTTTTAAGTATAGATAGTCAATCTTTGTTCTTTAGTGAAGAAAGTCTTATAATGTATCGGAGTAGAGTATTGTATAGAGGTTAGACTTTGTGTTTCGTTCATTCTGCTGTAATAATATATTATTGTGGAACTCGTCATTATTCAGAAACATGTGTTAAGAAAAGTAGCAATCTTGACTGTGTAGTGAAAACTGAAGCCACGTTTCTGACCAAGGTATTCACAACTTTCCGGCACCTCTCATAAAAACTCGTGGGTATCGCCATTATAAATTAAAACGAGGTTAAAATGAAACCAAGTTCCGGTTTGGCTTGTTTTGCTTTTATCAAAGCTTGATGCGTGACTTTTAAATATGGCAAATTGCCGAAAACGACGATTGTTAGAGCCAGAAAACGAGTGGGATAAGTATAAAAACGGTGGAGGAAGTACATGCTCAGTGAAAGGATGCAAAAAACAATCGTAGAGGCCTGTATTTGCGGCGACTTCGGAGGTGCGTCGATCATCGACAGAAAGTGAAACAGGACCCTGAAGACTCTTGTAGTTTTCCATAGCTTCGCCGTCGCAACCTTCACAAAACACGAAGTAGTTGACTATGTTAGGCGAGCGTTGTGGCCAAGTGGGCTAAGGCGGGACTAACTTGCCTTGTCCACAAGCCTGAAACCAATGGCGCCTGACAGGTGTGGGTTCGAGCCAGCATCTGGGCGTTATGTTTTTCCCAATATTTTTCAAAAATTCACAAATAATATTAGGTAGGTAGGGTTTAGGCGCGCCACTGGCGATAGAAAGGGATAATAAACTGCAGGGAAAAAAATATATGTGAGGGTACGATACTGGTGGCCAGTGACACATGTTATTATTCTTGAATATTTGGAAATAACTCACTAAAACACGCGGAGAAAGAAACCGGAAGTATGTTTCATTGAGGGGATTCCCGTTGGTGCATAGGATAGCAGAAAAGTGTGAATTGTAAAGAGCTGAGGCGCTCGCATTTACGTCATAATTTCTGCTCTTTAGCATTATTAACATAATGTATTGGATTCTGTATGTACACAGCCACCAGTTAAGAAAAATTTGGAGTAAAACATTGTTCAGAGTTCATGTGTTGTCTTCAATTCTGTTGTGTACTAATGAAATACTTTTATATCGTCTTGTATACAGAATGTATTATGAGAAATGACTGTAACAAGTGATTTAAAAAATGGTGCCACATGGAAGGACGCTTACTATTATTGTTAATATCTGAATTAAAAACCTAATTATCGTGTGTTGGAATCCGTCTTAATACCGAAACAAATTATGAAGAATTAAATTGCTGAGTTGGTCATTGCGCATCATGTAAAAATACAGTGCCACGTGGATGCTTACTATTTACGTTTGTGACGTTTAACCATGATGAGTTTTTTTTATTTGTTTTATCATAAGTTTGCTCATCAGCTGTATAACCTTGTTTGCTTATTGTTCCACTCACTAACTTGGAAGTCACAATGGTATTTGTCAGAGTATGTTGGCCAACTGCGTTAAACACTCATTTTTAAGGTCATACCAACACAATAAACTGTTTAACCAAATATACTATAGCTAGAGTAGTCTGTAAAATAGTTTTTCCTATACAAATCAGCATATACACTGTTTAGCAAACTACAGTAGTCTGTAAAAAGAATCTTTCCTATAACAAACAGCATGTAAACTGTTTAACCAAACGTTCTGTAACACACTAACACTTTTTTTTAGCGTATAGATTGTTTAAACAAACCTGCCGTAATTAAAACTATATAAGAAGCCCTTCCTATAACAGTCAACGTGGAAGTGTTTAACCAAACGTTCTGCAACAAGAGGCTATGAACGGACTAACATTATTATCTACTACAGTCTGCGTATAAACTGTATTAAGCAAATCTTGCTGACTATGTAAAGACAGCCTTTGCTATCACGATTACCATGCAAACTGCTAAACTTTGACCAAACCTTCTTTATCTAAATCTATATGAGTAGTCGTTGCGGTAAGTACAACAATCAATTAGGATTGAATGAGGAAAGCGGTAAGCTATCAAGACCTAATAATGGTGCTTGACGATATGGTCGATCACTCAGGCTGACCAACAAAACCTACGACTTTGACAGCGTCTCTTCTGTACAGAGGTCATCCTCTTTGCCGGAGGTATGCTATGCTTTGCTATAGCCTATGCTATGATATATGATAGGATAGGATAAGATAGGATAGGATAGGATAGGAATCTCCATATATTGTATTCATGAGTCCAACTGCGTTGCCGATGAGATATTGTTTTTGTCGTTGTTCGTTTGAGCGTGCGTACATGTTGCCTTTATATATGTATATCCGATAAAGTCAGATTTTAACCGATAAAATACCGGAAATTTCTTATTAATGTTCCTTGACAGCTTGGACTTCTTTGTCATTTATAGCACAAGGGTGGCCGGCAATCGGGGATCGAACTATGTTTTCTACCAACTAAAATTCTGTTGTTTTGTTTGTTTGTTTGTGTAATTCCGTTGTTGGACAGGTCCGCACCATGCAGCGGAGCGTTGTTGTCTTCAGCGGTCAATCGTTCCAAGCCTTATAGGTCTCTGACTGTCAGTATATTACGGTTCACGTCAAGTGGCAATAGTGTGCACTGGTCTAGATAGGGCGGGGTGGGTAGTGTATCTACAAGTGTCTCTCCCTGTGATGGAAATGTTCTTTCAAAGTCGCCACTAGGGTTTGTATGTGGTCTTATACCCGTTTGGGAGCTCTTTGCCTGAACATTGGCTTCCACAGTGCTACAAGTTGTAACGAACGTCTTTGAGACTTCTGTTAAATACTCGTAGGTTACAAGATCCTAAGAACAACGGCTGGTTGGCATACGTTAACAGTACACAACTGTATAGTTTGTTATGTGATAGCTGCAAAACAAAATCTGTTGACGATATTGATAAAGGGAGTCGATGTGAGTGTGTAAACCCCCCTTTCTGGAAGTTTCGTGCTTTAAACTTCTTCTTTTCTATCACTCTCTTTATTTCTGTCTTCGCTTTTCTTTTTCTGTTGTCTACTGTATTTACTCTTTTAATATTCATTCACCTGTATTTTTTCCATCAATCACTTTCCATTGTTTCTGTGTTGTTTTTTTTGTTTTGTGTGTGTGTGTGTGTGTGTGTGTGTGTGTGTGTGTGTGTGTGTGTGTGTGTTTTGGTGGCCTTTTGGTCCCCTGCGTTTGCCGTGCCGGGAGATCCGTGTCGGGGAAGAATGGAATCCTGGAGGTTGAGGTCACTGAAGGACTGCGGTCCATCAAACCAACACACCTCTTCGGCCCGGACTTCTCCTAGACGGGAGGCAGGCGTGGCTCGCTGTCAACATATTTTCTCCGTACGGTATTTAAATAAGTGACTGTTTCCTTCATGCAAGGAGTGAAGGGGTTTTCTGGCTGGTAGTGCGTGCGCAAGCGTCCTTTCTCCCACTAAACTAAACTAAACTAAAAACTCAACTAATGAAATGAAGTGTTTAAAATACAAATTCGCATTTATTCAGAAAAAACATGTAATCTGCCCTTAATCAAGAAACAAAAGAATGAAACCAAAGAAAACATCAAATGAATTAAAACATAAACTAGTCTAACACATATTAAAAGCAAAACATCAGCATAAAATGTAGAAAACGTCACTCACTCTCTCACCTTTGTGGTTCCTCTAATTAAACACATACACATGTAATGATACACACAAGTAATAAAGCACACATAATTATGTCCCTCCTTTTGTCCCTGATAGTCCGTTATACCAAATAGCTTACAATGCAATGTATTACCAAATCACACCATTTTGCACTGTCACTGATTATACAAGTCTTGTTGCACATACAATTTAGGCCTACGTTATACATCTTTTACATACGTTTTTTTCACCATCCCCTCCCTAAATAATTTTTCTCCCCTTTGACGATCGTTTAGGGACAGGAACACAGCGGCCAAATCTTACTTACCCACTTGTGATAAGAGATATCTCTTGAAACACAACATGAGCCAATCCTAAGAAATCCCACATACGGATGAGAGCATAAGACAGCCTCCCCAAATCCGCAAGCCTCCCGTGAAGTCCCACTTCGACAACATGCGGTCCAACAGCTTAATGTTTCCTCCGCCTGTACTTCCCGTCTCCTCCCGATCTTCTTGTGCGCAGGACCCGAACCCGAAAAGATGCTAGTTCCCAGCTAAATCCTGGAGTATATCTCCTAAACCCCAGCTCCCCATTGGTCCACTATGCTGGTAAACAACCTTCACTGTGGACAAACGTGTCCATCATCATTCAATTTTTTCGTTCTAATGCCCTGACCAGCGACCTGTCTGTCCCGTGGCTGAAAAACATGGTTTCCCAGACCCCTCTCCCACAGTTTTGCTAAGACACTCGCGTCAGTCAAGCGGCTGGTCGTGCAATGCCTTAGCTCTGTTAGTAGGCTGCGGCTCATGGCCTGGGTCAAACCTGAGCAAGGCCGTAGTGGAAGTGCGGACTTGTTTGCGTGTATAGTCTCCCGACCCCCACCCCCTGTTACCTTAGTGCGTTTTCTTGCTGGATTTTACCGCTTGAGTGCATCCCCTTGTTGGACTCATGGTGGGTGGGGGGCAGGAGGGATGAATAAACAATTCAAAACATGACAACCACAAAAAGAAAAAGAAAAACTACATGTGGAGGAGAGAGACCGTGATAGTGAAAGCGAGTCACAAAGAGAGGCATTTGAATCGGGGGATGTAGGGTGCATGCACTTTGTTTTTGTTGGTGGGGGAGAAAGATCCTGATAGATCGTTGGCCAAATTGTCCCTGTTTGCTGCCAGCAAGGGATTTCCTATAACGGGTTTAAAGAAATCAAACAGATGAGGTCTGGGGCCTTCTTGGTGGAATGTCTGACAAAAAGAGAATCAGATGCGCTTTTGAAGAGGGACGGTGGGCTGTTTGTGGAGCAGCAAGATATCAAGGTTTGGGTCCATGCGATACTGAACTCCGAGCAGAGCGAGGCCAACAGTGGGAAGGAGGGAAATGCCATGAGCGGGGAGGTGGGCAGAGGGGAAGCTGCTGCGGCCAGGCGACCCTCTTCCCAGAAGGGAAGCGCCGGAGGGGTAATTGTAGATTATAGTCACACGACAGCGGATTATTCTGACACCAGCGAACCAGTTGATGGTAAGGGGAAAATAATATGGTCACACGTTGGCCAATCCGGGATTCGAACCAGGTACCTTTCGGTTACTAGTAAGCCGCTCTACCAACTGAGCTACCCGGCCCTTCTCAAGAAGCGCCGGAGCAAAGAGGTGGGGAGAAAACCAGAGGGAGAGGGACCTGCGTCCAGCTTTGACAGCCTGATGGATGTAGAGGAGTGTACAAATGAATGAAATAGTATATTACTTTTATTTCTTCCATCATGTTAATATATTATTTTTATTTCTTCCATCATGTCTGTTTTAATACAACAGAATATTATAGTCCTTTTGAGCCAAATACGAACAGTTGCTCCTGCTTGTTAAAAACCGACCAAGCGTCATTTGTCTGCACGAAACTCTTTTGAGTCCCGATAAAATACTATACTATAACTGTCTGGATACTCTTACTTGCAATCCAGTGTTTCTCGTGGGAACGTTTTATGCGTTTGGTCAGACATTTTATATAGCCCAGTTACATTTACTTAGAGGCGATTGCTGCTCCAAGATAAAAAAACAAAACAAAAAAACACAAATACAAACAAACAAACAAACAACTATAACAGTCTGCTCCTTATATTTATCCCCTTCAAAAACCATATGCAAAGCCGATATATTAAACTTGATAGACCAACCCCCCAACTTCCTTTCTGATCGTTGAAGATCTGAATGGTCGCTCTCCTAGTTAGGGAAGTGACCATCAGAATCCCCAAGGCAAAATTCTGGACATTGTTGTTGATGACGTCATTCTTTGTATTTTGAATTCAGATTCTCCTATGTATGGTAGCCCTTTAAGGCCATTTTTTAATTTAGATCTGGCCATCTGTGACGCTTCTCTTTTTTGGACCTGGATTGGAAACGCCATTCAGATCTCTTTGGAAGTGACCATTTTCCTATCTTTCTGAAGTTCTTAAAAGATTAGACCGAAGACCCCCAGCGGTGCTGGAATTTCAAAAAAGCAGACTGGGACAAATTTAGATACTTCCTATCTGGTCGAATTACCTCTGACATTTTAAATTCAGAAGATCCAGCTTTGGAGTTTTCTAATATCGGGCATACATAATTATGTGACTCACAGTTATCTTTTCAAAGGTGAAGAACCACCATGGTGCTTTGCATGTGATAAATCGTTTTCCGTTCGTCATTTTATTTCTAAATGTGCTGATTTGTTTGATCAAAGAAAAAGTTTCGGTTCCTCGGTACCTCTTAATGAGATTTTTAAAGTTTGCCTTGGTCAAAACCTGTTTAAAGTTTTACGTTATGTTGGCTCGTATTACCGCATCTAAATCATGTCATTGTTGTTTTTACATGGTTTAAATTTGAACAGTAGTACTATTGCTAGTTTTTACATACATCTTTTATAATTTTTTTAATGTTTTAACAGTCTAATCTAGCTTTAAAAAAAACCGCTGTGTGGTCCTAGGCCCTGTTTCGGCTCTTTGTAGTGCGCTTGACCCTAAAAGCATTGATTATATATCTACATGTATCTAAATTATGGGTGTGTATCTAGGACACACTTCATCCATTTCAACCAATAAATAGCTTGCATTTAAACCCCTTAAAAAAGCGTTCTCTTTATCGTAGCTATTGCCAAACGTTCCCTGTAAACAAAGAGGTGCAAGACAATTATACATCAAATGAAGTGAGATCCAACTCGGGCTCGACGTGGTTTGTTATATAGAGATTGAATATATCTGATTCCTGTGCCAGGGTTTATTATAATGAAGGAAGTGGCAAAGTCATTATTCAGTGAATAAAGTGAAATCAAACTCAGGTTTATTGTGGCTTGTTCATAAGGTATTGAATAAAATTATTATGCGCTTCAAAGGTATTCAGTAAAGCGTGTGATTACTGCCAAAGGTTTCGCTATAATCAAGAAGGTACGAGAACATTAGACAGTGAATGAAGTGAAAACAAATTGCCAAATTGCCATCTGCTGTGTACTTTACCTCTGTTTTTTTGCGAAAACATTATACAGCTCAGGTTGCGTGGTCAAAAGAGAGTATAACGAACTGTATCATGTTGTGAAGTTCAAACAGACGTGAGCAATATCAAACTAGAAATTTGTTGAGTTCTATTTTTGTGAAATTCAACCCTTTTTGCTGTTGTGGTCGCTTTACGCTATTTAAGCTTGAGCAATTTCTTAAACAATGACTGATGGAAATCTAATCCTCAGTCTTTTGTTTGTCAATCTTCTGTTTACTGATCAGTGCCATGTGTTTCCTGGTTCGGTCCACACACAAGTTTAAAGATACAACAAATGTGTTTTCTTCATGTAGCTAACAACTGTCACTTGAACCTCAAAGAAGTGTTAAGTTTGAATGGAGAACAAAATGATCGTAACGCTAGCAGCCCATTTTAGACTGTTTTAATTACTTTTGAAGAAACAATACTTTATTTTTCAGTTGGTATTCCATTTGCAGAATGACTGTTTTGTTACATTATACCATCACAGAATACGTGGGTGTTCTTGGACAGGGGGCTGCGATGGAAGGAGGGGAGTGGGCTGGTGGAGTAGCTGTGTGTGTGTTACATTGTGTCAATGTCTTTGTCTTTCAAAGAGCATTAATTTCCTTGCTTGAGTACTGTGCAAAAGGAGGAGAGGCGATAGGATGTGTTGGTGTGAGTGTGATGGCGTGTGGGAGGTCAAGAGGGGGGGGGGGGGGGGGAAGGACTTAAAATGTGTGTGCGTTTTTGTCTTCAAAAGAGCGTTCATTTCCTAGTGTGGTCTTGAATTCAAGTGGGGGTAGTTACATCTTGGCGGTAACCTAGCAAGAAAATTGATTTTGTTTTTTCTTCTTTAGAGTATCACAGTAAAGCATGCCGTTGTACAGTCAAACCTAAGCAATCTGTTTATCAAGCAGTTGTTTTTATCATTAGTGTGCTGGAGTGGGTGCGTGTGTGTGGGTGTGTGTGTGAGTGTGTATGAGTGTGTGTGAATGCGCGCGTGTTCGTGGCGCCGTTATTCTGACATACACTTGAACCTCTACGTACTTTCTTTTGACGAACCCCGCTATTTTGACGTCAAAACAGTGTTCCGTTAGGGTTATGACTGTGTTAGGGTTAGGTTAAGGGTTAGGGTTTGGGTTAGAGCTAGAGTTAGGGTTCGGAATAGCTTCAAAAAATGGACAACTTTGTAAAAATGTCAAAGTAACGTATGTAGAGTTTCATGAAAGTCATCACAACGGCGTTTCTACACGGTTGTGTGTGTGGGGGTGGGGGTGGGGTGTGGGGGGTGTGTGTGTGTGTGTGTGTGTTTGTGTGTGTGTGTGTGTGATTGCGCGCGTGTCCTTTTTTACACAAAGTTATCTGGACAAATCAGTGAACATCTACATAACTTGTATTGACATGCCTACTTGTTTTGACGTCAGAACAATGATCCGTTAGGGTTAGGGCTGGGTTAGGGTTAGGGTTAGGGTTTGAACACTTCAAAGTACTTAAAAATGGGGACGAAATATGGCCCATTGTCAGCACAACGTAGGTGGCGTTTCGGGAAAGTCATGGTAATACTGTGTATCCTCGGCTGTGTGTTCGTGTGTGTGTGTGTGTGTTAGAGAGAGAGAGAGAGAGAGAGAGAGAGAGAGAGGGAGACAGAGAGAGAAAGAGAGAGAGAGCAGCGAGAGAGAGAGAGAGAGAGAGAGAGAGTGAGAGAGAGAGAGAGAGAGAGAGAGAGAGAGAGAGAGAGAGAGAGAGAGGGAGATTGGGGATTTTGACGTTAAAAGCTTGTTGCCTGTGATATTTTGGGATAATCTAACCCTACATCATACATTATTGATTGGTTTTCGTTTTTTAATCTGTATTTGTTAACTATGATTATTCACTATTTGTATGCCATGTGATTTTTAATGTGCAATGATGCCACTGTAATTGCTCATGATGGGATGAATAAAGCTGTATTGTATTGTATACTTTACAATACTATTGTATACAATGCTTGTATTGTATTATATTGTATATTTTACACATACTATTGTATACAATGTTTGTATTGTATTATATTGTATATTTTACAATACTATTGTATACAATGATTGTATTGTATTATATTGTATACTTTACAATACTATTGTATACAATGCTATAGTATTGTAAAACAGTACCATTATATTGTATTTAAAAGAAATTAAAATGGGAATTGTCAGTATATTTCACAATAGCCCCAACCCCTCATTCTCCATTTTGATCGAGAGCTGCCTGTACCTTGCATATAAATGAGCGTGAACGTCTAGTATCCAAGCACATGAGGAAAATGATTGCGTTTTGGGTGTTGTGAAGTTCGAATCCTTGTTTACTGTGACACACTGTAGACTTCCACACATTGATCAATAAATAACCTGATTGCCCTGATTTGGAGAAAGGTCAAATGTCTTTCTGGTGGCTCGGAGACGGGTTTAGAAGTTACAGGGGAGGTAGGGGGGAGAGTGGGGGAGAGGGGATACTTTGAAGACCCATGCATTGACAAACGTGCAATTGTTGATTGAAAGGCATTGAATTAAATTAAAGAAACAACTGGGGGAAAGGAGCGATGAAAGGGAACAAGTACTTGAAAGAAGAAAGAAAGAAAACAACAATGAACCGGGGAAATGCACGATAAAACGGAACGAGTGCTTGAAAGAAAGACAGACAGAAACAAACAAAGAAAGAAAGAAACAAAATCGAAATGACACTAAATAATTATGATATAAAAGAAAAATGAAACGGAAGAAGGAAAGATTCATCGATCCGTATAACCATTGACGTGCCTTAGTTGATATGCCGAAGAGAGTTTAGGACAGGTGCGTGCGTGTGTTGTGTGTTTGAAAGAGTGAGAAAAAGGGGGATTAGAGGGGTGTATGTGTGTGCGTGCGTTTGTGCTGGTGTGTGGGTTTTGAGGTCATTTAATTTTTGATATTCGCACCAGTTGACCTTACTTGCCGAATCTTGTTTTATCTGAAACCCTTAATGTAGAGGCACTGCACTTAAATAAGTTACATTTAATTGCTATGTAAACTTTGAATTCAACTAATATACGCTATGGACATTGATTTGACTCAAGTGATTTTTAAGTCCTTACAGTATTACATGTACAGCAACAAAATATTGTGTTATAACAATGATCGACCGGTTATTTTTGAAGTTCACGTATTCAAATACTGTTTATATTCCAGCCCTACCATGTTGGTGGTTGTTCATTGCCTTTGTTGAAAAAAGATCATCTATATTCAAAGATAAGGCATTCAAATATTGCAGGTTCTTTGCATGAGGCGTCTGCCTATTTACATTATAAAGGTTTCGTTTCGGTGACGCACACCAGTAAGAATAACAGCGAAATTCATGTGGGACCCCTGTGATTGTCTTGTGCAATATTTATCTTTTATGTCATTCTTGTTGCAGCCTCGTTGCATTGAGAGTATAGCAACCGATGTTTACGGAGGGCCAGTGTGTATATATACATATTTGTGAGGATTTATGGGCGTATGTGTAGGTATGGGTGCATAGATGAAAGTGTTATCTAACGTTTTTCAAATAAATACAACTAACATGACTATTAATAGAGCAAATTGGACTTTTTAATGGGTTTCCATTTAGTCTGATTGTTTACAATAATATTTTGACACTTTCGCGGCCTTTCTTGTTTATGTTTGGAATCTCGTTGTCTCCACTACTGCTTACACACCGTTTTGTCGCCGTGTTTGCCTTCAACTTTTCACTATAACAAATGAACACTTTTTTCGGCGTTTTGAATACTTATACAATTATACCTCCTCCTCCCCATAGCTCGGATTAGGTACTCATGAGAGCGCCGATCACATTACTAATACGCTTAAGTGCGTGGAATATATAGTTATTACTTCGCTGAGTGCACATAAATCTACTTACGTTAAAACACTTTTACCGCCTTTAACGTTCTTGACACGGACAGCACATAAACCTGTTTGGTTTTGAAATTAAGCACTGTTACTGTTTGCTTTTCTTCACCATCCCATATTCCTCCATTGCCAGATAGTTTACTCATAGGAGCGCCGCAAGTATTATTAATACGCTTAATCAGCGAGAGAAAGATTGTTGTCATATACGCCACCAATATTTAATATATTACAGCATGATCAAGGCAGTATTGTTTTTGGGTGTGGTTTTTAATTATATATATATGTTATTTTAACAAAACCCCCGTCATTTACCGTTGATGTGCTTGGCTTCTGGGTTTTACCGACATTGTCCCCCCGTTTTTATTATCTGCTTTTAATATATACTTAGTACGGAATTACCGGGTACTTTTTCGTGCATATAAGACGACCCGGGAAGGTAATTTTGGGGAGTGTCGAAAAACATCTTTCAAATCTTCATTACAAATAGTCGACTTGTTTAATAAACATTTTGCTTTGTCGCCATGGAGAATAAAACCCATACAGAATCTGATGCAAGCGCCTACACAATACAATTTATCTAACTTCAAAACACCTTGTTAAACGATGGGTTTGTCTTAAGTTCGTCCCAGACTTCTTGTTTTCTCAGTCTAGGCATCGCAGCGCAGGTTGCTTGCACGGCAGGCTTGCACTACCACCCATTGAGCCCTTACGAGACCCAAAGCAAGCATGGAACTACGCAGACTAACGTTATGTTTGCTCTAAACGCACTGCAAGTTCTGGGCTTTGTAACACGAGAACTTTCTATTCTTGCTGGCCATACAAATGGCTTTTCTGTGTTTCCTGACACTGATCGATCTAGATAGCAATCGTATTGATAAAATAACTACTGTTATTCTAGCATTCATCGTGTATTGCGTATTTCAAAAGTCTTGACGCTGCAGAATTATTAAGAGTATTATAGACTACTTTCCTCAGTCTTGACCAAATGCATTCTACCCTTGTTTGAAATATTTCAATATTACACACTTTGTAAAAAATGAACGGATAGTCGTATTGATATAGATCCAGGTATGTTTGCGTTCGATGGAATAATGCATATCAGATACAAGCTGTGCGATAAGCCTTCGACCCTTCAGTAGCTTTCATTTACTTCTTCGTCAGTCAGTAGGCATCCGTCAGTCTTGAAAGACTGGAGTTGCAGACCTAGGTATGGGTTCTGAAACTAATCATATTAATTAAAACACTGCCGCATTGTGCGTATTTTGTATTCCACCGTGTATCGTGTAATGCACACGACCTGTATTTAATCTGATGAAATAAATCACGTCCTTCACCTAGCGGAATATAAATTCCAAAGAGTATTATGATGATTTGTTTTTTATTTCTTTGTGTACTGTCTACTGATTGTCAAGGTTCGTCTATTAATTTCACAATTCTTTCCGAAAGGCCCCCGTACAAACACAGGGCAGAGTTTATCAGGGAGAGGATTGCGGTCATTAATTCTCGTCTTTGTGCACTGCACGTGATCTCCTACGAGTTTTCAGTCTCGGCAAGCTTGATTTGTTGACTTTCTTGTCTGTCTCGACGAGCATAGTGGTTGTTCACGACGATTACTATCGAGATTTCTTGTTTGTCTCGGGGAGTTGTGGTGTTTTGGTTCAATTAGGAGGAGATTGGATTCGAGATTTGGTAGGTCTGGTCAGCCTGAACTGATAAGCTCGTAGATTTATGGATAAGTCTGAGCTTCAGCAGACCTGACTGCATTTGGCTTCGTGAAGGTGTCTTCTTTGATTAGATTTGCAGTCATTATTTGTGATCCTTGTTTCTGTAATACAATGCCAGGAAGGCTAGCTCTGTTGTGATATATTTTGTCGGTATATGCAGTACACAGTGTGTGATTATTTGCGCGTTTTAATACACACATTATGAGCCTTGTTGGATAGGTTATGCCGTTTTGTGAAATGTTTTGTTTGTACATATGGTTGCTTCGATCTTGACTTGTGGTCAGCGCCTTCAGCCGCCCTCTAAATCACGCTATATAACACCAATACATTTTTAGTATCCATCCTGCGCCTGTGACAATACAAAACGTACCGTTCTCTCGAGCGACAATAATAAATAATAGAAATATTAAAATAATTTAGAAAGAAAGAAACCATTTATCAATTGTCATTGAAATATAGTACGTTGTCCGTAACAATGCCTGTTCAGTGTGCTCCGAATTTTGCCTGAATGAAAGTGCCTTTTGTGTGTTTGAATACAGAAACTAGGAAGATAAGCCTAACCTGCAGTTTACACCAACAGTCCCAGACAACTCAAATTGCAGTGCAATAGCATGGACGTAATTTCTTCCCTTTGATTAATTTCTTTGATGTCAGGAATAGTAAAAAGGGACTGGTTATGTGTTACAACTGCAGTTGTTTCTTTGTTACAAAGCTGTCATTTCCCTGTTGTTAAGGTTGGGATAACACTATGGTTGGTGGTGGCATCAAATGCATGTCACATCAGTGTAGTTTTCAATATAATTCCTTTGATATTAGGATTCGGCGTTATCAGTATCTGGATTTGTTATTTTCGTGATCAAGAGTTCATTCGCCTTTTGTATGATTGCGTGATTTTCCTAATAAAATAATGGAATAATAAAGAGTCAGTGTAGTTTGTTTTCTTCTCTCCTCAGTATTGCTTTTGTATTAAATGATACAATGATGGGATTATTTTCATCTTTGTAAAATGTTGTCGTGATTTCCTTACAAAGTAATGGATTAGTGACTCAGAAAATGGTGTATACAGAGATAAAATAACAAAATTGGCGTCTTTGGTGCAATCGTGATGTCTGCGTACTACTTGTACACGTTAAGTTTGTACACTACACTTATTACGGCGTTAACGCAAGGTTATAGGCTACTCTTACTAGCATGCTCTGTGCGCTGTGTGTGTTTGTGTGTGTATGTGTGTATGAGAGAGAGACAGAAAGACAGACAGGCAGGCAGACAGAGGAGGATGCAAGGGGAGAGGGTAGCGGTTGTTGTTCTGCTTCAATTATACAACAAACTGTTTAGTGACTAGGACACATTAACCAAACTAAAGGAACAAACGGCGGCTTCAGTGACATCCTATTGGAGCAGCTCTTGAGATGGAACAGTGCGATATAACAACGATTAAATAAATCAATCAATAAAATCAGCCAACCAACTAACCCACCAGTTATATTGCAGTGAAAATGCCTTTTGCCTTTACAGGGACTGTGTGGAGAATTGTGTAGATGTTGAGCCAATGGAACACAATAGAGATAGTAGTAGACTTGTGCTTTCGACATTGGCTATGGTTTATCGCTGCCACTGGACAGGCCAGTATAGACCAAATACCTTTTGGCCAAACAGTAATATTGGTGAATCTTACTTCTCTACAAACTAACAATATTTATGTGGAATCCAATACTTAGCAGCCAGTATCAAAGAGTCTTGAACGAAGGTTTAGCAAACTACAGTGCTATAATGAACCTTGCATTCCTCTAAGCGAATATTTTATTTAAAGCTAAGCATGCTTAATAATGTCGATTTGGAATATAACACTAAGCATATAAACTCTGTGGGAATATGGTTTTGGTCAGTGTCAACAGTTTCACGAAAAGACTAAGTGTCAAATGTTTGAGAGAATAAGGCTGAATTAGTTCACATAGATTTACCTATTTTTGTCACAGTATCGATACTATGAAGCAATTGCGCTTTCTACTGCTTAATAAATGTTATGCTTTTGGAGTATTGTATTTTATCTGGGTTGATATTTGCTTGATCTTGGACATTATCAGTATTGTGGTGTTGTGTGGTAGTTTCGTACTCAACACCCCCGCAACGGCGAAATTAGGTATTTCCTTGGTGATGAATATGAAAATGTTGCAGAAGGTAGAAGAACATTAATTGATCAATACAGCTTCGAGTTAAAACCGCTGAGTTGTTTTAAAGTGAGTCCGACACTAAATAGTACTAGCGTGCAGAAAAATGTATTAATCTACATTATTGAGATGATAGCTCTCAAACAAGGGTGCAAGCAGCTTGACAAGACATTGGGTTTGTCCACATGGTTCGCCCGTTTAGCAAAACAGGTCATAAAACAGTCATTGCGCGGCAATCAATGCCATAGGAGCACAATACTTCCGCTTGGTTGATTCACAAAAACGCCTTGGAGTATATTCGTCATGCTTCATCAATCTGCTGGGCGCCTGTGGGAGATAAGCCATTTAATGCCATAGCACACGATCGTTGGAATGCTCGGATACCAAGTTTAGATTCAATTTTTGGACACACACACAATATATATCAAAATATAAGCAACTGGTCATCTCTTAGCGTGAAAAAGAAATGTTCTACGTGTTTGATTTCCACCTCGGACGTACTTTAAAGGGATCCACGTTGACCACGCCCCCACCACAGATCCTTTTAACATTCACATTGAGTGTTGCCACACTGAAAAACATAGGTTTACGACAAAAAATAACTCTTTGGAAAGTATAGTTATTGTTTAAATAAATAACTGAATTCCGTAGTGTGTGTGTCTATGAATAGCAACCGCTAGCCAAAATCCTTCAATTGACCTAAAGAGAGCATTTGCCAAAGCCGGTAAGAAACAGAACCCGTCCACAAACAATTTTCAGTAAGATTTTCGTTTTAGGTTGATAAAATAGACCCTAACCTACGGAAGAGAAGCGATGATTGACGCGAAATAGGGTCAAAGGTCACACCGCTATGGTACTGATGTACCGTTAAAACAGGGAAAATCTATCCTTGTCAGAGCCGAAATTGAAAATTCAAAGTAATGGTGGGTTTGAGCAAGGAAAGTCCACTTTATCATTGTTACACGTTTATGATAACCCCGTTTTGGCCAAAAGTAAACAACTCTTTGGAATTGGGGCCTTTTAAAGAGGAGAAAGCCAATATTACCTACATGATAAAGTGAACAAAGAAAAGTTGAGCATTTTATATGTCTAAAACTGGCAAGTTGAAACAAATGAAGATGTTAATGAAATCTTATACGAATGTTACGTTTGAGACGCGCACGATAGATCCGATTGTTTTGTTTTGCAAAGGATGCAATAACAGAGCGTATTTACCTTTGATTTGATTTTGCGTTGTTGTTAAAAGAAGCTTTGTATAATGTTGATAATTTTCGTTGGTCGATATTATTGGAGAATTTTCTAGAATTACTTGTTTACTCTCTATTGAAGCATGTAGATAAACCTAGTGATAGCTACGATATTCTTCTAACCTAAATAAAGTTATGTGACGTAAGACTGTGCATTCTGGTGACGAATTTTATTCTGATTGGCTGTAATTGCGTCACGCTTGAATGTTCGAGTTTCTCTAGAGTATACATAGACTATATAATTGACGCACTGTTTAAAAAAGTGAAAATGAGTAAAAAGTGAAAAAAGCGATTGAGCGATCTTGTATGCAGTTGTTGCTGTACGCTGAATAAAGTTTGAAAACTTCATACGACGACTCCTGCCTTGTTGCTCAGTGAACATGTTGCGTGGATAAACGAATCTGAGTTACACTTATCAGGATTCAAGTATCTGGCCTGAATCAGCTACTGATAAAAAAAAAAGAATAACAGTGTTACAACGAGCATGATGGTAATATGATATCAAAGAAACTATATTCAGTGGAGTAGCTAGGGATTTGGGGGCCCGGGGGCTTGGCCTCTTTGGGGGCCCCTGCATTTTGACATTCGACATCATGACATGAGATAATGTACTTAATAAATATATAAGTCTAAATTCAAATTGGTACAGTATATCATTAAAATTAACAAAAACTAATCATTAAGACTCTTTCTTGAATCTTCACACACTAGCCACCATCACAACAACGAGGATGAAACAGATTTTCCTTCAAATCTTCACAAGTTCACAAAAGCCACGTCGCTATTTACCGGAATCGGAAGCGATGATATTGCTATATGCGCGTGCGAGAGGACAAATTAAAAAAATATACAACAAAATTATATATACTTGTTTCATCCGCCATGATTATGAAATTTTGTCAGACGAATAGACATTAATATACGAACTATTACCCTTCTATATATGTCTAGGACAGATGGTTTATAGCATAGACATAAAATAGAAGATACCGATAAAATGCCGTCAAGATAACGTGTTTTACAAAAACCGGAGTTATGTATTGACAGTTTTTAGTAAAATGTTTACCAGATTTTACACGCGTGTTGATATACGTAATTTTGAAATCCTTAGTCTGTGTGGAATACATGCAACAGTGTCACTAACTTATATAACAAAGTGAATAGCAAGATTACATGGCAATGGCGTAATATTTAATATTTAATGTAAAAACTTGTTTCGGACACTCCTTTGGGGGCCCCCTCAAATGGGGGCCCGGAGGGACTTTCGAATTTGGCCCCCCCCCTCCCACTCCCATAGCTACGCCACTGACTATATTGCATTGTACACCACTAGCGGGGGAAGCATATTGGACTGTTCAGTTTGGCATATTATCAGTTTTATTAATGCAGGTTGAGTGTCAGTTCAGTTCAATAATTTATTTTATTGTCTGTTCATTTATGTGTGAGTTTAGACCATATACTCTTTCTCACGCATAAACATACAAACATAAAAGCAAAAATTATAATGTGCATGTTTGTTATTAACACATAATCCTAAATATTTATAATTCTCCTTCAACCATTTAACTTGTCTTCCGGAGATCAATTGATATATATACAGTGCATTTTCCGGCCTGTGATACATTCAGCGCTTTGGGGGCTTTTAATCGTGCAAAACAACGACAACGTCATGTAACCTTTTCAGGATCGTTGTCAGGATCTAGGAACTTGTCAATAGTTGATTTGTTTTAGTGATTTGTTCAGCAGATGCTTTGGTTTACCGTATTTCAACGATCAAACTTTTAAATAAATTGATTCGTTTACTCTAAATCCATTTTAATAGTTATATTCGGTAAATGTGCTTTTATACCGAAGTTTTGACATTAATATTATAAATGCCACCACCAGAAGCTTATAATGTGTTTTTATTTCACAGTTTGTAGTTTTGTAGCATAAATGTCACACATAAGGAGATTGTGTAAAGATTGGGAACACGATCCATTGCTCTGTTTATATGATAGTATTAAGAAATTGCACACACAAGAAGCTTATTTGGAAGTGTTCTTTTTTTTTTATTTTATTTAACGATCCCGTGCGCTGTCTATATTTAATCACTATCATTCAAGACTAAGGTCACTATTGGTTTGTGTTATATTTTCCTATTGGTTTGTGTTACATTTTCCACTATGGATTGGTTTCTTTCCGGCTTTCTGTTTTCTGTACATTTTCGTCCGTTGCTGGTTCGCTAGGGTTGTTTATTTTGGAACATTAACAGCTAAAATGCATTAAATGTTTAAATAGCAAGCCCAGCGAGAAGTTGAAACTTGCTTTAAGTTGCTTGCAGTGTTTATGCTTTGAATATTACTAAAGTGTTTCATGGAGTTTTGTAATTGACAGTGTGTCCCAAGCTCGTGCAACAGATATCACTTAAAGCTGTAATTACGCACTCACACCAGCACACGTACACGAAGCAAACACTCCCTCTTCCCCCAACAGTCTTTCATCGATCATGATTGTGTTTTCCTAGTATAGTGTATGTAGATTTGGACGTTAGTATTGCATGGCATCAAACAGAAATCTGCTAGTATTCAGCTTCTACAAAAATGAGAAACAAAAGATAAGAGTTGTGTTGCGTTAGAAAGTATTAGAACTATTTCGCTTGTTATGGCTTGTGAACTTTTTCCTGAAGAAGAGCCTAGCTAAATTTGCATTGTATTGTTTCTAAATTAGCATTGTTTCAGTTTCTTTATCCATTTATTTCTAATAATTTGGACAACAGTACTGAAGAGTATATTAATAGCTGCTATGACCTAGAAGTAGACCTGTATTTGAGCCATTTCATATAAACATCAGGATTGTTATTTGTATTCAGTTTTCCACAAAGTGGTATTTTAAAGGTATTAGGGCTCCACTAGGCACTTGAAATTTGCGAAAAGATAAATTCTTCCCTTTGAAATATTGTCCCCTATAAAATGTATCAAAGTAAATGCCTGATGGGCACGTTTTTGTTGAAATGACAACACTGGATTTAAAGATTTTATAAATAGTAACTAACAGGCTTTAAAGATCTTAACACAGAAACAAAGTGGATTTAAAGATTTGAAATAATGACAAACTGAACGGTGAATGTTGGGTTTCAAGCGGTCTTCTTCAACCCATTAGATGTGATATTTTGCCAGTCAGTGATTTCATGATTTCCTTACACGACTAAATAAGAGAGAGTGTAAGAAAGAGGACCATGAAACAGTTCTGTTTTTTTAAGCTTTTATAATTGTAGAGGTACTGTTCTATCCAGAAAGACAGCAAAAACTAAAAAATATATCAAAATCGTGATATTTATAAACATTGATTATGTTTTTATTGAAATTTGTTACATTTAAGGAGCAACATCATAAGACAATTTGGTTATTTTGTGATAGCGGCAAGCAGAGGTTGTGCATGCATGTGTGTAGTTGTGTATGTAGGTATGTGTGCATGCGTGCGTGTGTGTAAGAGAGAAAGAGAATGAGAGAGAGAGAGATGTTGTTAAATATAAAACATTCTGCCATTGTCCGACACCAAATAATATTCCGATTGTTGTATCTATTATATTGGTCCTGATTTGGCTCGGAAGAGTCCGCTGGACCTAAAGCAATAACCATGTAATGTAATGTAATCTATTACATGTCAATTGGCGAAATAAATTCCTGTTATCCTGTTATCCAGAAATTCGAATATTATGTCAATGTGAACGTGAATGTGACTAGTGAATAATTCCTTCTTGTGGACCTTTGCAGTGTATTCTTGTGGACCAACATCATAATACTGTGAATTATCTTCGGTGAAACAATGTTTTTTTGAATGGATGAGACAAACCGGATGATGCTACTTTGTATCGATGGTTGATGCACGCTCGAGTTTCTTATACGAATAAATAAGAACTTGCAAGACTTTAAAATTGAATCCAGACTGTGTCTGTCAGTTTAAGTCGTGTAAGTGTCTCTGAAATTGTGCTATTGTAGTAGGTGTGCGATCTAAAATGGAAGAGAAATCGGAAGGAAAACCAGTTCTGCGAGATCACTACAAGCAGAGCGTTGTTCTCCAGCGAACCGAACCTTGCGACGTTGGCGAATCGAACATGTTACGCAGACGTACGCTCACCATCGCTCATCTATACCTGTCGTCTGTTTCTTTGGCCAGAACCAGAACAAGGTCGCTCTCACGTGACGCAGCTGTGCAGACTTCCGGTTTTGGTTCCGGAAGTGATTTTCCGGAATCAGAAAAAAGACCTCAAACGGAATACCCAAATCGTCAAAGATCGAAGTCTGTATATCAATATGTTAATAGTGACAGTCAGACCGAAACTTCTAGGCGTTCTTCAGTGCCGTCAGTGAATCATTGGCAGAGAGCGAATACTGAAAGACCCAAATCTGAATACCAAGCGCTTCGGCCAACCATATTCGGATACGGGGATATGGTTTACCGAGATTTTGACCGGAAGCGAGTGGTTCCGAGACTTCCGAAGGCGGAGAACCAGTTCAGCTCTAGTCTAAGATCCAGTGCAGGTGCACCGGACTCCAAAGTTGTCAGAACGTCTACGTTGAAGAGAACGTAGTACATGTGTACCTCAGCAAACTGTTTCTATTACCTTTCTTCAATTATTTCGAGCAAATTATTTTGTCTGAACGGATGTGTGCAATAACCATTTTCTTCGCACTTGTGTTTGTATCTACGCCTTAAAAAACTGAACATAGGTGGGCGTTTGTTGTGTGAGAGGCACGTTGTTGAAAGGATGATTTAACTTATATACTACACAGTGAGCTATAACAATGACGATCACAGCTTTGTGCAAGGCTTACCGACCAAAGAATTGTTTACTATTCTAGCTTCAGTTTGCTTGGAAAGGAACGCTATTTCAAATAAATTGCTGCAAGTTTTAGGCCGCCTTTAATTTGTGATATTGGGTTTTCTCATCGAGACAGAACTACTGAACTATTCTAGTCATCAAGTGTTTTGCCGGCTTCTTGAGGATTGGAAAAAAGCTCTATCAAAGAACTGATTGTTCTTGCCATCAAAGAACTGTAATTTTAACTTGAGCTGAAGTTTAGAAGGATACGTTCGTTCTGAAATAACTGACTGCTATGATTGCTGCTTGATTAGGAACATTGGCTGCACTGGACCGTGATGTCGCTGTCTTCAGCATTATTTTAATTCGCGTTGTCATCATCGTCATTCGCGTAGTCATCGTCGTCGGCGTTGCGATAGTGGTCTTCGACATGGGCGTCCTCCGTGAGTGTATCCTATTTTCTCAGGTTTGTATTTTATTAGTTCTTTATAACTATGAGTGTGCATATTGTCACATTTTGTAGTGCAGAATTATTGTCAGATTTGAAGCAATCATTTTGCCACTTGTTTATAAATCTTTCAGTCAAATGCCTTAAATTATCAAGACCAGGAACATGCCTTTATCACAACAAAGAAGAATACGAAGAATACGAAGAAAAACAAGAAGAAGAAGAAGAAGAAGAAAAAGAAGAAGAAGAAGAAGAAGAAGAAGAAGAAGAAGAAGAAGAAGAAGAAGAAGAAGGAGAAGAAGAAGAAGAAGAAGAAGAAGAAGAAGAAGAAGAAGAAAAGTGCACCGAATAGGGAATAGATATGAATAATTGAAATGTACAACGCTGGAAAATCGTTAAATCGCGCACGCTAAGTGGTTTATGTTGGTCTATAAATAGCCCATATTGACTGCATACTGGCCTATATGGGTCTATAAAAGGGTCTTTATTGACGGACTAAACCTAGCTTTTTACGAGAGCCACTGATCCAAGTAACATTTGCATGTATAATGCATTGTCCATTATGGTTCAATCGTTAATATTGAAGTGAAGCGGGCACTTTTTGCACCCTGTTCTATACTGTGTGTGTGTGTGTGTGTGTGTGTGTGTGTGTGTGTGTATTTAATTTTTGTGTGGATTGAGGGAGGGGGAGGGAGGTAGTCAGTATAGGTCAAACGGGGAGTGAACAAAAGAAAGAAAACATTTGTGTTCGTATCACTCAGTTGATGTCAATGACTATGTGGTGTTTCATTCCTACCTCGTGTCGTCTCGGTTAAGCCAATGACTATTTATGTGGTGTTTAATTTCTCTCTCGTGTTATCTCAGTTACGTCAATGACTATCCATGCGACGTTTTACTTGTCCCTCGTTTCAGCTAAGGTCAATGACTTTTAATACGGTGTCTCACTTTTCCCTTATGTCGCCTCAGCGGCACACTAAGTCGTTCTGTCAAGAAGACAGTTAACAAACTCAAAACATGCACAGGGGTGTGTTTATTGGTGAGGAGCACGTGTTTTGTCCTGAGCAGTTAAATTTTGTCCAGCGCCTTGAGAAGCTCTTTTTGCTGATAAGTGCGCTATACAAGAATTATTGCAACACAATACGGTCAACTGTTTTTACACAGACTTCATAGAATAAACCCTTTTTGCAGTCGCTTTGTAATCACTGATTGTAACGAGTCAGTTGGTCAGTCAGTTGCCGATGACACTCTTAATAGTGGTGGTGGTGTCGGTTAGCGATTACCATGTTAATGGGTGTGGTTGTGACGACGACGATGATGATGATGATGATGATGATGATGATGATGATGATGATGATTTTTTAAAAAAATCTATAAACATGGGAGATGTGTCTGAAGACGCCTCGTAACTGTTTCGCTGCCCTGAGCTATTGCGTGACAGAACTGCAAACCTATCAACGGTACTAAGCACAGTACAGGCGCTTGTATCTATATACGATAGCGTCCTCTCTATTTAACATACTCAGGTCTCAGACTCCTTTGGGCACCCCCGTTGGGGTGCTGGGGGTTTCAGTATAAATAGTATCCCCACTTTCTGGAAATTTAGTGCTTTAAATTCCCACTGTCGCTGTCTTTCTCATTTGCTCTTTCTCATTCCTGCTCTGTTCTATCAATCTGCTATACTATCTTCTTCTTCGCTTGACCAGTCGCCTACCTTTTTTTCTTGAAAACTCTTCCGGGACAAGGCTCCTGATTTGTGTATGAGGTCTGTTGGATCAGCTTCAAAATATTGGACGCTTTCTGGCAGGTGGTCGCTAGGGCTTCCTATGATGTTATTATTTTGCAATGTAGGCATTTTATATGTATGTGTTTTGTTGATAATATATAATGATGTTTGTATTCTATTTTGTTTTTGTAAACGGGGGTTCGATAAATTAGAGTATAGCCTCAGCGTCCCCTGCGTGGGATGTCTTTATTGTTTTACCACTGGGGTTGTTTCAGCAGATCTTTTATGCGGATCGGGGGTTGTCTGGTCCTGATTTGGCTCGGAAGAGTCCGCGGGACCTAAAGCAATAATGTTGTAATGTAATGTAAACTCCTTTGGGCGAGAAGGCGACTGTCGATTCAACGGAGATTGATGCTAACATCTAATGTCTAACATTACACCCAGAGTGCTAAAGGAGCTTGCTGGTGACATTGCCCCCATCCTCACCATCATCTACCAGTCTTCCATCAACACCGGCAGACTACCAGCTGATTGGAAAGAGGCCAATGTAACACCAATTTTCAAGAAAGGGGAGCACTATTAAACCATCCAATTACAGACCCGTATCCCTGACCAGTGTTTGCTGCAAAGTGCTGGAGCACATCCTTACCAGCACCATCATGAAACACCTAGAGCAGAATAACATCCTCTGCAAGCAGCAACACGGCTTCCGGGGTCGTCGCTCCTGTGAATCACAACTTCTGTAGTTCTCAGACGAGTTCATCACCAACTTAGCAGCAGGGAAGCAGACTGACGTCCTGGTCCTCGATTTCGCGAAAGCGTTCGACCGCGTCAATCACTCCCTCCTCGTCCACAAGCTGCACTACTACGGCGTCCGTGGGAGCATCAATGCCTGGGTCGCAAACTTCCTGGACGGACGTAGCCAAGCAGTCGTTGTGGACGGCGTCAGGTCCCAGTCTATCAGCGTCAAGTCAGGCGTCCCCCAAGGCAGAGTCCTCGGGCCCTGCCTGTTTCTTCTGAATATTAATGACCTGCCTGATCCCCTTACCTCACACTCCCGGCTCTTTGCTGACGACACAGCCGTCTATGATACGATGTCGTCCACTGCTGACGAAGCCTGGCTCCAAAGTAACCTCGACCTGCTGATAGAATGGGAGGAGCGCTGGGACATGGCTTTCTACCCCAGCAAGTGCAACAAGCTGTCTGTCACCAGGAGCCGGAAGACCCACAACACGCAGTACCAGCTTCATGACCATGCACTCAAGGCGGTCACAAGTGCCAAGTACTTGGGCGTCACGCTGACTAGCAACGTGAGCTGGACTGAACACATCAATTCCATCACTGCAAAGGCCAACAAAACCCTGGGGTTTCTGAAAAGGAATCTAAAAGTCAGCTCTAAAAACATCAAAGAAACTGCCTACAAAACATATGTGAGACCGATTCTGGAATACTGCTCCACAGTATGGGACCCCCATGAACAACAGAACATTAGCCAGATCGAAAAAGTGCAACGTCGAGCTGCTCGCTTTGTGCTGAGGCGCTATCATAACACCTCCAGCGTGTCGAACATGCTACAACACCTCAAGTGGCCTTCCTTGGAGAAGAGTCGGAAACACTCTCGGCTTTCCATGCTATACAAGATCCGTCATGAACTTTCTTGCGTCAACTTTATTGAAAAGCTGCAGCCCCCACCACCACAACAGCGCCGTGGCTACAACCAGCAATACTCCCAAATAAACTGCCGCACCCAGTACCAACAGACCTCGGTTGGTTGGTGGTAGATTTGTGTCCCCGGACACATCGAGCGTATAGGGGACTTAACAACAGGCCTCATTCCTGCCGAGGACTGTTAAGGACTGGAACTGCCTACCACAGTCAGTGGTAGAGGCCTCAACTCTTGACACATTTGTGTCAAGGGCCTCTGCCCACCTCTGATCCACAACAGCCCCGCCCCCTCCCCCCATCTCCCTCCCCTCCAACCCTCCATCCCCACTCCCCACATACCCATCAGCAGTGCCTAAATTCATATTTGCGCAGACCCCTAATAGTAACGTAGTGATCGACACGACGATTGTGGTTACTTATCAGGTAGAAGAAGAATGTAATAAATAATGCGCAGTCTATTTTCAAACCCGTTCAATGTGGAACTGTAAATGGAGAGAACTACCTGGACATGCTTTGTGAAGTAGTATTGCCACAACTCAAAACTAAACCTAACTTTGACGAACTTTTCTTTCAGCAGGATGGAGCACCACCACATTATGCCGCTACGGTAAGAGACCACCTTAACCAAGTTTTTCCACAGCGTTGGTTTGGAAGAAGGGGAAGCATCGAATGGCCACCACGCTCACCAGATCTGACACCAATGGATTTCTTTTTTTGGGATGTTGTTAAGAACAAGGTTTATGAGAAGAAACCCCAAACAATAAATGATTGAAAAGATTACATTCATCTCGCATTCACAGAAATTGATGAAGATCGGAATTTGAACCGCACCGTGTGTCAAAGTGTCCTGGAGAGTTTTGAAGAATGTTGCAATGTTGAAGGAGGACATTTTGAGCATCTGAGAGATTAAATTGTTTATGTTTATGTTAACAGGTATAACGAATTTCCCGTTGTTCTAGTGTCGAATTTTCAAATAAATAGTCTACGTAATAACTGTAAACCTACTTTTGGGCAATGTATACACACACACACACACACATACTGGGATAGCATACCATGTCAGGACTTTGTGTTTACACCATCCACCTCAGGACTCGATGAAAATAGTACTGTATAATATTGTTCTGCGTTTAATTTTACATTTTGGATAGTCTTAAACTATTTTCAGATCATGGAGATGCTCAAATGGTTATAATTAACAAATATTAATACCTTGTTATTTACCATACCATGTGAGGACTCCTTCCAAGGACCTGTATACACATAGTTAATGTCTTAAGTCCAAGCAAGGACCTACTTACACATATTACATTTCTAAGTCCAAGCAAGGACCCAGTTACACATATTACATATCTGAGTCCAAGAAAGGACCCAGATACACATACTCCATGTTTGGAGCCAAGTCAGGACCCAGTTACTCTCCGGCTCCATTCATATTTGAACCCAAGTAAGGTTCTTAGGTCATACACATAGCACATATTTTGGCTATTCCGTGTGTTTGCTTGTGTAGCCCAGTTGGTCATTATCTCTTACTCTCTCTGTCTTGCTCTCTCTCTGTATATCTCTCTCTCACTCCCTATCCTATCCTGTCCCGTAACCCGGAGGTCGTAGGGGCACCACAGATGATCGTTTAACCAGCATACTCCATCTTTCTCTGTCCTCAACAGCCCTGATGGCTTCGCTCAGTGTCAAACCAGTCCATTCTCGAATGTTGTCCTCCCACCTCTTTTTCGGTCTCCCCCTTCTTCTACCTCCTTGCACCGTGCCTTGCAGAATGGTCTTTGCTAGGCCTGATCATCTGGTGACGTGGCCATACCACCTGAGTTTCCGTTTCTTCACCACTGTGAGCAGGTCGTGTTGTCCAATGGCTTGTGTGATGATCTGTCGGACTTCGTCGTTGGTGATGTGTTGGGTATAGGAAATGCCCAGAAGTCTTCTGTAGCACCTCATCTCCATGCTTTGTATTCTTCGTTGGAGATCTGCAGTGAGGGTCCATGCTTCGCAAGCATATAGGAAGATGGAGATGACAAGGGAGCGCAGCAGTCTTACTTAGGAATGTAGGCTGATGGTCCTGTCTTTCCAAATGGGCTTCAACCTTGTTAGGGCAGCAGTTCTTTGTGCGATCCTTGAGAGGACTTCCTGTCGGGACCCATTGTCTGACACAATGACTCCCAAATATTTGAAGCTTTGCACTGTGTTGAGGGATTGGCCTTGGACTTTGATGTCCGTGTTGATGCCATTGGTGTTGTTGGTCATCATTTTGGTCTTCTCTGCACTTATTTCCATTCCATAAGCTCTGGAGGTGGTGTCAAGCCTCTGTACCAGCTGTTCAAGTTCTTGTTCCTCTCCGGCCAATCCATCAATGTCATCCGCAAAACGAAGATTGGAGATTGCTCTACCCCCTATGCTGACTGTGCCTTCGTGATCTGCAAGAGCACCTGACATGATGCGCTCTAGGAAGACGTTGAAGAGTGTTGGATAGAGTAGGCATCCTTGACGCACACCGATTGTTGCTCTGAACCAGTTCCCGATGACGCTGTTATGGAGGACTGCACTGGTAGCCTTGTCATACAGGTTTTTGATGACTTCAATAATTTTAGGGCTGATGTTGTACACTTTCATTGTTGCCCATAGAGCTGCATGCCAGACTCGGTCAAATGCCTTCTTGAAGTCTATAAACACATGATATAGATGTTGTTGGTGCTGTAGGTATTTCTCACAGATTATTCTGAGGTTGAAAATCTGTTCATTGGTACTTCGCCCTGCCCTGAATCCTGCTTGTTCTTCAGCTATGATTTGTTCAGCTTGGGGTTTCAACCTGTTGAGTATTATTTTCAGGAGGACCTTGCTGGGATGGCTGATGAGGCTGATGGTGCGGTAATTTTCACACTCCTGAAGGTTACCTTTTTTGGGAAGAGTGATGACAAGCGAATGGATTGTTGTATCTGGCAAACTCCAACAGTCTCAGACCCCTGTCATTTGTCTCGTTGTTGCAGTGGGGTTCACATGTGTCTCCCCAGTTGTGGTGCGCATCTTGGCCAACCTTGGCATTCCAGTCGCCTTGCACTATGACAATGTCCTTCTTCAGCACTTGGTCAAGTACAACCTGTAGATTTTCATAAAAATCCTCCACTTCGCTGTCATCATAGTCTGATGTTGGGGCATAGGCCTGGATGATGGTGATGTTAAAATGGGCTGCTCTCAGACGGATGGTAATGAGTCTACTGGAGACTGGGCGGCAACCCATGACAGTGGCTAGAATGTTCTTGTGGACCAAGAATCCAACGCCATGTTCGTGCCTGTCATCTCTACCGCTGAAATAGAGCTTGTGGCCTTTGTCGGTCGTTGTTTCACCTAGGCCTTTCCAGCGCAGTTAGCTGATACCTAGAACGTTCCATCGATAGTGGTCCAGCTCGTGGGCCAGTTCTTCTAATTTTCCTTCCGCAGTTAGGGTCCTGACATTCCAGGTACCTATGACGATGTTGTTTTTCGTGCGGATCTTGCTAGTTTGTCCATCAGTAGCATACTTATCACCTCCGTCCTGGTGGCCAACGGAAGGCGCGGTCCTTGTGCCGGGCGACGACCGATCCGGTATAGAATTAGTGGATAGCTTGATCATGTAGTGTGTCTTGGGCAAAAAAGGCCTGGCGGTGCCCAATCCTCTCCAGGCTGTTGGCCACAGCCGAAATCCACGAATACAGTGTGGCTTAATTTCGGCCATCACGTCGGTCATCTGAAATAGATGCATAAATATTAGTTGCAAAGGTTTTCTAAAAGTTGCACAATAATACTAGTATAACCATTATCATTGAAAGTAATTGTCAGCCTCAAGTGTAACGGAGCCATTTAATTTCTCGAGCTCAATGAGACTTGAGAGTCCCGTTATAACACTAACCAATACCCCCACACACCTCTTCCTCCCCTAACCCCTTCACCCCTAGATGTATGTGTTTATGGACGTGACCCTTACACAAATATCAGTTTCTGTTCCCACTACTGGGGAAGCTAAACTGATGATATGTTTGTTCAGAGTACTACATGTAGGTGCCGGACAATACCGCGAGCGACCCTATCGCGAGGACGTTACCGCGAGGGACATTCCCGCATCTGACTACCGTGAGGAAGTTACTGCGAGGGACACTACCGCGAGCGACACTATCGCGCGTGACACTTACGCGAGCGACTCTACCGGGAGGGATACTACCGTGTGTGCGAAACTACTTCGAAGAGACGTTACCCCCGAGCGACATGACCCTACCGCGAGCGCGACCCTACCACGAATGCGACACTACTGCGAAGGGACGTTACCGCCAGCGACACTATCCTACCGCGCGCGCGACACTACCGCGAATGCGACACTACTGCCAGGCCTTTAATTTTCATGCTCCCACTATAATGGCTATTCTAAACGGATTATATATGTGTTCAGTGTACTGGGTTTGGGATACTACCGCAAGCGACTCTGCTGCCAGGGACACTACCACAAGGATTTCACTGTGAGGGACACGAGCGGCTCTGCTGCTAGGGACTCTACCGTAAGGACGTTACCGCGAGGGACACTATTGCGAGTGACACTACCGTGAGTGCGACACTACCACGAAGGGACAACTACCCTACCGTGAGCGAGAGACAGAGTATCGCAAAACCCTTGCAAGTGTAGATAGACTTGACCCTGACACAAACATCAGTTACTGCTCCTCACTAATAGGTATGCTAAATAGATACGAGTGTTCAGAGCACTGAGTGTCGGATACTACAGCGAGCGACAATACCGCGAGGACGTTACCGCGAGCGACTCTACCACAAGGTACACAACAGTGAGCGTACACTACCGCGAAGGAATTTACCGCGAGCAACACTACGTACTACACACAAAACGGAGACCCATCAGTTCTAGCATGTCCCGAGAACAGAGAAGAAGAAGAAATCATCCCAGTTCTCACAGAAGAAGTTGAGGCATCAATTCAATCGCTGAAGAAATGGAAGTTAGCGGGAGTGCACAACATACCCGCGGAACTGCTTCAAGCAGGAGGAGAAGCGATTATTGACGCCCTCATCATTATCTGTAACAAGATCTGGCAGAGTGGGAAGTGGCCTACACCATTCACCCAGTCGCTTGTCATCACTCTTCCAAAAAAGGTGTGTGAAAATTACCGCACCATCAGCCATCCCAGCAAGGTCCTCCTAAAAATAATACTTAACAGATTGAAACCCCAAGCTGAACAAATCATAGCTGAAGAACAAGCAGGATTCAGGGCGGGACGAAGTACCACTGAACAGATTTTCAACCTCAGAATAATCTGCGAGAAATGCCTACAGCACCAATAACATCTGTATCATGTGTTCGTGGACTTCAAGAAGGCGTTTGACCGAGTCTGGCATGCAGCTCTGTGGGCAGCCATGAGAGTGTACAACATCAGCCCTAAAATAATTGAGGTCATGAAAAGACTGTATGACAAGGCTACCAGTGCAGTCCTCCATAACAGCGCCATCGGGAACTGGTTCAGAACAACAATCGGTGGGTCTTCGTCTCCAACATTCAACATTTTCCTAGAGCGCATCATGTCAGATGCCCCTGCAGATCACGAAGGCACAGTCAGCATCCGGGGGTAGAGCAATCTCCAACCTCCGTTTTGCGGATGACGTGATGGATTTGGCTGGAGAGGAACAAGAACTTGAATAGCTGGTACAGAGGCATGACACCGCCTCCCGAGCCTCTGAAATCAAAATAAGTGCAGAGAAGACCAAAATGATGACCAACAACACCAATGGCATCAACACGGACATCAAAGTCCAAGGCCAATCCCTCAGCACAGTGTATAGCTATAGTATGAGACAATGGGTCCCGACAGGAAGTCCTCTCCAGGATCGTACAAAAAACTGCTGCTCTGGCAAGGTTGAAGCCCATTTTGAAAGACAGGACCATCAGTCTACATTCCAAGGTAAGACTGCTGCGCTCCCTTGTCATCTTTTAAATCTTCCTATACGCCTGCGAAACATGGACCCTCACAACAGATCTACAACGAAGAATACAAAGCATGGAGATGAGGTGCTACAGAACACTTCTGGGCATTTCCTATACCCAGCATATCACCAAAGACGGAAGTCCGACAGACCATCCATAAACACGATGACCTGCTCACAGTGGTAAAAAAACGGAAACTCCGATGGTATGGCCACGTCACCAGAGCATCAGGTCTTGCAAAGACAATCCTGCAAGGCACAGTGCAAGGAGGTAGAAGAAGAGGGAGACCGAAAAAGAGGTGGGAGGACAGCATTCGAGAATGAGTTGGTTTGACAATGAGCAAAACCATCAGAATTGCTGAGGACAGGGAAAGATGGAGTATGCTGGTTAAACGATCATTTGTGGTGCCCCTACGACCTCCGAGTTGCGATATATGATCGGATAGGATAGGACACTACCGCGAAGAGACGTTACCACTAGACCTTTTATTTGTTATGGGCGAGGGAGTGAATGAAGAGACTCAGAGAGATTAAGAGAGAGTGATAGGCACCTTAGAGGCATATCATTAGTAACCCTTTTGGCACCAGTGTTTAGAACATTAAGACACAAGAAGTTGGTTTCAACTTACACGGCTGATTAAGACCTGTGACATTATTAGATTCAGTATACTACATGTATATTGAAAATCAAAAGTTTGGTATTCACGCGATATGTTTCGCGGGAATTTAGCTCCAAGTCGAGATCTAAACAAAACTGCACGGTTAGGGAAAAACAGTTTGAAATGTTAGTAGTCTAATATTCACATGGTAGAAGAATTTAGGAAGTAAATTATTTCTGGGTCGATTAAAACAAAGAGACATTCAAAACAGCATGCAGAAGTAAGTAGCGAAATACTGAGCGATCTCAAGTCTCATGTACCAGCTTGCACTGCCAATTCTCGTGTTGGCTCTGTTACAAACTGCTTCTTTCACCAGTCTTTTGACTTCGAAGAGGCTCAGACTGGTACTTTTTGTCACTCGCTGCAGAGCCCGTTTCTTCTTCACAATGTGACATAGCGAGCGCTTTCCGTGGTCACAATGTGACGTAATATATAATGTTCGCATTAGTCAAACTGTTCTGATGGGAAAAAAGTGTGCTCTTCGGCTTAAAAAAAAAATTATGAAAGTATGGTATTCCCTTTTTAACTATTTATTTGCGATTTTTTTTTAAACAAAATTTAACAATTTCAGCTAAATAATCTTTATATTAAAGCATATTTTTTAAATAATCATTTGTTTACAAACAATGTAAGATTTCTGTAAGTAATATATTTTCTCCGTAAAACAATTTATTATTTACCTAAACATATTGTTTACGAAAATAAATCATGATGTAGGTCAATAAGGCATTGTTGCTAAATAAAGAATTACTAACCTATTTAATACATTATTTAGCAGATTGTGTGAAATAATGTCTTAGAAACGTTTCTAAATAATAATTTGTTTACCTATATAATGCATTATTTAACAGAGTTTGCTAAATAATGTATTATTTAGAAGATATTGTTACATTTTTTCCCCAAACGATCCCAAAAAAAGTGTAGGGTTGGGCCAAAACATTATGATCCTTCAGGAAACCGTCAACAATTTTTTTTAATCCCTAATCCATCTATAATCCTTCTATAATCTACATATATACTGTATATATATATACTTCAGGCCCATTTGAGCTATTCCAGTTCAATGATTATGAAGAAAATATTAATAATAATAATAATAATAATAATAATAATAATAATAATAATAATAATAATAATAATAATAATAAAGATATTTATATAGCGCTTTTTCCCAATAAACAATATCAGTTCAAAGCGCAGTACTCACGCATTCATTCTAAACATGCGGCTTCATACAAAACAAAATCAGACACTTGCTAACGAATATTGAGACGAGGGAGGGAGGGAGGAGGGGAGAGTTAAGGATGGGTGATGGGGAGGATGGTGATGATGATGAATGGAAATTAGAATCGTCGTGGATCCTCACTTTCTGACTTTGCTTCTTGATGAATAAGAACCCTCCTTGAGTATCAGAGAACTACTATTTTCCCCTCATGCACACACACTTTGTAACAATTACATGTATTTAGCAGATTGTAAGAAATAATGTATTATTTTTAAATGTTTCTAAATAAATTATTTGTTTACCTATATAAAGCACTATTTAGCAGAATTTGTTAAATAAGGCATTATTTAACAGATTTTAAAAAAAAAATAGCGGATTATTTACATAAACAATTCGTTGTTTAGGGATGATATAAAATCACATTAAAATCATTATTTGAGATACTTCAAGTTTTTGGACTTTCTTCCAAGTATCAAACTATACATATAAACTAAACTTAGACTAAATTACTTCACATTTGTTTTCAAATGATATCTCAAACTATAAAAATTGAAAAAAACACTATATGTGCAACAAGGAAAATAGCTCATTCAAAATGGCTTGTAGCACATTCAACTACTGGCAACCCAGTAACTAGATATTTACAGCAATTTTGAAAATAGAGAATTAACAAAAGCATAATGAGAATTCGAATGAGAGTATAAACCGAAGTCTAGTCTGTGTGTCGCATACATTCCATCATAACGGACTTTAAAGATCCTGACGCGCATGTCCTAGACGGGTGAGTGCCGGTAACAATAACACACCCAGCATGCACTTGGTCCTTTTCCCCAATCCCTGGCTGGCCAGGATAGTGCTCATTTGTCTGGGCGTCAGACCATGCGCCCAAAGGCTGCAGGTGGGCGTCTCGGGCGGTTTGAGGTAGATCCTTATCGGCCAGCGCCTAGAGTCTGGTCAAGTACGGCGAGATAAGTGCGCTATAAAAATCCTCAATAATAATAATAATAATAATAATAATAATAATAATAATAATAATAATAATAATAATAATAATAATAATAATAATAAGTCGAATTCATAATACGCGAATCGCGGCAGACGATTCACAATACACAAAGCAATACTATATATCAGTATACCAAATAAGATAAACACATGTATGCATAGCAGTCCATGTGACTCGGGCCAAAGAATGTATATTACGCTATACTATTCTACATTCCACTAACTAGCAACTTTCACTACAGCTAACCCCTCAATTCACTACAAAATATCCTTCCTCTTCTGCTGGAAATGCTTTGAAGCTCTCCCTTCTTCCTTTCCCCTCAGTTAAACCAGATGGATGCTCACAAATTGGCTATCCTACTCCAGCGTTGGTTTATCAAGGCCTGAGTAGGATGGCCACATTCCAGTCCTCAGTGTACCGTAGGTGATGACAGGCTACTAATTCGTCCCGCCCGAAAGGCTGGGACCAGAAAAAGAGGAGCTTGTAGTGTGGTCTGGGAACAAATTGGGAAAGTATTTGTAAGCATTGCAAAAACAAACACAAAAAGCCCCAACTAAATCTACAAAATAGTATTTGCAAATTAATAGATGTCTATGTTGCAGTCGATTCATATTCAAAATATTCTAAAGTAATGAGGAACCATAAACAATCTGAAAAATAAATGAAATTAATAATAAAACCTTGATACAAAAAATTTATGCTCTACTACATAATGGGTAAATAATTCCTTATTTAACAACAATGCCTTATGCACCTATATCATGGTTTATTTACGTAAACAATATAATGTTTATATAAATAATAAGTTATTTACTGGGAAAATATATTATTTAGATAAATCTTACATTGCTGGTAACCAAATGATTACCTTTAAAATTGGCTTCTAAATTAAGATTACTTAGTTGATAGAGGTGAAAAAAATTTTTTACAAATGGGATTCCATAGGAAAGTGGTATAATGCACATTATATAACCGATCTTTACATCCAAGTCAGGACTCCACCAAATCCTCATCAGAGTGCGTAGGTCCTGTAAAGGTTGGTGTGTATAAAAGTTCAGGTTCTTCCTAGGCGTCTGCATTTGGAAATTCCAAATCATTAACTCAGCACACAGTCTGTTTATGAGTACCAAAGGTCAAAAAGTACCACACATTTTAGTTTGCAGCTACACTAAAATGCATCAAACGGAATGAACATAAGATAAAAGAATTGTCTGTATGAGTAGCAAACAAACATCAGATCTAGCGCCACCTGGCCACACAGCAGTACAACTGATCAAAGAACGATAGATACAAATATTTATTTATTTAATCGTTCTTATATAGCGCTTTTCCAGCTCAAGAGCTGCTCAAGGCGCTGGCCGATTACAGGATCTAACTCAAGCCATCCGAGGCACCAACTTGTAGCCTTTGGGCGCATCGTAATAACGTTCCAGACAACTGAGCACAATCCTGGGCAGCCAAGGATGGGGAGAAGAACCTAGGTGCATGCTGGGTGTGTTCTAGTCACCGGCACTCACCCGTCTAGGACATGAGCGTCAGGATCTTTAAAGTCCGTTATGATGGAATTGATGCGACACAGACTAGACCTCGGTTTATACTCTCATCCAAAGGAATAGGAAACGGGAGTAAAATGTCTTTCCCAAGGACACAACACAATGCCCCGTTTCTATGTGCTTCTCTTGCATTTACTGACATTTGAAACAGTTAGGGAGCATGCAGGCCGACAAATCTTGAAAACGATTATTGAACTTTTTAATTACAACTTTTGTAAACAAAATCATGAAATAAAACAAACTTACCTTGCATCTGGTAAACCATCTTCAAACAACTTTATGTAACTCCTTGGTAAAGCCTTAGCAGCCAAATCTCACGTCAAAGGCTTCTGATTGGTCAAAATAAACCAAGCCTTCTGATTGGTTAGGAAGGAGTGTAACATTTTCCAGGTCCTCGTTTGGCCACGAAATTGTGTAAAAGTTTCACACTCCGGATGCGAAAAAAATTATCTTGGCATCCAAGTCAGGACTCCACCAAATCTTCATCAAAGTGCGTAGTTCCCCTCTAGGTAATGAAATATAGGGAAAATGAAGTAAAACCTTCTAAGGACCCGAGTGTAAGTCCTGAGTAAGTTTAAGGTCCTGTAAAGGTTGGTGTGTATATAAGGTCAGGTCCTTACACGGTTTGCAAAACAAACACACACACACACACACACACACACACACACACACACACACACACACACACACACACACCAGTTCAATTAATAGGCACAGACTTCATGTGATTACACACTGAAAGCTGGATAAGAGGGTTTTGGGCAAGAGTTAGTGTCAACTGGCATAAAATATAACGGGCCGCTTTTCACTGCTTACAAAGCAAGAAAAACTCTGATAAGCCAGGTATGTACAAAGGAATGGATACACGGCTCAAACTCTTCCCATGCAATGTTTGCATTTGCTAAGTTTGTGATTGGCAATTTGTTATCAAGCGGTGTTCCATGTCGTCATCACTCTTCCCAAAAAGGGTAACCTTCAGGATTGTGAAAATTACCGCATCATCAGCCATCCCAGCAATATCCTACTGAAAATAAAACTCAACAGATTGAAACCCCAAGCTGAACAAATCATAGCTGAAGAACAAGCAGGATTCAGGGCAGGGCGAAGTACCACTGAACAGATTTTCAACCTCAGAATAATCTGCGAGAAATACCTACAGCACCACCATCTATATCATGTGTTTGTAGACTTCAAGAAAGCGTTTGACCGAGTCTGGCATGCAGCTCTGTTGGCAACCATGAGAGTGTACAACATCAGCTCTAAAACTGTTGAAGTCATCAAAAGCCTGTATGACAAGGCTACCAGTGCAGTCCTAAACAACAGCGCCATCGGGAACTGGTTCAGAACAATAATCGGTGTGCGTCAAGGATGCCTACTCTCTCTAACACTCTTTAACATCTTCCTAGAGCGAATCATGTCAGATGCCCTTGCAGATCATGAAGGCACAGTCAGCATAGGGGGTAGATCAACTCCAACCTCTGTTTTGCGGATGACATTGATGGATTGGCTGGAGAGGAACAAGAACTTGAACAGAACAGGTGGTACAGAGGCTTGACACCACCTCCAGAGTCTATGGAATGGAAATAAGTGCAGAGAAGACCAACACCAATGGCATTAACATGGACATCAAAGTCCAAACCAATCCCTCAACACAGTGCATAGCTTCAACTATTTAGGAGCCATTGTATCAGTCAATGGGTCCCGACAGGAAGTCCTCCCCAGGATCGTACAAACAACTACTGCCCTGACAAAGTTAAAGCCCATTTGGAAAGACAGGACCATCAGTCTACATTTCAAGGTAAGGCTGCTGCGTTCCCTTGTCATCTCCATCCTCCTATACGCTTGTGAAACATGGATTCTCACAGCAGATCTACAACGAAGAATACAGCATGAAGATGAGGTGCTACAGAAGACCTGGGCATTTCCTATACCAAGCACATCACCAACAACGAAGTCCGACAGACCATCACACAAACCATTGGACAACATGATGACATGCTCACAAGTGGTAAAGAAACGGAAACTCCGATGGTATGGCCACGTCACCAGAGCATCAAGCCTTGCAAAACTACCCTGCAAGGCACGGTGTAAGGAGGCAGAAGAAGAGGGAGACCGAAAAAGAGGCGGGAGGATAACATTCGAGAATGAGCTGTTTTGACACTGAACAAAACCATGAGGGTTGCTGAGAACAGAGAAACATGGAGTACGCTAGTTAAACGATCATCTTTGGTGCCCCAACGACCTTTGAGTTGCGGAATAGGATAGGATAGGATAGGATAGAATAGGATAGGATAGTTCCATTTATTAAGACTATAAACGAAAAGATCTTGTAAAACACTAATAAGCCTCGAAAATAAGCCTAGGAAAGGGACTACAGTAGTTTATTTATTGTCCATCTTTACAAACTTTCTGCTCAACTGATGTTTTTGCTTCCTAAGTTTGACACTTTTCAGCCCAAACGATATTTTACCTTTTACATCCTTTAATACAACGCTGCTATTCCAACAATTCTTATAGTAGAAAAAGTTATGTAGTAATATGCAAGGGGAAGAATAGATTTTTGTCAGGTTACTGAGGGGTTTTATCTGGAAACTCCAGTTTTTCCTCCCTGTTTTCAATTGGTACAGGTAGCCGCGCTTTGAGATCCTGAGGTAGAGCGCGTGTAGAGCATCCATTATTATTATTTTATTATTATACTTGGCAGTATAACCCACGTAGACTGTTGACTTAATAATAATGATGTAATAATAATATACTAAAAATACTACTACTACTACTACTACTACTACTACTACTACTACTACTACTACTACTACTACTACTACTACTACTACTACTACTACTACTACTACTACTACATACCTGTCAAGTGCTACGGATTTTTGCGTAGCGCTACGCATTTTAAACATTTTCCCATTGCTACGGCGTACCACAAAGCTGCTACGCAATTTTTCAAAAGTGACGATAATATTTTTTAACCAAGGGGCTTTTCGCGCGAAAGTAGTCTGTTCCGGTCGAGTCCGGTTTAAAGACACTTAGTAAAAGCACCGCACTTACGCAACACGTGTTCGTTCAGATATAGGATCGGGATATTCAAAAGTAGGTCCTTTACCGCCGATAAAATGTTTTGTACGCTTTCACCCATTCTTTTCACTTTTCCAAGTTGACATTCGGTTGTAGAAAGTAAATAAAGTCAACTCCTTGCATGTGAGGTTTATGTTTTCGCCGTGAATAGCTTTTGCAAATACCATAACAACAATTTTTGTTCACCATCGCTGCTGCAAACTTCGCGGCAAAACACAGGAAAAATGCCCCATCCGGGAGACCGAAGTCGTGACTTCGGAGGCCAAGTTGAAGGACATAATTTTATAGGGGTCATTTGTAAATCAATTAAAGTAATAAGCAATACCGGAAAAATAGTCCATGGTATGAAATTCCGTGGAAAAAATCTTTAGAGCAATAGAAGAAAAAAAACAAACTTGCAAACAACCTACAGAAAAGGTGAAGGCAAATAGCAACTATTTATGAAGAAGAAAAAAAAAAGGTTAGAATTTGTGCTCGATAGGAAAAATGATTAGAAAAGATTAAATTCCATTCAAATGTATTTCCAGACACATATATTATTGTAACAAAGTGTTGTGCATTAACAAGATTTTACAATAAATTTGTAAACACATTGGATGTGTGCGTTTATATTGGATGCAGAAATTTCCAGTTTTGTTGCGAATCGCGTGATTCACATTAGTGCTACACCAAACCTCCATTTGCTATGGTTTTTCTGTTAATTGCTACACCACAACCCGAAAACCCCTTGACAGGTATGCTACTAATACTTACTATTATTATTATTATTATTATTATTATTATTATTATTATTATTATTATTATTATTATTATTATTATTATTATTAAGTCAACAGTCTACGTGGGTTATATTGCTCTGTGTGTACCGGAATCGTAAACTGCGAGCAAATAAATAAATACATATCTGATCAAATCAAATCAGTTCAAATCAAACGGAACAAAGTAGGCTAAGACAGGAGTCCCGTACCCTGTAAGGTCCTGGTTGCTCAGCTACAGTTAATGCTTTTTGAGCTCTTGGAGATTTTCAGACCTCAGGCCGGACAGCTCACAGTAGAACGCCGACCTCGTGTTTTGAAGATCACGAGTTTATTTCCGGTGGTCCACACAAATTCAGATCATTGAACGCAACAAAATAAGTACACATACACGAACACACACATGCACACGCGCACTCACCAAAAAAAAAATAAAAAAAAGAAGTTAAACTGAAAAAAATGGTTTAACAGTAACAGTTTGGTCGTGGAGAGAGGTGTTAGATACCTCAATTTTCTCAAGGCCAGTTTCATCAAGGCGGTGCCCATTTATTGAGGCGTCACTGATGGTTGTAAAAACTCATAACACACTGCAACTAATGAGCTTTAGAGGGTGGTGGGGTGGGAGAGGTGGTAATGTCCAAATCTGGAACACCACACTTAAAGGTGGAGTAAGATGATCGATCATTTAAGGTCAGAGACCACTTGTTCTGCTCCCAGTGCAGAATAATAAGCAAATTCAACAGCGTGCACCTCCCGAATACAGTTCTGGAACAGCACTGATAATGTCGACATCTGGAACAGGGCACTTAGATCTATACTGGAATAAAGTGATCGATTATTTAAGCGCAGAGACCTCTTGTGCCTTTTCTTGTGCATTGTGCTGCTCCCAGCGCATAGAATTAATAGCGTAAGTACTGCCATAAGTATACTTTTAGAAAATTCTGTTGTGCTCATCCTTGCCCTAACTTGCATGCGCGGCCAGTGTTCTGATTTACGCTAGTTTGAATTCGCGCGCGCGCGCGCGCGTGTGTGTGTGTGTGTGTGGGTGTGTGGATGTGTGTGTGTGTGTGTGTGTGTAGCTAGGTAGAAATGACGTTACTCTGACATACACTTGAAACTCTACGTACTTTCTTTAGACGGTCCCGTTATTTTGACGTCAAAATAGTGTTCCGGTAAGGTTAGGGCTGTGTTAGGCTTAGGGTTAGGTTAAGGGTTAGAGTTTAGGTTAGGGTTTGGGTTAGGGTTAGGGATAGCTTCAGTGGGTGTGTGTGGGTGTGTGCATGTGTGTGTGTGTGTGTGTGGGTGTGTGTGCGTGTGCGCGGTTCAGCTGACTGTAATAGTTTCTGTTCTTTCGTTATGATAGCATTGTAGTCCAGAATAGAGGGAACTACTAGTGAATATGTTGTTGCAGTTTTCTTTCAGTGCTATTACTAATGGGCGGCATGCAATCTGAAGGACTATTTTGTGTTTGTTTGTGTTTCCCTTTGTCGTGACCATTAGTTTATACGAAAAAAAAAGGCATTATTGTAACATGAAAAGATGATCTAGTGGTCACTCACTGTTCACACTCGTCACTAAGCTTTGAATTGTGGACTTTTGTTTCGTGATGTGATATCAGAGATTGTGTAAGGGGAGATGGAACACTCCTTCTTACGTCATATGTGGTCGATGACATGGATTATCGTTCCTAACTCCGTGATTCCCCCGTCTTTCAGCCCGTATAGTGCAATTTGAACATAGGTTTTCTCCCACACTACAGATCAGATTATTGTGAAACTTCGTGTTTAGGTGGTAGGTATGAGTTTTAAGTGAAAAATAAATTTGGTAACCCTCCAACTGTGGCCTGAAATATTTCTGCCACCTCCGGGTCTTGCAGTTTGTCCAGGTCGAACTTCAGTCTAGTGCATTACAATATTTGAGGGCAAGAAATTGTAAACAATGAACAAATATGTAACAATCTACCTAGTGACTTACTTTTTAGTGTAAATAGTTTTCTTTCCCACGCACGACCTGCAACGCCACAAAGCACCAGAAACGGACGGGTGGTTTCTTCAAAAAACGTTTTATAGAGTAACGACCAAGAAACTGCACCGTCATGTACTATATTCTATATTTGCCACATGCCGAAAGCTATTAGTAAGCACATTAACAAAGGGAAATGTATTGATTTTTGTCAACAACTAGACTTTCCAAAGGTAGTTTTGGTTGTAAGCTTGTTTTTGTCAAGGGGCAACACTCAATGGGAATGTCTTGCTGAATCCTTCCAACTGGGTCGCTATAACTGATTATACCAAAGCGAATATAGACATTTTTCAGCTCTACCCTACCCTATTATATTTTCAACACTTAATATTTGCAGTCTGTTAGCACTTGCAGGTGTCCCCGATTGCATTAGGAATAAAAGTGATGAAACGTTATTAACTTTATAACGAAGTTACTTAAAGTGCCTCTGAGTTCCAGATCAAAGATGCGCAAATTCTATAACGGGATGACTATTTGCTTACACTCATACATTTTGTGTCTACTATTTGCGAAAATTGAATCTAAACTTCATGTCCGAAATTTCAAAATGTCGTTTGCTGCGCTATTCACAACTTTCCGGCACCTCTCATAAAAACTCGTGGGTATCGCCATTATAAATTAAAACGAGGTTAGAATGAAACCAAGTTCCGGTCTGGCTTGTTTTGCTTTTATCAAAGCTTGATGCGTGACTTTTAAATATGGCAAATTGCCGAAAACGACGATTGTTAGAGCCAGAAAACGAGTGGGATAAGTATAAAAACGGTGGAGGAAGTACATGCTCAGTGAAAGGATGCAAAAAACAATCGTAGAGGCCTGTATTTGTGGCGACTTCGGAGGTGCGTCGATCATCGACAGAAAGTGAAACAGGACCTGAAGACTCTTGTAGTTTTCCATAGCTTCGCAGTCGCAACCTTCACAAAACACGAAGCAGTTGACTATGTTACTTTAGGCGAGCGCGGGACTAACTTGCCTTGTCCACAAGCCAGAAACCAATGGCACCTGACAGGTGTGGGTTCGAGCCAGCATCTGGGCGTTATGTTTTTCCGAATATTTTTCAAAAATTCACAAATAATGTTAGGTAGGTAGGGTTTAGGCACGCCACTGGCGATAGAAGGGATAATAAACTACAGCCAATATATATATATATATATATATATATATATATATATATATATATATATATATATATATATATATATATATATATATATATATATATATATATATATATATATATATATATATATATATATATATATATATATATATATATATATATATATATATATATATATATATATATATATATATATATATATATGTGAGGGTACGATACTGGTGGCCAGTGACACATGTTATTATTCTTGAATATTTGGAAATAACTCACTAAAACACGCGGAGAAAGAAACCGGAAGTATGTTTCATTGAGGGGATTCCCGTTGGTGCATAGGATAGCAGAAAAGTGTGAATAGCAGTAAAATGTAATAGCTTATCTCCCCTATATTAGAAGCCCAGGCGCCCAACAGATTAAGACAGCGGTGCGTGACAAACATGCTCCAAAGTGTTGTAAATTAATCAAGCGGGAGTAGTGTAAACCGGTGGTATTGATTGGTGTAATGCTTGTATCAAGGATCCTTTTGCGACACTCGCGCCGTTACGTTATTAAGGACGCCAACATCTTTTTAAGCTGCTTACACACCCGACGGAAAACTTTCATCTCAATAGTGTGGACTAATAAACTTTTCTTTGATCATACTGTCTAGTGTAAAAGTTTGAAGCATTACATGACCTCAGGCCAACTTTAATGGCCTACTTGCAGTTGATTGACAGATGTCTGTGTCTTCCCAGTTCCCTATTTTGAACGCTCACTCCATCACATTAGTTTTTCTCTGTCCTCGATAGGCATGGTACATGGTGCCAGAAGTGGTTAGATTGCCCTGAATGTGGATTTTTGTGTGCTTTATTTGCAGAGCATTTAAAATCGCTGCCTGATTACTATGGAATTCCCTTTGTAAAATATTTACTTTCACCACTTTCAGTTAAATAATCTTTAGTTAGAACATATTTTCTAAATAACCATTGTTTACAAACTATGTAAAATTTCTCTAAATAAGATATTTTGTCGGTAAATACTCATTATTTACCTAAACAAAATATTGTTTAGATAAATAAAACATGATATAGGTAAATAAACATTGTTGCTAAATAAGGAATTATTTACCTATATAATCCACTATTTAGTAGATTGTGTGAAATAATAAATTGTTTAGAAATGTTTCTAAATAATGAATTCTTCACCTATATAATACATTATTTAGCATTATTTTACAAAGGGAATTCTATAGAATAAATCATACATTTTGATTTATTAAAGCGCTGATTTCATTATTTATGGATGAGATTGCATATTGGTTAAGTGAGGTGTTCCAGACCCGTGGTAATACTGTACATGTATTAAGTATTAAAGATATTTGATATATGCCTACTTAGTGCAGTTCTTTCAGAGTTGGACATTGTTAATCAAGGCAGTAGGATCAAGTGCAAGTCTTTAAACTATAATACTTCTAAGAGAATTTAGTTGAGCTAGCAAGTGGAAGTTTATGAATTAATCATTGTCAAATAAATGTTACGATTACATTTTCCCACAATCGCTATTATACTGACTGTGCCCTCGTGACTTTTCATATATAGGTCTATTATTTCGTCCAGTCCTTCAAATCTTGCAAATATTAAATAGGATTTTCTTGGGTCGGTAAGTGGAAGTTTATGAATGACGCATTGTTGACCAAATGTTAGGATGGCATTTTGACCACCATTTCCATTATACCGCAGGTGCATTTCTAGGTTAGCATCGGCACTCTCCTTTTCAACTCTAAGGTTTAATCATTTCCCAGTCCATCGCTTTAACCGTGGTTGTTTTTATTTATAAAGTAATTGTACTTAAATAGCGCAGCTCGAAGAAAAGATCAAGGCTTTAGCCGAAATCAGCTAGGACTAATTCCAGCTGTCCATGAGGACCTTTGAATTTTGTGTGTGTTTATATTTTATTCGTCGCCCATGCGGGCAATGTTTGGGCTGCCTTCTCAGGATAACGCGACAGCCGCAAGAACAGCGTCACTGAGGACGAGAGGGAATAGAACCTAATGCATGCTGGGTGTGTTGGTGTATCTGGCACTCACACGTCTAAGACATGAACGACAATATATTTCCAGTCCCTGCCAAGGAATGCACGTGTGACGTGAACAGACTCCACCTCGAGTAATTGTCAAATCCTTCCGAAGAGTGATGGGTCAACTTTCATCATCAAGCACTGTCACACTCCCTGCACAACTGAGCACTATCCTACATGTATGCGAGCTTGTTTTTGCCTCTCGTCTGTCCTTGTGACAGAAATGACCGGGTTCTTTAACGTGTCACAGAGGCGAAACGGTAAAAAGAGTTGAAATGGAGAACTTCACGCCTCTCTGATATGAACCTTCTACCCCCCTCCCCTCTCGCTATTGTTAACATTATTTACCTATAGCTACATAATTATCCATTATTACAGTCATGAATAGTTAACTGTTGCGGGGATCGACGTTTAGTCATGCGTAGTTCTACCTATAGTGGCTTACTATTTGTGTAAAAGTTTTCTTTGCTGGCGATGGTTATTTAATTCTATAAGAGAAACAGCATATCATATAACTCATCAAAAAGTGAAAGGATTTCCTAAAATAATATATTATATGTGTTTGTGTGTTGCTGTTTTTTTTTGTTTTTTTTGTAAATCAGATAAGAAGACGATTCCTATAAATTACGAATCATATTGAATCATATCGAAGTAAAATATTTTGTGTAATTATAGTAATTTATATTCATCGATATTTCCTGACAATTGAATATTAGTATAAATTATCAGGTAGCAGAAAGGTGTTCATTGTAGAAGGCAATTTCTTCCAGTAAAGCAAAGTTGAAAGAAAATTCGGCAATATTATAGGTAAGCTTATCATCCATTGCAGACGAGATTTTGCAACACAACGGACAAATGTAATTCATCATGAAAGGCATTCGTGGGAGACGGCCGTTTGTACAAGTACCAGAATCGCTCATGTGTAGTAATTGACAACTCAATGAAAATCGAAAGGTGTTCCTTGCAGACGATAATTTTAGCATTACAAAAGAGTCATCTCCCCGTGGTTAATTTGTAGTTGTAAACGTCCTCAAAAAGATCAATGGGAGAACAAGGGAATTTCAGCACAGGGGGTGTGGTCTACAGCGTTCTTTACTTCAGCACAGGGCCGTGGTCTACGGCGTTCTTTACTTCAGCACAGGGCCGTGGTCTACGGCGTTCTTTACTTCAGCACAGGGCCGTGGTCTACGGCGTTCTTTACTTCAGCACAGGGCCGTGATCTACGGCGTTCTTTACTTCAGCACAGGGCCGTGGTCTACGGCGTTCTTTACTTCAGCACAGGGCCGTGGTCTACGGCGTTCTTTACTTCAGCACAGGGCCGTGGTCTACGGCGTTCTTTACTTCAGCACAGGGCCGTGCTCTACGGCGTTCTTTACTTCAGCACAGCGTTATTTAAAGGGACCACAATCCAAGACTTTGTTTACTTTCGTCGAAAATGATTTTAGCCTAAAATGTGTTTTATTATTACATAAAACAATGATAAATTGGCCTTTCGTTGCTCAAACCCACCGCTAGTTTGAATTATCCATGTCTGTCTCTGTCTCTCTCGCTACCTCTGTCTCTGTCTCTTTGTCTGTCTCTTTGTCTCTGTCTCTCTCTCTTTCTCTCTCACACACACGCACACACACACACACGCACCCACCCACACGCACACACACACACACACCCACACACACACACACACACACACATACGTTCAAAACTATAATAGTGGGTTTATGTTCAAAACAAGGCAAACTGGGTTCCATCCTTTCCCTTCATTACAGACCATTCCTATTCACTCAACGGATACAATAGCCTCTTGTAAGGTTATCTGTCACAACCGTTTTCATTTTTGACAAAAACAAAAGGAGAAATTGCGCTATGAAATAGTGGGTTCATTTGATACCAGTGGGTTTTTACACATGCATATTGGACATCTGGGTTTCTGTGGAAAAACTGGGTTTATCACTGTCACGAATTGGCTAGTTTAAACTCTGCCTATCGACTATTTAGCATTGTGTAGCCTTTGTAACAGTAGAGAGTTAGTATAGTACACAGCAGCAATTAAATTACAGCACACTGCGAGCCTGAGCCACACACACAGCGCAGTGACGTCAGCACTTGAGTTTTGAATCGGACCGTTGGACCCAATGATAGCTTAGGCAAAGCGGTTCGAGCCAGTTTGACTGTGTCAGAGCCTAACACAGCTTTGGTCAGTTGGGAGGAATACACCGAAGTGTTAACAGCTAGAAAGCTGGCAGAGAAATCTCTCCACACTTAGACCAGGAAGCAGGACTTAGAATCTTAGAATTCTATCAAGTCACTACGGGCCTGAACTTGTCAAACAGGTAAATGAACACCCTTCTGTTTCATCGTGATATATTTATATTATTGTTGAAATTATGTTTGTGGAATTTGCTATGCATAAATGTGAATTGTTAATCCGAATTTGCCGTACCACGTGGAAGAGCCGAGCACGAGGCGAAACACGACCGGTTGCGCCGCCATGTTGTATCCCGTACGGAACCACTGTTGTTTAACTTATATGTATGTTTGCAGACCAGTGGCTGTACCACTGAATGTTTATATTATTATTAATTCTGTATGTGTATAGTTAGACACGATTGATATTTATGTATGTATAGGAATTTAGAGTGAGATTCCAGTGGAACCCGGAAGTAGCAGAATGTTCGTCGCTTATGTATAGAGATGTGGAGCTATCACTGAGGGCTACTTGGCTTTCAGTGAGACGCTCTGCACAAACCGATTATTCAGGGTTGTGCAGAATTTCGTCTCTTATATTACAGACGAGCAGGCGAGCTATCCCGAGCTATCCAGAGCTATCCCGAGCTATCCAGAGCTATCCCGAGCTATCCTGAGAACCCCACTCCACAGAAACAAGTTGGTTGAGGAACCTCTACCGCACAAGACGGAAAAGAGCGACCTTGAAAAACACCCTATCAGACCCCACAGCGTGGCAAGGGAACCCAACTACACAACGACACAGGTGGACCAGAAGCTACCTCACAGAAGGACTTCGACCGCACCACCCGCCAGTTAAGTGTGTTCTCCCCAGTGCACTTAGACTGATCATAACAGGACCACAGTAGTCCAACTCTCCAGAAACTATAAAACGGACCACAGTAGTCCAAATCTACATGAGATATTATAGCAAGTGCCCAAGGAAGAAATAACAGCTGCATAGACTATCAGCGATCGAACTATTAGCATTGAAAGAGACTTTTTAAGTTAGATTAGTACTTAGAGAATCTTGTATAGAGTAGAAGAAATAAATGTGTGATTTTAACTGTTATCAAAAGGCTGGACTACATATGATTCATAGCCGTGTGAAAGCTAGTGTGACAGTATTCTTTTACCATTTTTCTATCTATTTCTGTACCCCAACCTTAACACAGAACGAGCTAAACAAATAAATTTATTAAAGTAATTCATAGGGTGACTTAACTAGCAGTTCCCACCGAATACACGTGAGGGTCCATAATTCCATTGTGCAGAGCCCATAAACCCCACGTGACACTTTAATTGGCGAGCCTAGCTAGGATCTGTGTATAATAGGAATTGGGTATAACCGGACCTAAGTACAATAAAATTAGATAACAGTAGTAGTAGTAGAATAACTTAGAATAGTGGTAACAGAGACTGATCAGTTGTGGTGCACTATTCTTTAGTTAAAAACTTTTTTGCTTCAAATATTTTTGTGCCTGTATGTTGCATTGTTCTTTTGCAGGTTTTGCTTAAATAACTGTTGTATGCCATTTGACTCTTGTTTTATTCTATTATTGATTACGAATTGTATGGTCTTTGCATTGTTTTTATTGAATTGCAATATTGCTAGTGTTTTGGTATTCCACGTGATTCAGAGGTTGTTCATAGACACGTTTGGCAATGTCGGACCCAGTGGCCTTGAGATTGCGCTTCAAGGAATTAGGGGAAGCTTTACACTTAGCAGGGGGAGACCTAATTGCGTATATCAATGCAGAGGTAGAGAAACAGGAGGCTAAGGCAGAGAGAGCAGCAGAGAGAGAGGCGAAGAAACTCGAAGCGGCAGAGAGAGCTGCAGAGAGAGAACAGAAAAAAGCAGAACTAGAAGCAGAGCAGAAGAAGCTAGCATTAGAAGCAGTGCAAAAGAAAGCAGAGTTAGAAGCAGCAAGAGAACAGAAGAAATTAGAATTAGAAGCAGAGCAGAAGAAATTAGAAGCAGAGCAGAAGAAACTAGAATTAGAAGGAGAACAGAAGAAGGCAGCATTAGCAGCAGAGAGAGAAGCAGAAGTTAGGAAATGGGATTATGAGCGGGCAGAAAAGGAAAAAGACAGACAGCATGAGTTAGAGCTAAGAAGATTGGGATCAGGAGCTTCAAGTTCTTCCTCAACCCCTTCCCACTCAGATCAACTAGAGGTAGCATCCAACCCTGTACAAGGAATGTCATTTCCACTTGGAACATTCAATGAAAGAGAAGAAGGTCTAGATCTCTATCTGACTAGGTTTGAGCGTCTAGCAACAGAGTACAAACTAGATCCCACTCATTGGTCTTTTAAGCTTAGTCAAGGGCTTAGAGGAAAGGCTTATGACATCTACAGTAAGCTACCGACTGACAGAGTGACTGACTATCACAAAGTAAAAGAGGCACTCCTAACGGGATTCGAACTAACAGGAGAATGCTACCGGCAAAAGTTCCGCACCAATCGGAGGGTGAAAGGAGAGAGCTATGCGCAGTTCGCGGATCGGTTGTCCACAATGCTGGATAAGTGGATTAGCCAGTCAGCCACGGCTAAGACGTATGATGGACTGACAGAACTGTTAGTATGGGAACAGCTACGGGAAACCATGACCCCCGAGCTGAGGACATTCTCAGTAGAGCAGGGCGCGGAAAGACTGGAAGATCTGGTCAAGGTCGCAGATAGGTACGTGGCCGCACACGGAGAAGCCAAGAGCTTCAGGCGAGACCTAAAGCCTAACGGGAAAGAGGCACAGAAACGAAGCCCTAACCGGGAAGAGCGCACCGCGAATAAGCCGAATAACCCCAGACCTGGGCAAAATAAAGGACCCAACGCGGAATTCGGGAAAAGAGGTCCCGCAGAACAGAGACGGTATTGTTCGTTCTGCAACAGAAACAATCACTCCACCGCAGAATGTTTCAAGTTGGCCGCACAACGTAGGGAAGAGCGCGAAAGCCGGCCAGCGCACAGAGTTCTAACTCAAAGCAGCGGTAACAAGCCACACACAATCGGAGATCACCCATCGGTGACAGACACGGTCAAGGTCAACGGTAAAGAAGCTAACTGTCTGTATGACACAGGTCTATCATACGACGCGATAGTTAGCGAATCTCTGGTATCGCGCGCGGACTTGACGGACAAGACAGTCGAACTACAAGGAGCAGACTTGACGAAACCGACGACTACTTGCCCAATAGCATGGATCGAAGTAGAGAGTAGGTACGTCACAGGACGAATCCAAGCAGCTGTTTTACAGAAACCCCTGTATGATCTAGTGCTAGGTTGTAGGTATGTGTTCTTAGGCACGCCCCCAAAAACTGTAGAGATAGCTGCAGTGCAAACCAGGGCCCAAGCTAAAACCCAACCACCCCAGCCCGAGTTCGCTCCGAATCCAGGACTCGAAGAGATCAAAACAGCACAGAAAGAAGACACCTCGATAGCGAAGTGCTTCCAGAAGCTACCCAAGGCGCACACACCCCCGCACAAGGGAGACTTCTACATGGAAGAGGGAGTTCTACATCGACAAGGAGATGGAGATCACACCCAACTAGTACTACCAGCCACCCTTCGAGCCCAAGTACTAGAATTAGGCCACAGCATGCCACTCAGCGGACACATGGGAATTGGAGCCACAGTGCAGAGAATCAGCGCACACTACTATTGGCCAGGAATCACGGAGGATGTCAAGCGCTACGTGAAATCTTGCCACCAATGTCAACGATATTCCCCGCGACATCACACCGTACCAGTTACCTTAGGACCATCAGTAGTAGTCGGCGTGCCATTCCAGCAAGTCTCAGTAGACATAGTAGGACCACTGCCCATGACCAAGAAGCGGAACAGATTTCTACTTACACTCGTCGACGCATGTACGATGTGGTGCGAAGCAGTCCCGTTGCCAGCGATCGACACCAAGAAGATTGCAGATGCCCTCATCGCCATCTTTACCAGAGTCGGATTCCCGGACAGCATTAGAACGGACAACGGATCTCAGTTCACCGGCCGCCTGATGCAAGACGTGTTCGAGTTGATACAAGTTCATCACATTCGCACACCACCATACCACCCAGCCAGCAACGGACAAGTAGAAAGACTGAATGGAACCCTTCTCACCATACTCAGGAAAGTCGCCGACGACAATCCAGAAGCGTGGGACACCTACGTGAATGCGGCACTGTTCGCATACCGAGAAACGCCCCATGCAGCCACAGGCTACACCCCGTCAACATTGCTATTCGGCAGACCGCTAGCAGGACCGCTAGAAGCCCTACGCAGAAGTTGGACGGAAGCCAAGATAGACGACACACCAAGAGGTGCCACCAAGTACGTCGCAGACCTGCAGGAAACCCTCAAAGCAACGTGGAAGAAAGCTGGTGAAGCACTGAAGAAGGCAAGAGCCCGTCAGGCGAAGTACTACAACCGCCACGCGAAGGACAGAGAACTGCAAGTCGGCGATCAAGTGCTACTCTTACTTCCAAGTGGAACCAACAAGCTGGACATCGCTTGGAGAGGACCGTACCGGGTGACTGCCAAGAGATCCAAGACAGTCTACCAAGTAGAGGTGAACGGGAGAGCCCGATACCACCACATCAATCTCCTCAAGAAATACACGGACCGACCAGCGACCCCCAACACTCACAACTTGTTAGCCATCGCCATCGCGGAAGAAGGAGAAAGCATGGAGACCAATGCAGTAGAGTATCCCCTGCACTCCAAGGAAACCTACAAAGACTTGATACTCAACGGAGACCTAGCCGCTAAACAGCGACAGCAAGTACTACAGGTCATTCGACAACATCAGACTGTGCTAACAGACCGACCAGGGAGGACAGACCTCGTCGAAGTAACCTTAACGGTGACCGACCCAACACCCGTCCGCCAGAAGCTCTACCCGATGCCACTGTCTCAGCAGCGAGCCATCAAGGAAGAGATAGACACCTTACTGGCAGCCGGAATCATCTCAGAGTCTACTTCACCCTACAGCGCAGGCACGGTATTGTTGCGAAAACCCAACGGAGAGCATCGACTGTGCATCGACTTCAGACTCCTGAATGCGGTAACGCAGTTCCAGCCAGAGCCACTCCCGGACCAGACAGACCTATTTGCCAAGCTACAGCGAGCGAAGTACTTCTCACGCATCGACCTCAGCAAAGGATACTACCAGATACCAGTACAACCACAAGTCCGAAAGTACCTAGCGTTCAGCACTATGGAAGGACACTTCGAGTTCAACGTGCTTCCATTCGGACTCCACAACGCACCCAGCATCTTCAGCGCCATGATGCGAAAACTCCTGGCACCCCTGAGCAGCGAGCACCTACATTCGTTTATGGACGACATCCTCATCGCAACACCTACGTGGGAGGAACATGTCACGCTCCTACAGCAACTACTCGCCCGCCTCAGAGACACGGGATTGACGGCAAGACCCACCAAATGTCAGATTGGATTCACCGAGCTAGAATTTCTGGGACACACCATCAGTCAAGGAAGCCTGCGACCGGTAGAGAAGACAGTGAAACGCCTACTCGACGCTCCTAGGCCCAAGACAAAGAAGGAAGTGCAGTCATTTCTAGGACTCTGCGGCTTCTACCAGAAGTTCATCCCCAACTACAACAGCATCGCCGTGCCACTGACAAATGGAACCCGGAAAATCGCCCCGGACAAAGTAGTTTGGACAGCGGAATGTGAGACAGCATTCCAAACACTCAAGGACAGAATGACATCGGCGCCAGTACTCCACCTACCCGATTTGACTCAGCCATTCGTTTTTCGCACCGACGCAAGCGACTTAGGCCTCGGAGCAGTACTGCTACAGCGCGACCCCAAGAATGCAGAGACGCTATTCCCTGTCGCCTACGCCAGCAGAAAATTGAGACCCGCCGAGACCCACTACGCCACGTCGGAGAAAGAATGTCTTGGACTAGTCTGGGCCATACAGAAATTTCAACTCTACCTGTATGGGACCCACTTCACAGTTCAGGTGGACCACCAACCACTATCGTTCCTGGCAGCCTCCAAATCCTTGAACTCTCGCCTGATGCGATGGGCACTCACCCTTCAGGCATACTCATTCCAAATCGAGTACATCCCCGGCAAAGAGAACCACGGAGCCGACTACCTCAGTCGCCATCTCGTGGAGGACTCAGCAGCTGGCGCCCACCCAACACAACTAAGGGCCACAGCACCAGAATTCGTCCCCGCCCAATAATACCCTGTCACTAGTGTCCATAGCTACCTGGCACAGCATTGCAGCTCAGGTAGAGCAACTTAAGTAGTTTGTAAATAGGACCCTAGGATAGTGCAGCGTTAAACTAGGCTCTGTAGTAGAAAAAGGTCGAATCCAGTAGTCATCGCCTTTTTTCAGTTGAGGGAGCCTGTCACGAATTGGCTAGTTTAAACTCTGCCTATCGACTATTTAGCATTGTGTAGCCTTTGTAACAGTAGAGAGTTAGTATAGTACACAGCAGCAATTAAATTACAGCACACTGCGAGCCTGAGCCACACACACAGCGCAGTGACGTCAGCACTTGAGTTTTGAATCGGACCGTTGGACCCAATGATAGCTTAGGCAAAGCGGTTCGAGCCAGTTTGACTGTGTCAGAGCCTAACACAGCTTTGGTCAGTTGGGAGGAATACACCGAAGTGTTAACAGCTAGAAAGCTGGCAGAGAAATCTCTCCACACTTAGACCAGGAAGCAGGACTTAGAATCTTAGAATTCTATCAAGTCACTACGGGCCTGAACTTGTCAAACAGGTAAATGAACACCCTTCTGTTTCATCGTGATATATTTATATTATTGTTGAAATTATGTTTGTGGAATTTGCTATGCATAAATGTGAATTGTTAATCCGAATTTGCCGTACCACGTGGAAGAGCCGAGCACGAGGCGAAACACGACCGGTTGCGCCGCCATGTTGTATCCCGTACGGAACCACTGTTGTTTAACTTATATGTATGTTTGCAGACCAGTGGCTGTACCACTGAATGTTTATATTATTATTAATTCTGTATGTGTATAGTTAGACACGATTGATATTTATGTATGTATAGGAATTTAGAGTGAGATTCCAGTGGAACCCGGAAGTAGCAGAATGTTCGTCGCTTATGTATAGAGATGTGGAGCTATCACTGAGGGCTACTTGGCTTTCAGTGAGACGCTCTGCACAAACCGATTATTCAGGGTTGTGCAGAATTTCGTCTCTTATATTACAGACGAGCAGGCGAGCTATCCCGAGCTATCCAGAGCTATCCCGAGCTATCCAGAGCTATCCCGAGCTATCCTGAGAACCCCACTCCACAGAAACAAGTTGGTTGAGGAACCTCTACCGCACAAGACGGAAAAGAGCGACCTTGAAAAACACCCTATCAGACCCCACAGCGTGGCAAGGGAACCCAACTACACAACGACACAGGTGGACCAGAAGCTACCTCACAGAAGGACTTCGACCGCACCACCCGCCAGTTAAGTGTGTTCTCCCCAGTGCACTTAGACTGATCATAACAGGACCACAGTAGTCCAACTCTCCAGAAACTATAAAACGGACCACAGTAGTCCAAATCTACATGAGATATTATAGCAAGTGCCCAAGGAAGAAATAACAGCTGCATAGACTATCAGCGATCGAACTATTAGCATTGAAAGAGACTTTTTAAGTTAGATTAGTACTTAGAGAATCTTGTATAGAGTAGAAGAAATAAATGTGTGATTTTAACTGTTATCAAAAGGCTGGACTACATATGATTCATAGCCGTGTGAAAGCTAGTGTGACAGTATTCTTTTACCATTTTTCTATCTATTTCTGTACCCCAACCTTAACACAGAACGAGCTAAACAAATAAATTTATTAAAGTAATTCATAGGGTGACTTAACTAGCAGTTCCCACCGAATACACGTGAGGGTCCATAATTCCATTGTGCAGAGCCCATAAACCCCACGTGACAATCACACACACGGACACAAGCAAAACGTATAAATGGCCAAGGTTGCATTTGAAAGATTTTCAGTACGTGAGTGCAGTACACTGACACTTTTAGTTTAATTCAACTAATGAAACAACTTTTACTATTGCTCAGAATTTCCTCTGATTTTGTTTTTATAATTTCAATTACAATATTTTCAGTTGATATATAGGCTACTGTATAGAATTAGAGCTGTTATTGAAGGATAGACTTTTGCCATTTACTTTAAGAACTGGGCGGTAGCTCAGTGGTTAAAGCATTGAACTGAGAACCGAAAGGTCTGAGGTTGTTACAGTGTACCTCTGGATAGGTCAGTGCATGACCCTCTTTTTCTCCCCATAGCCCAAAAAATAAATTATTAGCTGGTGTCAGTAAAAATCGAAAAGAAAAATTCGGCATTAAGCAAACATTTTTGTCATATTTACTTTGCTTACATTTACTTTGTATTGTATGGTTTTAAAGGTTTTTTTTAATTTGAATCCAGACTGGAAGATCTGCAAAAAAAAGATATCTTGTCGTTCTCAAATGTTAACTGTGGATAATTTTTTTATGTTCAATTTATTACTTTACTTCCAAATTTAAATCAAATCATTGAAGAAAAGGCAAGAAGGAGAAAGAAGAAAAAGTATGAGGAGTATGAAGAAGAATTAATAGAAAGAATGAGGAGAAGCGTGGAGAAAAAGCATAAAATCTCCAGAGGAAAAGAAAGAATGAGAAGGGTGGAAAAGTATACAAATCTTCATTGGAAAAGAAGAGGAATGGAAAAATAAAAAAGCAGAGAATTGGTAATGTAAAACAAACATATGAACAACATAACACAGACATAATTTGTTAACATTTTTATTTTGAAAGTGTCTAGTAGAGCATAATTTGTATATATTATTATTACTTTTTTATCAACTTCATATAGTTAAGTTTTACATAAATTGTTTATGGTTTCCCGTTACGTTAATATATTCTGAATAAGGATCAATTGAGTGCAACCACTTATAATTCGTTTTTTTTCCAGCACCTCAAAGGTATAATAAAACCATGTGAAGAGCAGAATATTATTATATAGTCATTAGTCTTGACATTGCTTTTTGATGAACAAGAACCCCGAGAATAACATATGTATTAACTTGGCAAAGAAATATAATTTGGTACTTTGCCAGACTAATCCACGCGTTCTCTTAAGTTTAAGACAGAAATCTACTACATAACAAAACGGGCCTAAAAACTAGTCTACACAATACAGAGCAGTAAATTTCCATTACTTAATGACAAGTAGCACCTCAAAAAGCTTTGAACATGATGAACACCATCAATCACTGGAAAGGCAAGTCCATATGACTCACATGCTCCTTATGGAACTCCCAATAAATAACACAAAAATGAGATGCCAGAAAAAAAAAGTTAAATGATTGAAACGGTGGGTTTAAAATGCAAAGTAATACAAGCTTTGATATTTCGATGCTCTTGACCTTGACCTCCAGCTATAAATGCACTCATGTACGATAAAATAAACTACAGCAAATGATTTTATTATTTTGGACATCTCCAATGACCTTCACCTTGGAGCAAGGTTGACAAAATATGCATGTGCATCTCATTGATACCTATCATGCATCAAACAAGCTGAAGTTTAGTTAATATTAATAACTTAGGATTAACAAGAAATTTTGTGAAAAATTGACATAGCTTGACTAACATTTGTTGAACCTGTGACCTTGACCTTGAAGTGTAGTCATTCAATCACTGATAATTTTCGAGGTCTCGTGTAATTAGCCACTTTAAAGTTTTGCACAGATGGAAGGCAGACAGACAGACAACATTAACTGAAGGTCCCGGGTTCAAGCCCTGGCCGGGCCATTGTGTTGTGTCCCTGGGAAAGACACTTTACTCCTGTTTTCCTTCTCCTTCGGATGAGAGTATAAACCGAGGTCTAGTCTGTGTCGCATGCATTCCATCATAACGGACTTTAAAGATTCTGACGCTCATGTCCTAGACGGGTGAGTGCCGGTAACAAGAACACACCCAGCATGCACTTGGTCCTTCTCCTCCATCCCTGGCTGCCCAGGATTGTGCTCAGTTGTCCGGGCGTCAGACCATGCGCCCAAAGGCTGCGGGTGGCGTCTCGGGCGGTTTGAGTTAGATCCTGTATCGGCCAGCGCCTTGATCCTTAGGCTAAGGCGCCTTACAAATGACGAACATTATTATTATTATTTAAACATGCAATTTTTTACTATTTAGGACTCATCTTGAATAGATTTGCAAACAAATTTGAATATACTATATCTAAACGATTCATGGCACTTGGTTCACACCCTGGAGAACGGGGTAGCACTGATGGCAGCAACAAAGCTGATGATGGGGATGTTGTATGCATTTCGGTCTGCTGGCTTTGACGCCTTTTTCTAGCTTGTTTCTTGACTGAACCTTCCGATGAATTAGAGTCTTTAGAATCCTCATGCTGCTCTTCAGCCCTCCTGCGAACAAGTAGCAGCATCAGAACACAGGGTTTAAACAACAGAACAAATTCAGCGGCATAAGAACATTTTCAAACCAAGGTATGAGGATGGTCAAAGGGTGGGGTGGTGGGCCTGGGGTGGGAGAAGGGAATGGAAGTTGAAAAGAGTAGAGGCTTGAACTGGCTCAACTACAAAAAGGGATTGACTGACAATACTGTCTACTGATTCATCAATGAAATATTATATTCTGGACTTTAATTTTCTTGTACATGAATGTACTACTCACCCTCTTTAAAGTGTAAAAGAAACAAGCAAAACACATTTAAAGTTTAGGGGGTAGAGGTTGGGGAAAAAAGGGCACAAAAGCCCGGAGGAAGTGGGACAGCATTTTTTCCCACTAACCACTTCGACACACTAGCTACTAGCAACCAAGTTATAAAATAGTTATAGAAACTCTTATGCTTACTAGCTACTCAGTAAATAATAATAAATAATAATACAGGATGCTATGTACGCGCCTTTCCCCAAGGCTCAAAGCGCGGCGATCTATACCAACATACACGCTCACCTGTCTCATTTACCCTCTCACACACCAAATACACATACATCACTAAAACAGGTGGTGTAAAGGCAGGAAGATCGCTATTAGAAGACGGAAGAAAATCGAATTTTTTATTTTTGAAATTTTTATATTGACTGCATCCTGTACCATTATTGAAGGGAGGGAGGAAACCGGAGTGCCCGAAGAAAATCCTCGGTGACCTCAATAGTCTCGTACCTAAGTCACATACGTTCGCCCCTTGCGGAAATCGAACCCGCGACCTTCGGCATAGGAAACCGGCGACTTATCAACTGCGCCACGAGGCCACCCCATGAAAGCACAAGTACAAAGGTTCCTCAACATGCCTGCTTTTTAAAATCCAAAGCATACCTATACAACCTGAAAAGCCCAGAGCGAACTGTGTACATTATAATAATTTAATCTGCATTTCATGTGCCCCATTAACAACTGTAAAATTGAGCTAAAACTTTGATCTTATTCAACAAGGATGTCTAGCTCTGCCATGTACACTAATGTTCCCCCCCCCCATTCTCCTCCCTCATCCAAGCTCTCCTCACCTCCCCCTTTGCAATGTAGAAACAATATACCACCAACACCTTGTGTTAGCAGGTCACAGTTTGATCTGAGGCGTGGAGCTGCCAGTTGTTAACTGCTTTGCTGTGGCACCGATTTTATACAGCAATCAATGAGTGTTTTTTTCAAAGCGAACAACAATATTATAAAATTCAATAAGTACTGACACACACCAGCTGTCACCTGATGAGTACAATGAAGGCGATGAAGATGTTGATGGTGATGGAGTGGGACGTCTTCCTTCCAAACGCCTCCTGGGTCGTCGTCGGACTACAGCGACTTCTCCGCAACCGGATAAACTCGAGGCATAACAGGATGTTCTGGGAAAAAAAGGAATAACAGAATTTATTAAAATAATTATGCTTACTCAGAATTACAGCTAACAATTTGGGAAATGGAGTAGATGCAGACCTGAAAATGGTGCTCTAGCTACTAATGTGGACCCCACTGCAACAACGAGACAAATGACAGGTGTCTGAGACTGTTGGAGTTTGCCAGATACAACAATTTGATACTGGCAAACACGCTTGGTCTCCACAAAAAATCCAAATGTTAAGCAGTTTAATGCATCAATCAGTTTTCACATATTCTATTTCCCTTCATCCAAGGAAAACAGACAGGTGAACCACAAACCAAAAGCTATAACTTATGTAGGTAACGGCAGCCAGAATTTTGTATTTTACTGTTTGTTGCAACATGTGGGTTTTTTTTAATTACATCAGAACACAAGGAAAATACAGAAAAATAAAAGTTGCAGTATAATAAACGGTACACGTTAAAAGCTTATTGTTTTTTATTCTCATAACATTGCATTTTGCCTACTAAAATTGTTATTCTGCAAAAATATTTTTAAACATTTATTTAATCAATCTACATATGAATAAAATAACACATCAATACCTCCCTTATTTACTTCTTGTACTATCTTCACTGACCGTCTTTTTTGTAAATGAGAAAAAATGCAAGTTTTGAAAACCCCAGTGTGAACAAAGGAGACATACATTTCTCATGGTAACTGTTTCAATGTTCAAGAGACTTCACAAGACTCTTCATTAATATCAGATACAAGGACGCTTAAAATGCAGCAAATTTATTTTTGTGTTCTTCAAAAAGTAACAAACAAAAATGCAGACCCTGTGTTGACAATCGACCACAACATCCACACGAAAATTGATATGATTTTAAAAGTACAAAAGCACACCGAAAAAGCTTGAAATTTTAACAAGGGAACATTTTAAAGCTACATCCTAGAAGCACAAAATATAGATTAAAGAACAATTTACAGAGACAGAAGGACAAAATACAACTGAATAAAACGAAAAAACACGTACCTCCATCTTGCCAATCGGCACGTAGCGTGTGGCGTTCCGAGTTACTTCCCCTGACAGTGCGTGTATTCGACTGGTTGACCAGCGGGAACACACATCGCGGAGTGTTAACTGGCTCAAACTCAAAGTTGACTCAACCGCAATTGTGGGTTTCTCGCTCAGACTTTGCGTATACACTTTTTTTGTTATTCCTATTGCAAAGCCGGTTTAAAAAAAACTGAGTTTCAGATTTTGGAACCCAGTATTTTTTTAAACCCAGTTGCACGTAAGTGTAACCTATGCATAAACCCACTGTTATGGTTAGGTACGTACACACACACACACACACACACACACCCACACAGGGGCGCGCGTGCTCATCCGTGTTAAATAAAATTTACTGCTTGCATTTTGGGTGGCTATGATTAGTCATGAAGTACGCCGCCATTTTCACTTGAACAAATTTCGTTAAAGAGATCCAGTTTAACTCCCCACGAGAATATTAGGGATTGAACTAGAGATTACAGTTAGAGTTAGTCCTAGTCCTAACTGTAATCCTAACGATTCTGTCATTTGTTTTATTTCTTAGTGGGCTCGTGCAATAAAAAGCTTTGTTGGGGTGAGAGGAAGGCAGAGTGAGAGGGGATGGTAAACTTCCTTCTCGTTCATCGTTTTATTACTTTGAACTTAATGTTGGATTTTTGTAAAGCACGTCTTTTACTACTACAAGTTACATTTGTTTTTGTATTGTTTTTGCGAATACATGTTACCTTTACCTGTATTAAATGTAGCACTGTTATTTTGTATAGCTGCAGTTCGTTTTCATGATTTATTATTGTAAAATATTGTGCATTTGTATGTTTACACTTCAGAATAAAAGTGAAGTTCTAACCGCACATGTAGGCGAATAGACAGTAAATAAACATGTTCGATTGAATGATTACACTTTTAGTTCCTTGTAGTGTACCGACAGAAGTCTGAGAGTGTACCCCCTCATATCTGGCGGAAGACCATAAATTCACATCATTCTGGCTTGCAAAGACTGCAAGCGGGTGGGACTTTCTGTTTTTAGAGCCATATCGGGGTGCCTGTCACCCCATAAGAGCCTACCAGGGTAGATTTGGGGGCCAATACCGGTAGATATGACCCTCTACAGATAATGTCTTGGACAACAGACGTTTGTGCTGTGTTTCACGTATTGTGCAGCAAAGTGCTTTCTATTGGACTTGATTTTCAGTACTGAACATTTAGAAGAAAGTTGTGTGTGACCTTTTTTTGGTTTGCTTCAAAAGAGGTTTTGGTGTGGAATTAAATAAATGTGTCATGACACTATAGGTTTTTGTCTTCTCAAGTGTTTTTTCAACAGTGCTCACATCCCTTGTCAGTGATTGATATCAGTAACAGATTTGTGAGAAAGGGGGGTGGGAGGGGGGGAGTAGGATGTATTTTATGGTTTTCTGTGATTGTTTCCAATGTTGTTTTATCGTTTTCTTCGTGCGTATGAGAATACTATATTTATAAAGGTTTAAGAAACTTCGTAAACAAATGGAACATGATGGTTATACAGTAATCAGAAAATGCATCTTGTTAGTGGAATAAGGATTCATGTCCAAACGTTATTTTATTAATTCAACGGACGTCGGGTGTCTTTCTTTAAGTGAAAATCTCAACACAATGATTAATTACCAAAACTAATGATGTCATAGTTCCTAAGATTTTGTTTAGCAGCGTCTTTATTTTGAAAACGTGAAAAGCTGTAGTTATTAACTGGCGCTTTGGGTTCCCTATAGGTTATTTGTATTCCAACATTGCATATAAAACTGTGCTAACCTGTTATTTTTGCCTTGTTTCGGCGTTTGGTCATATAACAGTGCACATGTCTTGGTGACGTTTTCGGCTTTTGATCAATATCTCTGCATTGTTTTGTAGTTTCGCCTTTGGGCGCTTAGTACTGACAAGTCCTAATAACCCACAGGGGCGTCAACAGGTTTGTTTGTGGTCACTTGGATCAACAGAAAGAGAGCGGCATCATTGACTTCTTGATTCAATTTGTTCGATAGTCGGGGGAGCTTAACACAATGAAAGGAACATATAGTTAGTAGAGTATGTAATAATTGTGTGTTTGTTGTGGTCACCAACTCTTTCATGTAAAAGATATTCGGTTAAGGTTTTCTAGACGACATTTTGAATGCTCGGACACGAAGGTTAGATGAAAATTTTGCAAATATTAGACACACAAATGTATTATATTAAGATATATAAGCAAATTGTCCTCTGTTAGTGTTAGCGTTAATTAGACTTTTGTTTCGCAATAATGATCTCGACCTCAGATTCACTGTACTTGGAGTAGCAACGCGTTGGTACGTTTCATGGCGGGTCAGTTTTCCTTTCCTTATAAAACATATGGCCTGTCCCAGAAACAATATAGTGCTCGTGTTTTTGTGGTTTAGTTTGCCACATTCGTGTGTTTATCGTGTTTTGCGGACAATGTTTTAGTATATTCCAGTAGGCCTAAGTATTGTTTTCTTGACGTCAATGATCAAGTAGTAAACTCGATATAGAGCAACAATGCATTTATTAGTGTATTATTGGTAACCTATGTTAATACACCTACCTGGTTTGTAAGTGCATTTGGAATATATGATGGGCAAAACGGCACTGGAAACTTACTCTGTTTTACGAGCGTCGATCAGAAAGTTCTGGATCTGACGTGACGTTACTATTGAACACACGGAAGGCGTGCAAAGAAGGCTGTTTTCAGTGTTTTCAGTGGTTGTTTCCCATTTTCGGGGAGGCTCTTTTCCTAAGACAATTTCATTATTTAGTTAAAGTTATAGTAATAATTAGAAGAAGATGATGAAGAAGAAAAAGAATAAGAACAACAACAATTAGAAGAAAAACAAGAAAAAGAAAGCACGGTTTAATAAAGCGCACATTTCCCACAGGTGGGGGGGGGGGGGGAACAACATCATGTGTAGTCAAACAAGGAGTGGCGTGGATTGACCGTATTGATTGTATGCATTTTATAATGGATTTTGCTTCAATCACAGCGTCTGTCAACGGCTACAATTCTGTTTTCTGAAATAATGGCTGCAATGAGCAACACAAATTATTCCACTTGTGTGGTAACATAGCGCATAGCGGAGAACTCCTTGGTCTGTGCATACTCACCTTTGATTCTTCAGTTTTCGTGACAGCGTTCATGATCTCAATCGCCGCATGAAGCCGACTTTATCAACACGTTCCAATTTCCCAGGATTTCTTCGTCTTGTCAAACTAGGATTATGACAATATCAGAGTAACAGTTAATAGCGGCTCAGGATTTTTCCGTCAAAAACCACGATTAGTGGAATCTTAGGTGAAAGGCGGATGTGTTCCATCAGCTTTGTGGGAACATAGAGCTGTGTAGACATAAAACTGGAAACATAGAGGCACGGTGTGGTAGAGCTTTGGCTTGCGGATCTGAAGGTCCCGGGTTCGAGCCCAGGCCGGGGCATTGTGTTGTGTCCTTGGGAAAGACACTTTACTCCCGTTTCCTACTCCTTCGGATGAGAGTATAAACCTAGGTCTAGTCTGTGTCGCATACATTCCATCATAACGGACTTTAAAGATCCTAGACGGGTGAGTGCCGGTGACAAGAACACACCCAGCATGCACCGAGGTCCTTCTTCCCCATCCCTGGCTGCCCAGGATTGCGCTTAGTTGTCTGGAGCGTTGTTACGATGCGCCCAAAGGCTGCAAGTGGGCGCCTCGGGCGGCTTGAGTTAGATCCTGCCAAGGCCAGCGCCTTGAGCAGCTCTTGAGCTGAAAAAGCGCTATATAAGAACGATAAGAACGATTAAATAAATAAATAACATAGAGCTGAAACCAGTCGTAGGATAGCCTATACAGAAATGTGTCAATGTGGGAACACATAAGTATGAGCACATAGAGCTTTGGGAACATTGACCTGTGAGGACACGGAATTTGGAAACACTGAATTGCGGGGCATAGAACTTTGGGAACATTAGGCTGGCGAACATATAACTGTGGGGACAGAGTTGTGGGAACATTCGCGTGAACATGTGCAAGCAGATAGCTGTGAGAACATGATGAAAACCCCAATCTTAGAGAAAGAGTGAATCACCGGCTATCTGAACTTGGCTGACATTTCTGAGCTTTTTATTTTTATCCCGTAGACTTGCAGAGTTTTTTATTCTACATGAATAGGATTCGGTTGCTATCTTTTCATGGTTGATAGGTGAAATTGTCCTTAATTGAATAGCAGACACATCCGTAACCACTTTAGGAAGCGGTTTTAAGGATTTCACTTGCCTCAGGACCAACTCCATAATGCCTTGCTCGGTTCAAATGGTTAGGTGCTCATTCGAAGAATGGCCCAAGGCGCTCTAAACATACAGCCTATTGTGCCTACATTTATTTGTCACAAGGGAAAAGGCAATATCCTTTAATACTCACAGAGAATAGAGAAGATATGGAGTCGTTGTAATTCCCTTATCACAAGTAAAAAGCAGATAACGAGTGCTGAGAGACACTTTTAGACAATATGATACGAGTTCTTTGCAAACCTAGACCAACGTGCAAAGGCATGCGAATACTGAAGGTTGAATATAGTCATAAATATAGAGGATGTATGGTCAATTTTTTGGCAGGAAAATGTAAAACCAATTCAGCATATGCTGCACGAACAACTTTGACAATCAAATCACAAAACGGTGCAGTTCATGCTGATGAATTTCTTTCCCTCATTTTTCATGTTATTATTTATTTATTTATTAATGTTAAAGTATTTTGATTTTGAAGGGTTAGGCCTAAAATCATAGGGTAAGGTCTTTGCACAGATTCTGAACAGACGTCTGACTTCATGGGCAGAAGATAACAGTAAAATAGACGGTGCAGAACGGTTTTATGGCAGGATATTCAACAATTGACAACATCTGCGTGCTTTTTATCTATTGTTCAGAATTGTTTAAAAAGGGTCTGGCAAAGTATATGTGTGCTTTGTCGACTCCTGAAAAGCATTGGGTTGTGGGAACCGTGCTGTTTTGCGGGACACTCTTATGAAAACTGGGGTGGGTGGTAAAATGCTGAAGATCTAGCAAAGTATGTACAGAAGTGTGTGTGTTCGCTGTCCAGATGCTCTTACAGATTTTTTCGAGTGTCCTATCGGGGTGAGACAAGGTTGTGTTCTCTCCCAGTCTTTATCATTTTTAGTGAGTGAACTTGCTGTAGAAATAGCACACACAGGACTGCATGGAGTACAATTCTCCCCAGATATCATTCACATTCTGATCTTGTTGTTTGCCGATGACATTTCATTGGCATCGTACTCTGTAGTTGGACTTCAGAACCAAATCAATATTTTAAAACAATTTGCTGACAAGGTTTGCATGGAAGTGAATTTGGATAAGGCTAAAGAAATTATTTTTAAGAAGAGTGGAATTTTAAGAATCTCATATTTGATAATGGGTTCTCAGACGATACGGCAGACGAGGATAACCATCCCAGGGAGGAAGAATTAGGGACCTAAGTCAACACTGAACCACCAGAGCAATCACATTGCTAAGATGGGCTATGAAAATGGCCACTTTTTATGTTGCCCACCACTGGATTCGAACCTGGTTTCATCGCTGTGCCAGGCGAACTCTTGGATTCAACAGAGTGTTGGCGATATACCTGCCTTTATTAATTTTTTTCGTCAAAGGTTAATTGACCGTTTCCAACAGTATTGAAGCGTTACCATAACAACAAGCGACAGATTTAACTTTTATGGATCATTTAAAAGGGGTTTTAAAGCTCAATCTTATTACGATTATCCTCAGTTAAGATGTTTCATAGACGCCTACACTCAATTCCGTTTTGGTATCTCATACATTAACACTCACAGGAAGCGTTACAGGACAAAGCTGCCCGTCAGGTAGTTCTTCTGTCCCGTGTACGAGGAGCATCCCAAAGATGAAGTTCATACTTTATTTTAATATAATACCTATGATGAACTCAGAGACGATGTCCAAATACTGAAAACGCTGATCCAAGAAGACAACCATGATGCATCAGTTGTGATGTCGGCGGACGATGACTTATCCATAATCGAATGGGGATTAAAAAATAGTGTGAATGCTTGCATGCTAATCAGCTTTACATCCCATTCTCTTTATTCTGAACAACCCAGTTTTTTATTACATTATGTTCGCTAATTTGTATTTTTCTACGTTATTATTCCATAAAGAATAGAAGAAATGAATGTGTGAAGTAAACATATTAAGAAAAGTGATCGTATATAACGTCGAGTCTTTTTATTCGTAAAAGGTCATTGGGATCGTTCTTAATTGACAATACATGGGCATATCGCGCTAATTGCAACGTAGATGTTCTGTGTTTCTTTAAAGAAGAGAATAATTATAAAAGCGCAGTTTGCGGTCACCTAACAATACGTTAATATTGCACACATATGTAGGACGTTTAAACTCGGTGTGCACACTAGTTGGTGAAACACTTGCTAAGAAAAGAAAATGATAAGATTGTCACAAAATGCTAGATTTAGACCCTGCACTGAGACTTCTCGCCTTAAATAGTTCAGCCCGCTGTAGCCTTTGTAAAATAAAGTCGATGCCAAGCAGACGACGCAGGTCAGTTGTGTGCTAAGCATGTGTACGCTAATGCTGGCTCAGTTAGGCAGTGACCTCTTTCAGCTGACGTATGGCCAGAGACATCCGCTAGAGGCGCCACTTGTAGACTAGTTTTCGCGGGCTTTTGCTGACCACTACAATAGGTAGTCATTCTGTGCCTAACTCTCACACGAGACGGAGCAACGCTCTGAAAGATCGCTAGCAGAAGACTAAAGCAGGGACGGGTGAAATTCAGTTCAATCTAGTATGGCCACAGCCTGACATTCGGAAAAAAGGTAAATGATCTATCTTTTGTTTCATCGCGCTTTATTAATATCATTGCTGTATTATGTTTGTGAAGTTTTGCCATGTTTAGGATTGTGAATGTTAGTCAAACTTTGCTTGACCACGTGGCGGGCACGCGACCGGTTTCGCCATCATGAGGTATCCCCTACGGACCCACTGTTGTTTCTCCTAGGTGTATTATTGCAGACCAGTGGCTGTACCGAGAATATGTATATTGTTAATTACTTCTCCATGTGTTTAGTTTAGCCATGATGTGTATATGTATAGGAATTAGAGTGGAGATTCCAGTAGACCACTGACAGTCTACAACCAAGGAGGAGACACCATCACCACACCTCAAACTACAGTTAAGTGACACCGAAAGCGTGCACCCACACTGACATAGAAGCACTGTGCGGTAGTCCACTCTCCTGAAACCAACATTAGGCCAACCAGAACAAATAGCCCAATGATGAGACATTAGCAAATATCAAGAACAGTAGCAGCATAAACCCATCAAGGAACGAACTATTCGAAGTGAATTTGGACATTTAAGTTAATAGAGTGTTTAGAGAATTATATATAGAGTAGAAGAAATAAATGTGTGATATTTACTGTTAACAAGTGGCTGGACTCCCTATGTTTCATGGCCGTGAAAGATCTAGTGTGTCATTGAAGCTATTACACTTTTCTCCCTATCTCTTTAACCCCATCCTAACACAGACCGAGCTAAACATATAAATGTTTTAAGATTAGTCATAGGGTGATTACACTAGCCTCTTCCCGCAGACGATAGACGAGTGGGTAATAGCATTCCATTGTGCATAGCCCAGCAACAATAGACCCACCGTCACAAAGATGATGATAAACAAACAACCATAGAGATTGGAATTCTGTGCGTGTGATCAATCGAATGCTCCAGATCTAAGTTAATTAGCAAATGTCTTGTTTCATTTGATCCTTGTGCTTTTGGCAATATTGCATAATTATGTATCTGTAAAATATTTTGAGACGTGATCATTTCAGTGCATCCCCTCCCCACTTTTCCCGTTTGAAATGTTCATTCAATAAAAGGTTAAAAAAAAAAGTGTCTCTCTCGATGCTTTGTCTTGTTGGGTTTATATTGAATCTGGAATTCATTGAGATAAGGACACTATTTCTGAACTGAAGTACTCTAACAACCTTTAACGTTTTACCATACACCTTTTTTCTCGCAATAACAATAAATCATTAGGTGTTTTTTTCTCGGTCTCTATATATTATGCTATTGTTGTTGTTTTTTTGCTTGTCCTTTTCGTGGTGTACGTACATTATTGAGGGTAAGAGTGATCATGCATTAAACATGAACACAATACAATAGGCTGTTTAATTAAGGATCTTATTGGTATAGTAGTTCACCTAAGTGTCTGTACTACATGCGTAATAATATACAACTTCAAGTTGATCTGATGCATACATATCTACCGTAATAGAGCTGACGAGAGGGTCCAGATGGTTATTGTATTTATTATTTACGTATGCGTGTGTGGGGGGGGGAGGGGTGTGTGCGTGTGTGTGTGTGTGTGCGTGTGTGTGTGTTTTCGCTCGATACCTATCAATCAGTGTCATGATCGGCTGTAGAAGTGGATGGGGTAGAAGAAGATTGAGGGTGGCGGTGGCGTAACTGACGAACTGTGCTGAGTTCATTACAACGTTAACGGGTTTGGTTCTAATAAAGTTATGGAAATGTTTGTGTGTGTGCGTGTGTGAGTCACTTTGTTTAGTACTGCCCACCCCCAACACGCCTTGGTTTGTACTGCCCCCAACCCCTTTCTGTATGATTGTACTAATGTGTAATGAGCGTGTGAATACGTATGGAAGAGCTTTCAAAGGTTTCTTACTAAGAAAAGCGCCTTATTATTATTATTATTATTATTATTATTATTATTATTATTATTATTATTATTATTATTATTATTATTAACTACCGTTATACAACGGCACATCTGTATCCTACATACAAATACTTGCTTACATTTATAGCACTTTAGCCGACACCAATACTTGCTTACATTTATAGCACTAGCAGAAAGTATATTCCCATAGTGGGGTTAAAGTTCCTTCAGTCAATAAATTGTAAGGGGAAATAAAAACTGACCTTGTAAACGATAAAATGGCGTCTGAGAACCTTTCACCCATAAAACAAAAAGTTAATGATATGTGCCTTGATTTATGATAAACAGTAAAACAATGATATTATGAATTCGCCTCATACTGGAATTTTGGTGGCGCTCATGGTGGGAATCATCTGTTTTGAGTCGTTGTTGAGGCTTAAAAGTGTAAGGCGTCAGGCTGTGTCAGACGTAGCTGGTCTTTGATTTGGAAGGTGCGCCAAATGACCCATAACATTATCAACTTGCTTTCTACTGCTGGTATCTTAGTGATATATTGCCTAACATACTGCACATGTTTGCAGCAAATGCGCGTCTAATGGAGTGAGTTTAAGCCCGACGTCAGTAAACTAGTGTGTACGTGATGGCTCTGGGGATTCAGGCGCCTACAGCAGTTCAGTGTAGGCCTATTTCATTAGGGAAGTGAGACGAAGAAATTGCATGCCGGAAATGTGCCTATTGGATGACGTAGATTCGAGTTTGACTTCAACAAACTATTTTGTTAATGCTGTTTTCGGTGGCTAGCGTCGTTTTTTTAGAAGCTCATTGAGCGGGAAAATAGTTTTTTTGTTATTTTTATTTTTTATTTTTTAAGAAGAATTTGTTTACTATTAACTAAAGACAAAACCGACGGACTTCTTCCGTGAGTTAGATCATTCTTTTGTGACGAGTTGGTTGGTTGGTTGGTTGGTGAACGGAGTTGATTAGAAGGAACACTTGTCTGTTTCAGGTTCTTTATAGAATGATGGAAATTCTTATCATAATCAGACCCTTTACTCTTATGCGTTATTTACTGCATGCATAACAAACTTTTTACAGACGGGTCGAAGAAAGGAGACTCAGTTGCTGCTGCGTCGGTCTCAGGAAGACACCTAGACCAGCATTTGCAACAGCGTCTACCTGATTTTTGTTCTGTTTATACAGCTGAGCTCAAGGCAATTCATCTAGCTCTGAAACAGGTTTATCAATCCAAAAGAACCTCGTTTTTAATCCTGTCTGATTCACTGTCAGCACTTCAGGCTCTTTCCACGAGAAAGATATCACACCCTTTTCTGCAAGAGATCCATGACCTCCACACAGAACTTGTTTCTGAGGGTAAAAAGATAGTTTTTATGTGGGTACATAGTCACATGGGCATCCACGGCAATATTGCAGTGGACAAAGCGGCTAAAGAAGCTCTGCATCTAGATTTCCCTTCAGAGATTTTCCAGTTTGCTCCATACTCTGACCTGCGTTGTATGACTGGAGTTTATTGTAAACGGCTGTGGCAGACTGAATGGTCTAAGCAAATCAATAACAAATTATTTGAAATTCTTCCGGATTCATCTGCTTCTTTGCCTACCCGCAAAGAGGAAACTGTTTTGGCTCGCCTTCATATTGGGCATACTTATATCACCCATAGTTTCCTTTTAAAAAGAGAAGAACCACCATGGTGCTTTGCATGTAACAAATCCTTTTCCGTTCGTCATTTTATGTCTAAATGGGCTGATCTGGTTGATTTAAGGGAAAGCTATCTTGGTTTAGTACCTTTTAATGAGGTTTTTAAAGTATGCAATGGTCAGAACCTGTTTCAATTTTTACATGATGTTGGTTTGTTTTATCGCATCTAAATCATGTCGTCTTGTTTTGTATTCTTGTTTGGATTTTATTGAAGAGACTGATTTTATTTACATCTTTCAAAATATTTAAATGTTAACAGTTTAATCTGATTTTACTTAATTTTTGGGTGGTCCTGATTCGGCTCTTGGCAGTCCGCTGGACGCTATAAGCCATGAGTATCTATATTTATATCTATACTGCATGCATAAAGTATCTAGGCGTACAAAGTTGAATGTTCTTATGAGTATTCCAAGGGTAGGATTATTCTGTCATAGGAGTCCTGGAATGACGTGTATTACTGTCAGATAATGCAGCTATATAGACAGTCGTTGGCCTGGAAATGTATCTTAAGGCATGAACGATTAAGACACACTAGACTATAGACACATTGTTTTGATAACAGCTTGTAGGATTAGCAGTAATACCGCAAATCAAACGTGTGCTTTGTGCACTTGGGTGCAGTACTATTTATTTATTTAATTTATTTATTCACTTTTATATAGCTCTTTTTCCAGCTCAAGAACCGCTCAAGGCGCTGGCCGATACAGGATCTGATTTGCAGTCTTTGGGCGCCTAGTTAGATGATGAATAAAAGGTCAAAGTGTTGTTTTGTTTTGTAGTGTTTGTCTTCCTGAGCTGAGCTCCAAAATGTGTATTGTATTGTTTTGAAAAGTGTTGGTCCAAATTATCATTCTTTTAATGTATGTATAATTTTCTTCTCCTTATCTACAACGTGGAAAGGCAGGAGGAGGTGGGTATCACCCTCATAAAACTAATGCCTTTTTTTTTAAATGAACATTGGTAGGTTAATGCTACATGCTTAATGCTAAAGAAGCTTAGTTTGATTGCAAGTCACCTCCCACTTTTGACAGCGATAGGCGATTCTTCTTACAGGAGTGGATTGTTTGTAATGACTCATTATATGTTGTTCCTCTTTTACCCCCCCCCCCTCCCTTCCATCCCTTTCCGCTTGTACCTCCGCCTGTAGTCTAAAGGACTCAGATAGATATTAATGGTATACATTATAGTTCATTGTATTAGTGTAAGCCTACATCTTCAGCTAAAACATCCCATTAAAGTTAAAATTTTCGGACTTATGTAAGACAAAACTTTTGTTAAATTAATAGTAAAGTATAGCGCTGTTCCAGTTCAAAAAAGAACTTAAGGAGGTGTGAAGTCACAAGATCTTTTTTCAAACAATGGTATGTACAATTACCCAGCATTAGCACGTAGGAGTGAAGTGTTCTGTTTGTCCGACAATACTACAAACGCTGCAATAACAATCCAGCTTAACACCCTTGGTAAAGATATATGTCTAACATATTACATGTAGGAGCACATAAAGCTGTCTAATATGTCTTATGCATATGAATAAACTTTGACAATTGCACCTGAGGGAAAATTGGTTTTTTTTTAAATCAGTTTATAGTCCTCTCTCTTCCCGGTAAGGATTTTCAGAGAGGAGACTATTTATGCTGAGGGAAATACCAAACTCCAAAAATCATGGAAAAGACGGCTGTAAATGAATGGCTGGCTTCAAGTTGAGAAATTACGAAGGTAGACCAGCAAAGGAGAGAAGACGGATACCACCTTCAAGAAGTTGGCTATGAAAAAAGAGTTCTCTTTCTTGTATTGTTCTTATGTAACTCAGGACCTGCTGATGGCGCTGGCCGATACAGGATCTAACTCAAGCGCCCACTTGCTGACTTGGGCGATTAGTCTGACTCTCTAGACAACTGAGCACTAGTGTTTGTTGGCCGTAGTTATATGGCTGATACTTACTTGTGTAGTTCATGAGGCCAGTGTATGTATGTTTGTGTTTGTGTGTGTACATGCGTTTGTGTTAATGGGCCAATTAGGCCCTGACCTCATGACTGTACTAGACGAGTGAGTTCCTGCTGTAGAAATACACCCAACAAACACATATTGGATGCAGTCAATACGAGGCAAAACTAAATGTACACACATTTATAATAAATTCTGTCAAAATTGCCAAAAATGGCTACCGTATTTATAGATAGATAGATATGATATGATATGATATGATATGATATGATATGATATGATATGATATGATATGATATGATATGATATGATATGATATGATATGATATGATAATAAAACCAACAACAACACCTGGGTAGTAGGCGTTAAAATTTTCGGTTTATTAGACTAAAACCTTCATCAGTAAGACCCAAGGACTGTGAGATAGATAGATGGATAGATAGATAGATAGATAGATAGATAGATAGATAGATAGATAGATAGATAGATAGATAGATAGATAGATAGATAGATAGATAGATAGATAGATAGATAGATAGATAGATAGATAGATAGAGTTTGATTGATTTGATTAGATTAGTTTAGAGCCATCGATAGATCTATGAAGAAATATATTATTATATGTCACGTCCCCCGAGCGGGTTCAGTGACGTCAGCTCATAAAGCGAGTGAAAAGAATAAACTCAAACAAAATAAACTAACACAAAATGCCAGAGTACAAACACACACTCTTTTATTCAACAATCAACAAGCAAACACAGGACAAATGGGAACTAACCTCCCCTCAACCCCTAAACAGACCCCCGTCCCAATGCTAACTAACAATTACCTCCCCTTGCAACAAACCCCAAATAGAACTAAACAACAACAGTTTCTTTACAAAGTGTATACAGAAAATCAAAATCAACAAATCAATTCAAAATGCAAGTCTTCAAATAATAAGCGATGGCGTTGAATCATAAACTATTAGCTAGACAAAGCTGTGGCACAGAAGTAATGTCTCAATGTTCTTGTCAAGTAGCTCAGAGAGCTAACAGTCTCTTGCACAATAAGTGGATGATTCTTCTAACTAAATGGATATGTTTTTAGGTGCGTGTAATGTGAGTCTGTGTGTGCATGAATTAGGTATGAAAACCTCCTGGAAATGTGTTGCCTCGATACATAGGCAAAACCTGCAGCAGTGTAAGAAATCACCACAACACTACTCTGTTGTAGAGGCAAAGGTACATCCCAGGCTGGCTAGGACCCAGTCAGCGGCAACAACATCAACATCAGTACAGCACAACAGGTAACATCAAAGGCAACAGCGTGGAAATAATGCGTAGAAATAAACACGTAGATGTAATAATCATCATCAGCCCACACCTGTTGACATATACATAGTCTTAACCATATGCCCACCAAACAATAAACACTATATAATATAACATAACACGCCGTCCTCCGTCCGCCATCTTGACCTGTATAGTTATGAATATCATAATAATAATACAAGATACTATACACACATTTCAATAATATAAATCACCCTTTTTGCTAAATAATTCGCATCTTCTTTACACACCAATGTTTATATAAATATACATAATTATCGCAACCACACTACCATCTTACAGTCCTGATTCATTCCGCCCCCCTTCATCACCACCGTCACCCCCAACAATTATAGCACATCACGATTACCTCCCTTCATCCATACTGTAACATGCTTCCTCCATAATCATCACTCCATCTTTCTTCAGTATACTACATTTCATCGCTCTCTCCATACATACACCCTCACTCTCTCTCTCTCCCTCTCTATATTCCCCATCGTCGCCTTTGACCCACTTCCATAACAACAACAACAGCAACGACATTTCCCCCATCACATATACAATAAGAAAATCATAGGAAAATCATATAAAATCAACAAAATTCATTACACATCCTAAAATACATCCCCTTCCCCACACTCATTACCACTCATACACGTACGCAGTTCTCGGAGCGCGCCACTAGAGAATTGAACGACAGGGTTTGCTTACCTTACAGGCCTCGGCTTGTGACGCCCTTTACCCCAACACCACAACACGACACAACACTGTCACAACACTGTCACAACACAATGGATTAGTCTTTTGAGAGTCTCTTTCTCTTGCTCTTGCACGTTATTTCACTGTCCAAATAACATTTATTCTGAGGATGAGGACACCTTAGCTCTGCTACAGACACTAAGTCTTGGTGGGTGTTCAATCGAGAACCACACGCACCTTAAGTATGGAACTCTACACTCACTGGCGAATGGCAGTTACCATCTTCCTTGGAATTCTAAACATCCTTATCCCGACGAGGGCATAAGACCTTGGGTGGCTATAAAACAATACACACACCCTTCCAACAGTACCCTACACTACGATGACCTCTGTCACAGGGTTGCTGCCTCGTTAGAATTCCTTCCTCACGCAATAGCATCTCAAACCACTCTGCCCTTCAAAATCTGCGTCGGCCACAAGCAAAACAGTCGAGCTCTCGTCAGTATGCACGTTCTTTATTACGCGTACCCCTATTCGAAATTGGCCGACTCCCTGTCTTCTACGAATCGCACGGACTCTACGAAACTGCACTTTCATACGCAAAAGTAAATCGGTCACGCTATTCTATGTACAGCAGATATACGGAGAAGTGTAACTTCGCAAAAAGTGTATCTCCCCCTACCATCTGAAAGCTCGTGTCGTCACATTATAGATAGATACTAAATGTTAAAGCCCAAGCCCAGACTGAATGACCGTTATTGTGGAACGAAGAGAAATAAAGGGACTTAATATTTAATTGCCAAATCGCCCTGAGCAATAAGAAATGACTGCCAAACACCTTCTCAACAAGACCAAGCACTGCATGTTGGTGAGAGATCGACCCATGGTACTAATGAAAGTGACATTGAGTACTTGGTCCAATGGGTTAAGGTGCGATGTAGAAATACACAGAAGAGAGAGAGGGCAGGGGTTTAAGGAGGGGGATATTTTTTTCCTTCTATTTATGATAGATAATTATGTATCATTGTGACCAACTGAGCCGTTAACGCGTTCCTGTTTTTAGTAGTACGCTTAGTGGCTAGTAACGGTGCTTGTTGTTGCCTCATTTAGGCTGCGATCTTTGGTAGTATTCCGGCTTATCACCTTCATGCAGAACTTGACAAATGGCACGTGGATACGGCTAGCTGTTCCTTCAATTCAGCGCGAGAGAAAGTGCGAGTGCACACCGAGTAAACCTGTACGCTGCAATTTCTTGGAAAAAAACATGCACGATCTATAGACGCAAACACTTGCCTCTGTTTGAGATGCCCAGCGGCACGGAATAGTAGTTTCTTCAATTCAGTGCACATTTGCAGGCAGAGACATTCTCAAGACTGCATTTTTGGGGAATATTTCATGCCAATTTTAGTCTTTTAAAAAAAGTTACTAATGGCAGTATTAATAGCTATTTAGTGGTAATTATAATTTAGTAAAGAGAATTATGCCATAAGTAGACAGTGCGAATCTTAATGTGTCATTTAAAGGTAAATCTGTCAACTAGTAACTTGTGTGTCAGTCATTACTCTGACAATTAGACTTAGTGTGTGTAATGTGAATTGCATATAGACTATCTCTTGAAGGGAAGTTATAGAGACGTTATTGATAGCTCAGTGTCATTGCCATTCGTTCCTTGTTTGTAATGGGTGGGATTGGTTTTTTTAAAACAAAGAAGCTGTACTTCTATCAGAGTTGAATCTTGCGGTATAGTTGTATTCAAACGTTGGAAGAACATACACATTTATTCGGCCAGTCAGTACAGAGCGTGGAGCTTGGAGAATGCGTTTGTGTTCGATCTTACCCAAATCCGCCGTATTGGCTTCATTTTGTTGTTAGTGACTTGAGGTCAGCGCCAACAGAGGTCATCTGGGCTCGCTTTCTAATGAGTCGCTTTGAAATTCAAGTGCTTCTGTCGGATATAAGATAGAACTTTGGGAAGTTTGCCTTATAGAACTAATGCAGTTCTCGCTTCTGTTAGGTTAAGAACTGTGCGAGGCTTGTTCAATATGGAACATTAAGGGTATTTTATACTAGTTTGTTTTATAGCATCCCGAGCTTCGGAAATGAAAAACTTAAGATATAATGGTTTTATAAAGTCGTTACATAGAATAGTTCAAAGGAATAGTTATAATTTAGGATGTGCTGGGTTTCTCTTTAGTAAATCGGCTTTAAAATCAATCTGGTGAAGCTTTTAGGGAAGTACTTAGATTCCATCATTGGAATAATTATGTGAAATAAATCAGTGCTCTCAGTGCGCGGAGAACGACTACTAGCCAAAGATGTTCGGTCTTGATGTCTTTTGTGTTGTATGACAGACAATATTGAACTTCGTGCAATTATCTGTGTGTTCCCTGACTGAGATTTGTTTTACTAGACTGAACAAGACAGTGTTATGTGATCCTGTGAGATGACGTCAGACAACAGAGATGAAAAATACATTAATTTTGGAAGTACATTGCGGTGACGAGTTTCAACTTTGGAAACAACTTATGTGTCTTCTCATGTAAAATGAAGGATAAAACAGTACTATCTTGTTTAATTGAACGTTGACAGTCTTTTGCCTGTGAGCTGGCAAAAGGTGGAAACTGAGCGTGCTGTTGGCTGTGGAGGAATAATTTCAATGATTAGCCAAGTCTCGGGAATAAAATACACACATACTCCCAGATGGTAATTTCACGTGAGATTTCAACTACTCCATCATCATCATCACCACGACAGCCATCATCTTCCACACACGCTAACATGGCAGACGAACCCATTGAAGATAGATCCGGATACCGAACTAGTAGCTCCGTAAGTCCCCTATACGCTGAAGTGTCCGGGGACGGTAATCTATCAATCGCATCGCATCGTAGCTCCGTGTACACTACTGGGCCTAATGATCACGGACAAGACGACTTGGGCGCCAGTAGGCCGTCGTCTTCTAAAATAGAAGATGAATATCAAATGGATGACGACATGGTGGAGGAGAATGTGTCTTCTGGTAATTCTGATGGGAGAAAAGAAAGTTTTAGTGAAAGTATCAACGAAAATGTGTCGTCTGTTCAAGAAGCGTTTGACGGAAAATTGCCGTCTGTTCAAGAAATTTTGGAGGAAAGGTTATCGTCTGCTCACAGCCAACACTCGGGCAGCAAGAGACAGGATTCAAAGAATTCGACTGCTGTTGGTGTTCGAAAAAGAATGGACAGCAGATTGAATACTAGATTAGATTCGATAGATGTATGCTTCCTCAGACCTTAGAGAGCCAGAACAGAACTGGTTTAGGCAGTGGCAAAAACGGTAGTGCTAGGAATAGAACTAATATTCTTATTCGGCCTTCCAATGACCCGTTAAGTAACATTGTGGGCAGTTCTGGCCAAATGGGAAGTTGGTCTCTCGCACAGGGAAATGACGATGCCGACATAAAACAATCTTTAGCTTATACTGGCAACACTACTACCGAGACCGCTTTTTCACCTGGCAAAATCCCAACCCAAAACAGGATGCTGGACTTTACGCTTCCTCCCATGCTGCCCGACGCACTGAAAACTTTGGAAAGGGAGAAAACTCGTTTCGGAAGCTTTTTATCAGACGACAGTGACGTTGCGCCACCTGTCGCTAGCCGGGTTGGCTTGAGGACGTATTCTCAACAGCTGGAGGACTACATCACTCGCTTTAGGTGTCCTCCACCCGATATCAAATTCTGGCCGTATGGACCTTACTGGCGCCGCGGTGCCATGAAGGGCTTATACTGGACACACCAAAGTTTCTCAACACAGTACCTAATAATGACGAACCTTTGGCTCGCAGATGTAGAGACGAAGATGGTAGGTTTTAACAGTAGCTTGAGCTGATATTTTATTTATATTGGTGCTCTCTCTCTCTCTCTCTCTCTCTCTCTCTCTCTCTCTCTCTCTCTCTCTCTCTCTCTCTCTCTCTCTCTCTCTCGTTCTCTGTCTCTCTGTTTTTATTTGTCTGTGTGTTTCTCTGTCTCTGTCTGTGTGTCTGTCTCTCTCTCTTTCTATTTTAAACGTTAGTAAAACTATTTATAAAAAGACCTATCAACTTTCAAGAATTAAAGTTGCATGACGTAAGACATCGATGACGAATTTCATTGTGATTGGTTATAATTGCGTCACGCTGGAAAATTCGAATGTTCTCTCGAGTATTAGAAAACTATATAATTGATGCGCTGTGTCTGAAGTGAGAGAGAAAGTGAAAAAGAGCGATTGTATGCAGTTGTTGATGTACGCTGAATAAAGTTGGAAAACGTCACACGACGACTCCTGCCTTGTTGCTGAGTGAACAGGTTGCGTGGATAAACGAATCCGAGATACACTTATCAGGATTCAAGCATAGGGTCTGAATCAGCTACTGATAAAAACCAACAACGAGTGTAACAATAAGGATGGATATTATATAGCTAGTTTGTAAGCTGTTGCGGTCACGCTAATATGGTCTATTTGTTTTGATTTTGAATTTATCAGGTGACTGTTAATATTCTATGGTATATTGTTTACCTCTGTTTACTGATCGTTGCAAGTCAACGGAAACAAAAATAGTTGTCGACCGCAATGTTCAGACTTTCGGTTATTTCTACTGGGATACTTTAGAAAGGTTTAAAGTAGATGGTGTAAATAGCTTTGTGGGCAATTACAATTCTCTCCTCCCCTCCCCTTCCCCCACCGCCACTACCCCTCTCTCCACTCCCTCCAACCTAATACAATATCACTGCTGAAATGGATGGTCGGTGGTGATGCTGAACTGAAGTGGTGTGTCCTGTATGTATGGACAACACTTCTTGCCAGGTTAAAATGGACGAACCGCTTACTCTTTTGTGTTATGTTGACTGTCACTTATCATCCCAACTACCTGTCTTCTTTTTCTTGTTGTTGTTGTTGTTGTTGTTGTTGCTCTTCTTCTTCTTCTTCTTCTTCTTCTTCTTCTTCTTCTTCTTCTTCTTCTTCTTCTTCTTCTTCTTCTTCTTCTTCTTCTTCTTCTTCTTCTTCTTCTTCTTCTTCTTCTTCTCCCCAACTCCCTCTCCTATTGATTCGCCTCTGTCTTCTTGTTCTTCTCTCCCTCCTCTTCATATTTTCATCCTTCTAAAGATGTTAATATAAGTATACTCAAATTCTGATTTGTTGTGTCCTGATTGCGACATATATACAATAAACAGTCAGACACAGCATAACTAGTTGTGAACGCCAGCCATGTTTTATTCCTCCAAGGGCATCACTCTAACAGTAAACGAATTGTCTTCCTTAGACTAATACATAACATTATTAAAGTTAATAATTGTAAGTGGAAAATATGGATTTACTGTAATTTTCTTGCCCACCGTAGGATTGCATAAAAATTCACCTTTGAGGTGAGGCAGTTTGCTTCGTGTTTGTCTAACTTTTCTTCTTGTTATCCGTTTTCAGAGAGCACGAGAACGATAGAGAACCAGACGACCCCTTACTCAAGTCGATGGCGCGGCACCCTGATCGTGTACGACGCAGAACGGAGTCCCAGGGAGTACAACCCACAACCCGTGGCCGAAGGATGCTGCCCCAATCTCGTGTTCGAATCCCGCTTCGAGTGCGGCAACTTGCGGCAAGCCCGCAGGATGTGAGTAAACACCATAGGTTTTAGTGTAAATACGATTGCCCTGTTATATGGAAGAAGGAAAGAGGTTGCAGTTCGATTTTAAATTGTTAGATGTCATTATATGTTCGTATGTCAAAGAGTGAGAATAGGTCTAGTCGAAAATCACATGTCAAGAGATATTAAAATAATATATTGAACTGAATTGAACTGGATTGAAAAGACAAGTGGAAGTACTGATACAAATATTTTATTGCTGAGTTAGAAAAGCGCCTAATAAGAACGGTCAAATAATTAATAAATTAATAAACAAATAAATAAATAAATAAATAAATAAATTGTCCATGCAACATCACAGCTATTTGTTGTTTTGCGCAAACTAACAAAATATCGATCATAAAACAAAGTAGCTGTAACTGAGTGTAAGATATCAAAAGGTTAAATTATGTACCGAACACATGTTTAGATTTAAACGGCATTGTGTGTTAAAATACCTAGTTATGAATAATGTTATTTTGGAATATAGTGAGTCATTTGTTTTTATATCAAAACTGGGATAGACCTTATTATTCACATTGCTCTTTATGAGTTACTAGCAGCTTGTTAGCATCTTGGTACTTTTAATTTGGTTATGGTAGTAATCTTTTTTGTGATTACTAAAAATAGATTTTAGTAGTGTCAAATAGTTATAATTATAAATAAATAAATGGTTTATGTCCCATTGAGTTCAACAAAAGAACCTGCATCAAATATTCTATCGCATAACAGTCTTTGGAAAGGGTAAAGTGATATTAATAGTGTTTAATGTTGTTTGAACCACACGCCCATTCCTTTCCGTTTTACCTACTTTGGGCAGGACTGTTAGACCTAGAGGTAATTTAATACATGCACTCTCTTTACTCTATGGACTGTACGATCTTGTATCAACATCAGTTGTCAAACATCCTTCAAATCTGTAAAGCACTGCATGCATTTGTTAAACATACTCATCAGACTCCATTTTACACAATTTTCATAAGCAGATCTAAAATCTGATGTATGAAGCGGTCCTAAACAATAGTTCTAGTCACTGCCTTAACAGTGAACAGTTGTTACAGTTCAAAACGTGTTGAAAACAATGGTTTTATTTCAGGTTTAGTCCCAGATTTCTTCTTGTCTCAGTCTATGCATTGCAATTATATCTACGTTCATAGTCTTTGGTAATATAGGCTATTACAGCTCCCCATACGTTTTTGTACAATCTTTTAATGGCAGTAACTGTGATGATATTCTGGGGAAGATACGTTTATCTTACTAGGGGGTAAGACTTATTGATAGAAGGGCGTTAGGCTACCTTTTACCAGAATTCCAAAGCGATGTGAGAGACTGATCACGGTGCTTGGTCACATAAAATTTATATTTGTTCTCGGGCTTTAGTATCATTTGGCTCAATTTGAGAAAAGCTTATTACTAATCAAAAGACTAGGTTACTATGTCTAAAGAGAAGAAAACTAAGAGATACACAACAATACAAATAGAATGACACCAGTCGTACGTATATGATTTCAACTTTTATATAGGAAACACAACTTTAACATTTCTTCATTAACACGTAAATTAATAATTAATATAGTTCGTTGTGCTGGGTATTTCATTCAGCAGGTCTTCTTCATCCTGTGCTATTCTCCTATTCGGAGTTTCGTAGTAAGCTAACTACAGTCATGGTTCGCTAAATCTGTTCGATATTATCTGGGGAGACTGGCGGAATGGCTGTCTGAAGGAAGTTAATTTAACATGTGTGGGCTTCTCTTTAGATAACTCGTGAATTAACCTCAAGTTTTATTCGATGCTATCTATTTCGCACTAAGCTAATTTACTACATTTTGTCGTCAATATTTCTACTGTTACAGTAACTGCAATGTAAACATAATAGTGCGTTTCATGTGATATGTTAAAGTCCATTTTGATGTTTAACTTGTGTTTTGGGTCTGACAGATTCAGCAAGGTTGCTGTGGATCAGCGGATTATGTACATGTTTATATATCCTTAATTAGAGAATGTTAATCTTTTATTACAGTGTTCAGTCACAGGCCATTTGTCCAACGGGCTAGCAACGGTGACGCGTGGTTAAAGACGTGATATTGTACACATACTTTGTACAAGTGCGCGTAGTGACTGTGCTCAGTGCTGTTGCAAATGCGCTTCTGGGGTTGGAAACTCCGCTGTGCATGACACTGATTGTCAGTGATCAACCGCTGTGGACCATTCTATTTGATACTATATGAAAGATGTAGCCTTATCAGGTGGGCGTGAAAGAGGCAGTAACATGACTAAATTAGTAAATCAACAAATAAAAGGCTCCTGGACTATTTAAAAATGACTCCATGAATGGAGATGAAGGTTCATGTAGAACGCATGGAATAGATAGTCTTATCAAAGGAAGGGCTGGAGTTAAAGAAGTCATCTTGAATGTGACCCTTTTCCCCATTGATCTTTCTGTTGGTTGCTCGTGAAGAAAGGTGGTAAAGGTAAAAAAAAAGTGTTCCCGTAAACTTTGGGTCGTTGGGGAGAGAGGCGTTCGGGACCTCCCTTTTGTGTAATAAAGTAACTTAGTGAGGGCAGTGCCTTTCTCCGCTCCCTCGCTGCTTTACTTAACCCGCCCGGTTCTAAACAGATCCAGTTACCCATTGACAACTGGTTGGACTAGGGTGTGTCGTGCGCTCGTTTCATTCAATATTTTTGGTGTCGTTTGGTTGTTGCCTTCCATGTATGGTCACCCATCCAAGTACTAACCCGTCCCGACGTTGCTTAACTTCAAACATTGCTAGTGTGTGCCCAAGTCACTATAATACTGCGCCACGCTGTTATAAAGGAATGTTTATTCATTACACACGCATAATTTAGGTGGGAGCGGAGGCTGGGAGGGAGGCAAAGACTGGGGCTGAATAGGTGATTGAAATACATGTTCATTTTATCTAACATGACACGAGAGTTTTCAATTTACAGCAGGTTGATGGCTTGGACTATTTGGGTTGGACCCTGGCCAAGGAGCACCTTGAGCAGCTGGCAAGAACGCTACATTAAGCGATGATACTTTTAGTGTTAATAATTCTGTTGTTCCTATTGTGGTATTATGTCCACTCTACAGAGGGATGTTCGAGTACGAGCTGATTCTGAAGACAGACTTGTACACACAAAGGCACACACAGTGGTATTTCTTCAGAGTTCACAACGCAGTGCCTGGAGTTACCTACAAATTCAAAATCGTCAATTTGCTCAAGTCTGACAGTCTGTACAACTATGGTAAGTGTGTGGGAGAGTGGAAGGAGGTGGGGCAAGGGGGAGTGGAGGTGTGTGACTGTGCGAGAGGGACTGGTGTCTGTGGTTTTGGGTGGAGGGAAAATTGGTACCATTCTTTTCCAATATCACCTGCAAACTCAATATTGTCAATATTATCATTATTGTCATTGATCAAAGTTATGTTCTGTCTGTCAGCTTGTCTGTGTATGAGCTGTGGTTGATCTATTTACTCTCGCAGCAAAGAATCTCGTTTGATAAATTGTCATTCGATTTGATTAATCGTCATGTTACAATATAAATACTCATTTGAGTCTTTAGCTTTCTATGCACATGCTACTGCGCCTGATGTAAACTAACGGCTTACAGGAATATTTTCCTCGCGTATGTAATTATATTTAAGCAGCTCATATTGTCCAAACGCTATTTTGCAGGCATGCGGCCGTTGATGTACTCGGAGAGAGAGGCAGCAGAGAAGCAGACTGGCTGGGTTCGAACCGGTCACCACATATCGTACACCAAAAACACAAACAACATGGCCTCCTCCCTTCTGTCCAGGGTCGTCCCCTACTTTATGCTGGACTTTCAGATGGTCAGTATTGATTGGCTGATTGGTTCATTCATTGGTTTATTCCTTGATTCGTCAATTTTCAGTCTGCCTATGAGTCTGATAACAGCACTGAGACGGCTCTACTCAAAATCATTAATGACCTTCTCCTTACTCTGGACAATAATGACATTTCTCTTCTTTCTCTTTTGGATCTTTCGGCCGCTTTTGATACCATCGATCACGAAATTCTTTTGAACAGACTTAAAATTTCTTTTGGTATCTCTGACTCTGCCCTCTCATGGTTTCACTCCTATCTCTTTTATCGCTCTTGCTCCGTTTCGGTCTGTGGCCTGTCTTCCGATCCTTCTCCACTACGTTTTGGTGTGCCCCAAGGCTCTGTCCTGGGGCCGATCCTTTTCGTTCTCTATACTCAACCCATTGCTTCTATTGTACAACGTCATTCTCTCTCCCATCACAGTTTCTCGGATGACAACCAGCTGTATGCTTCTGGACCCCTCACCAATCTTAGTGTTCTTATTTCTTCCACTCAGGCCTGCGTCTCTGAGCTTAAGGTTTGGATGACGCAGAACAAGCTCAAACTTAACGAGGATAAAACTGAACTTATCATTGCTCCTCAAAAAATCTTTTCATCTTCTTCCTTACCTTGTTCTGTTTCACTCTGCGACGCTGACATTTCTCTATCAACCTCTGTCCGCAATCTCGGTGTCACCATTGATCAAACCCTCTCTTTTCAGACGCATGTAGCTAATATTTGTAAAACCTGCTTCTACGAAATTCGTAGAATCTCATCTCCATCCGTCATTTACTTACTGAAGATTCAACTAAGACTCTTCTCTGTGCCTTCGTACTGTCTCGTTTAGATTACTGCAATGCTATTCTTTCAGGCTGCCCTAACTATCTCATTTCTAAGCTCCAAAGGGTCCAGAACCATGCTGCTAGGCTTGTCTTTCGCTCTTCTAAATTTGACCACATCTCCCCTCTCCTACACTCTCTCCACTGGCTTCCTGTTCAACAGAGAATTTCTTACAAGACTGCCACACTCTGCTATAAGTCCCTTGATGCTTCTGGCCCACAATATATATCTGACCTACTCCATCTCTACACCCCATCCCTTCTTCTGCAGACTCTCGTATCTTTACGATCCCCACTGTCAGGACAAAAACTTTTGGCCAAAGGTCTTTCTCTTATCAAGCCCCTGTTACCTGCTGTTACCTGGAACCAGCTCCCCCACTTCATCCGTCATTCACCCTCCCTGCCAACCTTCAAAAAACATCTCAAAACTTATTTATTTTCCATCATAGTCTTTAATTTTGATTGTCTTTGAGTATGTTTGGTGTGCTTAGCTTCTCGCAGTGACTAATTTAATTGATTTTTGTTTTCTTTATTATAGAAGTGATTATGTGTGCGTGCAGTGTGTGTGTGTGTGTGTCTGTGTGTGTGTGTTTTGCAGAAGGTGGTTATCAATGAAAAAATTATCTTCTTTTCTTGTTTTGTATGTTTTCTTTTTGATTAGTTGTAAATTTTTGACTTTGTAAACGCCTAGGGCTTTGTTTAGATTAGGCGTCAATAGCCATAATAATAATAATAATAATAATAATAATAATAATAATAATAATAATAATAATAATAATAATAATAATAATATTATTATTATTATTATTATTATTATTATTATTATTATTATTATAATTTCATTTTCTCTGCCGTTGCTGCACAACAGTTAGTTGTGTTCTTTTTTTGAAGACCGCCACTTCTCTTCCATGTGCCTTTAAAAGGTGTTGCAACAACATAGAAATTTTGACGCACGTTCCTGTTTCTGGATGTTTATTAAGCAACAACCGATTCATGTGGTTAGGACTGGAGAATTTGAAGGTAACCACTGAACGGTACCAACAACAAGAAAGCGCACAACAATCCCTCCAGCTCACCCCGTTATGAATAGATAGGTGAAGAGGTTGTTTTGAGAACCGTGGAGCGGAGAAAGTGGCGAGGGAGAGGAGTCAAGCACAGTCCGCATCGTCTCATAAGTCATGTGTGCATTTTTTGGGCTGCAGGAATTCCCTAACGCGGAAGACACCTATTACCTCGCCCACTGCTATCCATACACCTTCACTGACTTGAAAGACGACCTCGACGTTTTGGCAGCATGTCCAGAGCGGAAGGCTTGTCTCAAGCGTGAAGTCTTGTGCGAAACAAGGGCAGGAAACAGCTGCTTCCTCATCACCGTTACTAACTTTAGTAGGTTGTCACCCTGTATTTGATGATGATGGTGATGATGATGATGATGATGATGATGATGATGATGATGATGATGATGATGAAGACGATATTCATGCATTCAAAGAATGCTCATTGCGCATAAATAGAAATGACATATTTCTATGCCTAGTCATATAATTACAATCAGTTTTGTAAGCCTAGGCCTACGCGTCAGTAAGTCAGTCAGTGTGCTGTATACAGATAAGAAGGAAGACAAGAAGGCGGTGGTGATATCAGCACGAGTACATCCCGGAGAGTCTCAAGCCAGTTGGATGATGAAGGGACTCCTTGAGTTCATCACAAGTTCCGACCCTGTGGCACAGGTACTTAGATTATCTGAATGACTTGTGAATGAATCATTGTAAGCCTTTACTTGGTTTTACGATAAGACAGGACAACTGTATTATCTCTGTCGGGTAATTACAACATGAATACAGACAATCAACAAACAACCAACATTCCATGTATAATAACAATAAACAAACACACCATTTTACATATAAATACGACATGCAATGCAGCTTAATTACCCTAGGTTAGGTAGTACTAGTTAGTAAATATTTTTTGTCTTTTGATGAAAAATGTATTGAATACACAGAGGTTTAATGGAGTACTTGGGCTTCCTGTTTACAGGCGTTTGATGTGACGAGTAAAGAAGTGTGGTTGTCATAATTGGCTAGTGCTTGTGTGTATATGCCTTATGGGGCTATAGCACTTTCAACTACGGTCAGATACTCTGACACATTCCACTCCGCGTCATACAGTTAGTAGATTTATTATTTATAGCTGATATTAATGTATGGAACTCTGGAGGTAAGCTTCGACATGCCCAAAATGAAGAAATTGACCTACAGCATTCCAAAGATGAGGGTGGGATTGTGTCAAGAGCTGCAATTCATTCCGCTTTCTGGAAACAATGTATTCGTGGGGACCCATTTTTGTAATGGCATATCTTGTTTCCTAAACTTGTGTTCGAGGTTCTCAGATCCCGAACTTAGTTTCCTAACTTCTTTATGACCAAAAGGTTCCAGAACCTAGGTTCGGGATCTGTGAACCTGGAATAAGGTTCGTGAACCTTTCAAGGACCTTGCAATTAAGACAGGCCACCCACCTCAACTCCTCGCCTTCCCCCAAACCTCAACCAGCAACTGTACAATGTCTCCTTGGTCACACAGTTGTCATTATCTTCTGCAGGAGTTGCGGGACAAGTTCATATTCAAGATGGTGCCGATGCTGAACCCAGACGGAGTCATCGTAGGGAACTACCGCTGTAGTTTGGCTGCCCGGGATTTGAACCGTAACTACCGGCATCCCCGCCGCGAGAGTTTTCCTACCATCTATGCCGTCAAACAAATGGTGGAAGAAGTGATGCAGAAATACGAGGTAATAAGATTTGTATCTTTGATTGTTTTGTTTGGACATTTTTTGTTGTTGTTATTGTTGTTGTTGTGTTCCTTTGATTGTTTGTGGAATAGTTTTGTTATTTATGTCGTTAAATCACTTTTTGAGTTTCTCAGTAGCCCCGAAGAAATATCGCCCCTTCTATTTTGAATCTACACTTTATCGCGTTTTTAGAACCCACTGCAGTGAAGCAACTGCCACTGTACCAGGATGCGTAACACTTGCACGTCCATGTTCGGAGCAACTCAGACCACGTACGGGTATATGTAGTACTAATGATGATAGTGATGAAGTTGGATGAATTAACACCCTCTCTACTAATGTTTAATTTACTATGAGCAAATCATCTTACGTGACTACAAACGAGTAACAGATGCATAATTTCCTTGTGCAGATAACACTGTACTGTGACCTTCACGGTCACAGTCGCAAGCACAACGTCTTCATGTACGGCAACAACACGTCCATTGATGGGGATTCCGGGGTCGGCGCCGCCCGAGCTTTCATATCAGAAAGACTGTTTCCTTGGTTGATGTCCACCACTGTAAGCACACTTCTCTGTCCGTCTGTCTGTCTCGCTGCATTTCCGTCTATGTCTGTCTTGTCTGTCTGCCGCCCCTACTGTCACAGTGTTGCCAACCAATATCTTTGGTTGATATCACCCACGGTATGTGATAATTATACAGTGGAATCTCCTGTATCCGTCTTTGTGGTATACGACTCCCTCCGTTATGTGACCTAAAAACTTCGGACGGATTCACTTCCAATAATAAATGACCTCTGGTATGCGACAATTTCGTTTATGCGACCAGCGACCGTGTCTTAAGCCCTTTATACGACCGTCTTAGGCAATTTAAAAGAGATATCAGTTAATTTATTGTCTGTACCTTTCGTTTTTTTTCTCTCATGTTAGTGTACGCCTACTGTTGTCTGCTATTTCCGGTTCGCAAGTAAGGGACATTACTCTCCTACACTGGCTTGTCAAAACGGCGTCGCGCAAGAGGAAAGTTTTGAGTTTGGCAGAGAGAAAGTTTTTCCCTGTTCAAAATGTCTGAAGACACGACTGTTTTCTATTTTTGAAGTTGTGAATAAAAGACAAAGCTAAAAATGAAACATGTTTTACAGTTTTCTTTGTCAGAGAATACATACTGGTGAGTGTGAAAATTATGACTACATACCCCTCCGAGCCTGACCCTCCCCCCTCCACCCCACCCACCCCTTGTTTCTGGTATAAGACCACCTCTATTATAAGACCGTTCTTTCTCAGATTTTGGACGGTCGTAAACCGGAGGTTCCACTGTATTTGGTATCTCTTGTCTATTTGCTGTCCATCATCAGAACCACCAAAGTACCATCACTTGATGTTGTTTTCAATTTTATTTTTCAGTGTCCGGACAAGTTCTCGTTCCGCTCGTGCAAGTTTCAAATTCGTCGTTGCAAAGAGTCCACTGGCCGAGTTGTGATGTGGCGACAAATGAACATCTACAACAGCTTTACACTAGAGGCTACATTCAGTGGGACCATTGTTGACAAGTAAGACATTGTAGAGTTATCTTTAGCAAGGTAAATATTTCATTGTTTTAATGCGATGTAGAGACCAATAAACATCTACAACAGCTTCACACTAGCGGCTACCTTCAGTGGGACCATTGTTGACAAGTAAGACTTTCGTTTTGCTTTTCTCTCATACAATAAAGCAAAGTCGTGTGAGACAGGGTAAATATATTATATGTCTTTACTCTTTGCTGTCTCTCAATCCAGTGCAACACATTTAAGATATATATCTATGCCAAGTGATTACTGTTACAAACTAATTATACATTACTGTAATTGTGAACTCAAATCAGTAACGCAACATACGTCATATCTCCCTTTCTTTACATGCACAAAATATTAAAGCATAATAAGGCAATGTTATCTTAAAGTTGTTTACTTTATACTGGTTGCTGATTTGCACGTCATTCACATCTTTTTAATCAACTCACCGCATCCACACAAAAGACTCTATTATCATTGTTTTTGTCCGTTCTGAATTCGTATTCCTACAGCCTTAAATCTTTTCATCAAAGTCACCATCATTTAGTGTGTTCATTTGGAATGTCCGTAATTTAACCAATCTGGCTTCTTCACTTGTCTTCCTGATCGTGTATGATAGTGGGAAGTTGTACAGTCATTTTGTACAGGACAGTGCTGGTCTACTGGTTTGTACTCAGCGTTCTGGATTTGGCGACGGTGCTGCGTTCGGCTCCTTTTGCTGATTTTCGTGCTGCTGTGGCCATGGTTGGTGGTACATCTCTGTCCTGGACCTGTTCTCAAACTCTGTTTCTGCTGTTTCACGAAGCTGTCGACGATTTCTTCTGAACCGGCGTCCGTACTCTGTTCGGATGTTGTATGAGCGTATGTCTGTCTGTTTGTCTACTCTAGCACTGATCCACCTCATGGATCCTGGGGGTTGAAATTTAACCATCTGACCAGGTTTTAGTTCTGATAGCTCTTTGGCGTCTCTGCTGTAGTAGTCAGCTTGCTTCTTGTTCCTGCTATGTAGTTGTTGACTTACTGGAACTAGGGCTGGCGTCAGTAAGGACTTTGATTTCTGAACCAGAGTTCTTGTTCTTCTACCAAACAGTCGTTGGGCCGTCGAGCTGTTCATATTCTCTGTGAGCATGTTTCTCAACTCTAGCAGTGCGAGAAAGACATCTTGCTTGTTGTTTTCCGCTTTCTTCATGCATGTCTTGGCTGCTTTCACGGCGCTTTCGGCTTTCCTTTAGATTGCGGGTAGTGCGGCGAACTTGTGATGTGTTCAAACCCGTATGTCATTCTGAATGTTTGGAACTGTGCTGACGTAAACTGGGTGCCGTTGTCCGTTGTCAGACGTTCCGGAATCCCGTATCTGGCCATGTGACCCTTTAAGCATCTGACCACTTCTCTCGAGTCTTTGATTTTTAGTCTATCGACTTCGAAATAATCAGAATAATGATCAACTGTCACGAGGTAATCGCGGCCATGCACCTCAAAGATGTCACATGCTATGTATTGCCATGGTAGTTCATGTACTTCTGTGCTGATGAGTGTTTCTTTCTATTGACTTCGTTGAAAGGTGTTGCAGGTTTTGCATTTCCTAATAAAGTCTTCTATGTCATTGCTCATTCTGGGCCAATAAACGACTTCCCGTGCTTTTCTCAGGCAGCCCTGAATTCCTGAGTGACTTGCGAAAGTGAAAAGCGATTGTGTGATTGCATGCAGTTGTTGATGTATGCTGAATAAAGTTGGAAAACTTCATACGACGACTCCAGGCAAGCAGCTGACGGAGTACGTCAAGTCGCGGGAGAGCAGCTCGAACTTTCGAACGTTCTCTCGAGTATAGAGAGACTATATATGTACTGCACTGTTTCAGTTGAGAGTAGAGAAGGTGAAAAGCGATTGAGCGATTGTATGCAGTTATTGATGTATGCTGAATAAAGTGGGAAAACTTCATACGATGCCTCCTGCCTTGTTGCTGAGTGAACAGGTTGCGTGGATAAACTAATCTGGGTTACACCTATCAGGATTCTAGCATCAGGGCTGAATCAACTACTGATAAAACCAACAACGAGTGTAACACTACACAACCTGATAAGTTCTCAGTGCTTTCTACCTCTTCACTTTTCACAACAATCTTTTCTTTTTTATTATTTCTTAATCTTTTTTTACTGGCCTGACACACTGACTCTACATATCCTGACACCTTGGAATACAACACTCGAGTGACTACTATTTCTTTTCCTGTCAGCTATTCATTATTCCATTGGTTCAACAATTTTAGCCAATGAAAATAATAACATAAGATACTCGAAAAAATACTCACATTCTAAAAAAATTAAATATTACTGAGAACCGGAAAATTCACGTTCTCTACACTGCTGTTCGGTTCTTGGGCTCTTCGCTTAGTTGGTCAATTATTAGCTCATAACTGTTCCACAGTCTCTTAAACTTCCTCCAGCTGCTCTGCAGGCTTCCTCCCGTCACGTCTAGGTTAGGAGGTAGAGGAATGTTCTTCTTTCTTCGGTTGCCTCTTGCGATGACTTCTACTTCTTGCTGTACTGCAATGGGCTTCTTTTCTCGCTGCCACTTGAAGTTCAAACTTCTGACACCATGTTTCGTTTTGCTTTTCTCTCATACAACAAAGCAAAGTCGTGTGAGACAGGGTAATTATATTATATGTCTTTACTCTTCGCTGTCTCTCAATCCACTGCATTCGTCTTCACAAAACATTCAAGATATATATCTATAGCAAGTGATTACTGTTACAAACTAATTAAACATTACTGTAATTGTGAACTCAAATCAGTAAAGCAGCATACGTCACAAAGACATTGTAGAGTTATCTTAGCAAGGTAAATATTTCATTGTTTTAATGCGATGAAGCGACCAATGAACATCTAGAATAAAGTCTAAAACTAAAGGCCCCCTTCAGCGGTACCAATTTTGACAAGTGCTATACGGCCTGCTCTGATACCGCAGTTGGTAAGGGCGCTGGTTTCCTGTGCTGAAGATCGCAGGTTCGAACTTCTACAGGAGGCAAATTATATGACTTAGGTACGAAACCTTTCAAGTCACCGAGGTTTTCTCCGGGTACTCCGGTTTCCTCTTTCCCTCCCTTCAATAATGGTATTGAATGCAGTCAATCTATTGGGAAATTTGTAACTTCAAATACCCCCGTTGGGGTGCCGGGGGTTTCAGTATAAATAGTATCCCCACTTTCTGGAAATTTAGTGCTTTAAATTCCCACTGTCGCTGTCTTTCTCATTTGCTCTTTCTCATTCCTGCTCTGTTCTATCAATCTGCTATACTATCGTCTTCTTCGCTAGACCAGTCTCCTACCTTTTTTCTTGAAAACTCTTCCGGGACAAGACTCCTTATTTGTGTATGAGGTCTGTTGGATCAGCTTGGGAATATTTGACGCTTTCTGCCGGGTGGTCACTAGGACTTCTTATGATGTTATTATTTAGCAATGTAGGCATTTTATATGTATGTGTTTTGTTGATAATTTATAATGATGTTTGTATTCTATTTTGTTTTTGTAAACGGGGGTTCGATAAGTTGGGGTGAAGCCTCAGCCGTCCCCTGCGTGGGATGTCTTTATTGTAAAGTGACTGGCTGGTGGAGAGCTTTCGGTTTTACCACTAGGGCTGTTTCGGCAGATCTTTTATGCGGATCGGGGGTTGTCCGGTCTTGATTTGGCTCGGAAGAGTCCGCTGGACCTAAAGCAATAATAATGTAATGTAATGTAACTGTATAAAAATTCAGTTTCCTGTCTGTCTTCTTGCGTTTACCCCACATGTGTGTTTTGTTGTGTATGTAGGAATGTGTGTAACATGTAAGTGTGTATGTTGGTTACAAATCGCCGCGTTATGAGTCTGATTTATGAATACGACGTATACCGTCCAGAGTTTTATTAAATTCCTGTTGGATTTACTTAATACCGACGTCAAGAAATTGTACATTGCAGCTCTTAACCCAGACATTTTGTTGTCGGCAATATAGCAAATTTTAATTTTATTGGTCTTATTTGTTGGGTTCGACAGGGACAAACATCGTCACTTCAATGTGTTGGACTTGATGGACATCGGCCGGAGCCTGGCAAAGACAGTGCTTCAGTACCAACAAGTGCAGGACAACAAGATGTCAGTACTTCCTTTGCACTTTCCAATATGTTATGTTATCCTAATGTAAGTTATCTGTATGCCAAGTTCATTTCCGCTCATGTAAGCTGCAGTAAACGTACAGCAAGGAAATTGATAAGGAACTTTGGAACCTTGCTCTCTTATTGAATTCAACAAATAAATACGTTGTTGTGTTTGTTACATTGCCCCATTGTGTACCGTGTGAACAGGAAGCAGACAGAGACCGTGCTGGACCTGACCAAAGCCATCACACAGCAGATACTGGAGTCTAGAGGTCTGATCGGCCCCAACAGTCAGCTACCGGACTTCCTCATTGATAAAAGTGAGTGAAATAGTGGTAATGAAGATGACGACGACGACGTGGATGATGATGATGATGATGATGATGATGATGATGGTGATTATGATTATGATTATGATGGTGATGTGATGTTATTTATGGTGACGTAGAGATGTGATGGACAGAAAGAGGAGGTAGACGACCATAATGATGATGGCCATGGCGGACGATGACGATGATGACATCTGTGTTGATGACGATGACAACGACAACCTCAATGATGATAAACTAGTTATATGCAGTGAAATGCACACTTTTACTACCATTTGCCCGTCCCCAATGCAGACTTGATGGAGACGGACGCGGCAGCAGTGCAGGAGGACGCGGAGAAATGGACCGGTGCCATGTTGTCATTGCTCCAGCACCCGCCCGTCTCAGACCCCGCCATCTCAGGCGAAGGTCAGGGTCAGACGAGGGAGAAGGGCATGCGAAGGTCAGCAGCGTCGATGGCGTCAGGGTTGAGCAAGGACGAGGCTCTGAAACTTCTGGACAGAGTGTCAATGTCCACGATGGACGGCTGCCTCAAGGTGCTGGCAGCACTTAACGTCAGAGACGCCGTGCAAGAGTCCGAGTGAGTTCCTTTACAACAGAACAATAAGTTAGATGATTTAATTGCCCAGTTCTCTGCTGTACGCTAGTGTTTAAGAGAGCGGTGTACGTTACTATCCATTTGATCTATGTTTTAAAACACGAAGAGTCTGTGGTCTATTATATGGTTGTTAACTGTAAGCCTATATTCATCCGATTATCCAGTACAAAGAATATGCTGGTAAACAGTATTCGCGAATAGGGCAGTGTCCTTTGAGATACTTTTTTCATGGTTGGAATGTTAAGCAGCCAGATGCGGACTTTATATAATGCTTGCCTCGTGAAGACTTGTCTGTATTTTCTTACATGTTTTATTCTCAAAATACTTTTTTAAAAATTATTTTTAAATGTATGTTTTTTGTTGTTTTTTTTTTTTTTACCACTTTTACCTTCCAACGGCATTGTTTGTTGCAGCTCAAGCGATAGCGACAGTGAGTCGGAACCGGAAATGAAACTTCCCGAAACCAAACCTCGCAAGAAAAAACGCAAATCTCGCAAGCAGCGAGATCGAGATCTCCATGACAACAAGAAAGTGAACTCCGACCACCGAGACGAGCGGGGAAAAGAGCTGAGAGGGAAGACGTATTCGGTAAGTTACATGGTGACGTTGCTTTCGTGTGACAGTGCCTCAAAGATTTTCAATCCCCTTTCTAAATATTGGCCAATTTGGTGGAATGAAATAAATTAGTGGCAGCAGTTGTGAGCGTGTTCATTCTACCATGTGATCACAGCCTTTTGTGTGTGGACTAAACCTTATTTCTTATCCATTTGGTTTCTCTGTGCATTGTAGTACAAGAATGTTCTTTCTTCACTCGGTGTTACCTTGAATGTTGTTTTACTACATTTGCACAGCACTACTAAATTCCCTGTCCTATCCTATCCTATCCTATCCTATCCTATCCTATCCTATCATATCCTATCCTATCCTATCCAATCCAATCCCGTATCTCGGAGGTCGTAGGGGCACCACAGATGATGGTTTAACCAACGTATTCCATCTTTCTCTGTCCTCGGCAACCCTGATGGTTTCGCTCAGTCTCACTCCAGTCCATTCTCGAATGTTGTCCTCCCACCTCATTTTCGGTCCCTCTTCTTCTACCTCCTTGCACTGTGCCTTGCAGGATGGTCTTTGCCAGGCCTGATGATCTGGTGACGTGGCCATATTATATCGGAGTTTCCGTTTTTTCACCACTGTGAGCAGGTCATCGTGTTGTCCAATGGCTTGTGTGATGGTCTGTCGGACTTCGTTGTTGGTGATGTGCTGGGTATAGGAAATGCCCAGAATTCTTCTGTAGCACCTCATCTCCATGCTTTGTATTCTTCGTTGTAGATCTGCTGTGAGGGTCCATGTTTCACAAGCGTATAAGAAGATGGAGATGACAAGGGAGCGCAGCAGTCTTATCTTGGAATGTAGGCTGATGGTCCTGTCTTTCCAAATTGGCTTCAACCTTGCCAGGGCAGCAGTTGTTTGTGCGATCCTGGTGAGGACTTCCTGTCGGGACCCACTATCTGATACAATGGCAATATTTAAAGCTATGAACTGTGTTGGTCCTGATTTGGCTCGGAAGAGTCCGCTGGACCTAAAGCAATATTATTGCACTGTGAAGCTATGCAATGTAAAGCTATGCACTGTGTATATTACTAAATTCCCATAGATTGATATGCTCGTGAATACGTGTACACTGCACAGTGTTAATTTTACAGTATGGAGTGTTAAAGCTAAGGCTTATACTATGTGGCTAGGACTGGTGTTTTGGGGTGGCTAATACTTGAGACAAAGCTAATTGTATATTATTTTATGTGCTGTGATTTCCTGCTTTATGTATCGTATGCACAATGTTGTGGCAGAGGTATTTTGCTGGGTGATAGCAATGTGTAACAATTCATTATAACGGTCTATGCATTTCTTCCCTCCCTATGTACGTGTGTGGCATATGACTAAATGTATTTTGTGTAAATATCGTAATCTGCACTATGTATATGTGTTTTTGTTGGGGTTGTACGTGTATGCTGTATTAACAAGTGTCATTGGATTTTTATAACTAATGTTAGCTCTCTGTTTAAATGTATAACACAAAATTTGTCTTTTCCTTATAAAACATCTATAGATTATTTGACACTTTTTTTTCGCAAAATTCTTTTTTTTTCTTAGCACAGCATAGTTTGGCCTATAAGGTAAAGCCTTTGGCCTTCATATTAAATGTTGACGAAGGTCTTAGACCCAGACCCCTGGCCTCAGTGCCTTCCACTGTAGACCATTTTAAACTCCTTCCTTCTATTAAATTTGGCCACTAACATCATAACAAAAATCAGAAAATTTTAACACACTAGTTGTAGCAGGTATTATCATAGAAAAGACAAGAAATCAATTTACTAAATAATGTTGAGATATTTCAAACTTCTTAGCACCAAACGGCTCCTAAAATCTCGCGAGAACGAGAGCAAGAGCGAGAACGGAAGCGGAGTGTGCGTCTGGTAATGAAATTGGTTTTCTTTTTATTTTCTTACAAATTTGCATTTGGCTTGCCATATTTAAATGTTATGACTATTTTTAAATTAAGCATAAATAATACCTACATTTTCAATTGCAGCACTTTCTAAAAAATAGACTTCCCATACTTTTTAAATGAGGCTTACAGTACTTTCTTTCAACAGTGTAACAGATTTGTTATTTAGACATGTAGCCTAGCGTACTAATTTCAAACTAACACTGATGACGTGAATGAACATACTTCCTTTATAACAATAACTATATTCTTTAGCCCTGAATTTTCCAGTCGCTTGGCTTATTTTGATGGATATTTATATTTGTTTAGTTTCCTCTTACATCATAATTATGCATGAATTCTTAGACCTTTCTTGGACTTTTCAAAGAGTTCATTGGTTGTTCCAACACTTTTTCTAATGTAACTATTAATAGTTTCTTGTTCGGGTTATTTATTTTGTTTTTCATTTTGCCAATATCGCAGTGTCCATTTAAAGAATGTGCATGTCCCGTTTCTTGAGCTTTTACATTATTGGATAGGGTGCAGTATAAACTGTTTAGTTTTCGAATCGCATTTGTCGCTTTTCTTGCATGATTCTCAGTTGCTACAAACACAAGCAGCTATGTAATGTCGGAGCTCCTCGAGAAAAAAATTATTATTTTCTCATGTGGTTTCTTTCTGTCTGTCAACCGTGTAACGACCCAGAATAACTCCCAACCCCCTCATCCTGAAAACCTCAAACCTCTCCCATATATCACCAGGAATGCTGGACGTTTCCACCCTCACTTCCCCTCATCTATCCCACCCCACCATCCCCACACTCCACAACCTCCAGTTTTTCCATCACACCCATCATAACATCTCCATTTATCACGATCGCTTTTTTAAAGTAATTCTACTTGAGTATGATGGTGTTTCAGCACGCTGTCAAACCTCTCTTGACCCTTGCATGCTTCTGCTATGATTATTTTCCCTTGACTATACTGACCTTACTTCTACAAACAAGAACTCCTAACAGTTTACTTCAAGGGGTAGGCATCAGGGAGGTTTGTTTAATTTTTATGACGATGATTTTGCTTAGAAAATTGCATTGTTGACTCATTAAAGGATGACATAATGGGCGATCGTTGCAAACCCGACTACTGACTTTTGAAATTTAGGCGTCTCTTCCTTGTTAGGTAAATACATTAATTTTTTTGGGCTATGGTGTTATTTTTAGAATAAATCTTGATAATGTTGATACACAAATAAGTGAATCTATCGGTTTATATCAAAGCCGTTCTTTTGACAGTTTGTGTGTGTGTATGTGGGTGTGCGTGTGTGTGTGTGTAGGTGCGCGTGTGGGTGTGTGGGTCGGTGAGTGTGTGGGTGGGTGGCTTAATTTTATTTTTTGCAGTGGGATAACACTCACTGTAAATTTGAAATGATCCTAAATGTGTTAGCTTGGTACGCTATGCGATGTTTACATTTTAACTTGCAGGAGGTGTGATATGCGGAAGGAGGTTACTCATATGTTGCAGAGTTGCATCACTATTGTTTTAACAATATATTTGACTGTTACCACTTTCAAGATAGACCTGCAGTTGGGAATACTATATTATCCTATCCTAGTAGCCTACTAAACACATAACATTAATTTAAAGATATGTAAAAGATTGTTGTAATTAGCAGGGATGTCGTTTGGGTCGGATCTTCGGCTTTTAGCCGAAATTTTTATAAAAAAGCCGATAAACTGTCCGTCATGTCGGCTCGCCGAGCCGAAGTTTTCACGGGTGAATCGGCTCGGTTTTGTCCATTTCTGCGATATTCCTGTGCTGTACGCTTGCAGTTTAGGTGAGGATTCGATAATTACTAAGGTTAAACCCAGAAACTCTGACAATATTGTGGTCTGTCAAGGGACAGTCTAAACTTTTTATTGTTTTTGTGTGTCTAAAATTTAAGAAAATAAAATTTAATTTCTATGTTCTTATTCTACTCTTAAAATCATGTTTTATTACAAACATATGCATCCACAGAACACCTTTAATATATGGAGGTGGAGGGTGCACGTTAACGTAGTGAATCTAGTCAAAGTAAAAAAAAACATGGGAGACTGCTTTGGAAGAGAGAGCCGAAACTTTCTGTAAAAAGCCAAAAGTTTCACGGCTGTTTCGGCCAAATCGCCGAAGAAAAAATTTCCTAGCAACATCCCTGAATTAGATAGCGTTAATCGTTTAAAGGGTTTCGCCGGTCATCAACATGCCTTTTGCATTGCTGTGAGTTGTATTGTTATATTAATTGTGTGAGCACGTAACTGCTGTATACCATATTAATTGTGTGAGCAAATAACTGCTGTATACTATATTAATTTTGTGAGCAAATAACTGCTTTAGGCTATACTATATTCGCTTGGTGTGGCATGCTTCGGACCTGGACATCGATTTCTGCTTTTCTTTAGGTCACTACCTTACATTTTGAATGCTTGTCCTGGAATTTTTAGACTAAATATTATGTGTATATGTTTGAAAGTTTAAATGTACTGCACTGAACGTTTAGTTGTAGCAATAACATTGCGGTTTTTTCCCTGTTTGCTTCACATGTTTGCGTTTGATTGCGTTGTTTTAGGGGAGATGTATTGATATTTTAAGAAAAGAAATTAAAACTTAAAATAACTACGATTTGTCCCAAAGCACCTGTACATGTTATTGTTCTTATGCAAAATACCTTTAACTGACACATCTGCAACTAGTGTATGTTTTCAGTATAATATGTAAGTTGAAGCAGTATATCAAAGTCAATAGTGTACACAAATGAAAATATACAAGAATTAAAATTATGCAAATTTGACATTATACAAACACTTTCAAGAATGTATATAACAAATATTGTGACAACTAAAGACTTAAATCTAACATTTTGCTTTGCTTTCACTTTTAACAAATGGTTAATGTAACTGACACGAGTTCACTGCTTTTGATAGTTCCGGCGTGCAATGAGATCTGAGTCATGTTTAGATCTAAACTGCTGAATCTCTTAACTGAAATGGCTGTTTGGGTTTTGACGTGGTTACTAACACGGTGATTGGTTGGTTTTGCTGTGACTGACAGGCTTTGCCAGCACTGTTGTGTGCTGAGGCCGCACCCACAAACTCACACGGACTGGCCTCTGGCTCACTAGACTCCTCCTTGCTGACATCTGCTCAGCTGGCAAAAAGACAGGTAATGTCACTCACATTGACTTGCTCACAAAGCGTCACCCACATGCTTACAAAGCTCACACTTTGAACTCACCGTTCACAATTCACTGTTCACAAGCTCCTAGTATTTAAAGCGTGCTAACCATGGTCAAGCCTCAATACTCAATTAAACATTGATAAGTGTTCGCACACTTGCTCATGCAGAGTGCGCTGCTCTAAAGAAAGCTTTGACTGTTGCTCATTGCGCCAGAGATGTAGCCTACGTACAGTACAGTACATTGCCAATGGTTGCTGCTGTGCTTGCATACAGACCTTTTGATCCCTACCCACGTCCCTTCTACACTCCGACCACACACTCTTTTCCCTCTCGCTTGTCCTCCCACTGTGGCGGTTCATGTTAATACTCATCTTGTTGACTGTTTTACAATGTACTCCACTTCGCGCTTGTGGCGTTACCTTTTGGATAATTGTGGAGGGCGGAAGGTCCCTTTGTCAGAAGGCAGGGACACACACACACACACCCACACACACACCCACACACACACCCACACAAACACACACTCACACACACACATACACACACACAAATATCCTATCCTATCCCGTAACTCGGAGGTCGTAGGGGCACCACAGATGATCGTTTAACCAGCGTACTCCATCTTTCTCTGACCTCAGCAACCCTGATGATTTCGTTCAATGTCAAACCAGTCCATTCTCGAATGTTTTCCTCCCACCTCTTTTTCGGTCTCCCTCGTCTTCTACCTCCTTGCACTGTGCCTTGCAGGATGGTCTTTGCAAGGCCTGATGATCTGGTGACGTAGCTATACCATCAGAGTTTCCGTTTCTTCACCACTGTGAGTAGGTCATCGTTGGGTCCAATGGCTTGTGTGATGGTCTGTCGGACTTCGTGATGTGCTGGATATAGGAAATGTCCAGAAGTCTTCTGTAGCACCTCATCTACATGCTTTGTATTATTTGTTGTAGATCTGCTGTGAGGGTCCATATTTCGCAAGCGTATAGGAAGATGGAGATGACAAGGGAGCGCCGCAGTCTTACCTTGGAATGTAGACTGATGGTCCTGTCTTTCCAAATGGGCTTCAACCCTGCCAGGGCAGCAGTTGTTTGTGCGATCCTGGAGAGGACTTCCTGTCGGTACCCATTGTCTGATACAATGGCTCCTAAATATTTGAAGCTATGCACTGTGCTGAGGATTGGCCTTGGACTTTGGTATCCGTGTTGATGCCATTGGTGTTGGTTGTCATTATTTTGGACCTCTCTGCACTTATTTCCATTCCATAGGCTCTGGAGGTGATGTCAAGCCTATGTACCAGCTGTTCTTGTTCCTCTCCAGCCAATCCATCAATGTCATTGGCAAAACGAAGGTTGGAGATTGCTCTACCCCCTATGCTGACTGTGTCTTCGTGATCTGCAAGTGCATCTGACATGATGCGCTCTAGGAAGATGTTTAAGAGTGTTGGAGAGAGTAGCATCCTTGACGCACACCGATTATTGTTCTGAACCAGTTTCCGGTGGCGCTGTTATGGAGGACTGCACTGGTAGCCTTGTTATACAGGCTTTTGATGACTTCAATAATTTTAGGGCTGATGTTGTACACTCGCATGGTTGCCCACAGAGCTGCATGCTAGACTCGCTCAAACGCCTTCTTGAAGTCTAAAAACAGACTCACTAACAGTAGACCCACAAAGTAGACACACACAAATAATACTAATAAAATGTCTGTGAGATAACTGAGACTTTTGTTTAGCAGGGTGATTGGTTGGTTTGATGGTGAGGTGAGGGTAAGATGGGTGAGCGGGTTGGTGTGATTGAATATATGAATGAATAAAAAAATGAATAAACGAAAATCTATTATGAGCATAAACATTTCCACACAAAAAGCATGATCACAGCGTGTGTGTATGTGTGTGTGTGTGCATTTTTATCATATAAAAACACACAATGCATCGTTACTAATGACTCACATGCGTTTTTGCATTATTTGCACTTGTTTTATACCCTTTTAATTAAACAATTTCTTTTTTGTTCTCCACATCGGGATCAGGGACGCGCTCAATCTTCTAAAGTGTGTCGAAGTGCATCGCCTGTAAGTTTTGCATGGATAAAATACGATCCGATGAATTAACACTGAAAATTGTTCTCAACACGGATGCAATAATGAACCTATTGTTTAGTATTGTATGCTGTCTGGTCTATCCAATTATAACCAACAAAGGCTCTGTAGTGGGTGTGCACAGTAGAAAAAACGCTCCTTCTATCTGTGTTTGTTACAAAATGCATTCTTGTTGTACTTGGAGAAGAAAACACTTCAATGAATAATATTATCACTTAATTAACTGTTTACTGTTGCCAATACGTATCAGGTGATGCACTCTCTCGCCTGTGTGTGTTAGGAAGCATAATTTATATGAATGTTGTGGGTGTGTGCGTGCGTGAGTGTGTGTGTGTGTGTGTGTGTGAAATCTTGTTATGTTCACTGAAATATATTCTTTTTGTTTGCATCCCTGTAAAAGTGTAGACTATTTGTAGACCTATTCTGTTCTTGCCATTCCAAATGTCATTTTACATCAAATGTTTGTGAGTGTCCTGTGAATTTCATAAGTAGAATATGTATAATATTAATTATTATTGTAGTTTTGTTAATGAATGTATATGTTTAGTTTTGTTTTGCATGTTACACCGTCTGTTTATTTGTGGGTCGTTCATACTTACTCGTTCACAGATAAAGTTTTGTTATTTTCCGCACGAGAAACAACATCGTCATAGGAACCTGGAACGTCAGGACCCTAACTGCGGAAGGAAAATTAGAAGAACTGGCCCACGAGCTGGACCACTATCGATGGAACGTTCTAGGTATCAGCGAACTGCGCTGGAAAGGCCTAGGTGAAACAACGACTGACAAAGGCCACAAGCTCTATTTCAGCGGTAGAGATGACAGGCACGAACACGGCGTTGGATTCTTGGTCCACAAGAACATTCTAGCCACTGTCATGGGTTGCCGCCCAGTCTCCAGTAGACTCATTACCATCCGTCTGAGAGCAACCCCTTTCAACATTACCATCATCCAGGCCTATGCCCCAACATCAGACTATGAAGACAGCGAAGTGGAGGATTTTTATGAAAATATACAGGCGGTCCTTGACCAAGTGCCGAAGAAGGACATAGTCATAGTGCAAGGCGACTGGAATGCCAAGGTTGGCCAAGATGCGCACCGCAACTGGGGAGACACATGCGGACCCCACTGCAACAACGAGACAAATGACAGGGGTCTGAGGCTATTGGAGTTTGCCAGATACAACAATCTGGTACTGGCAAACACGCTTGGTCTCCACAAAAAATCCAGACGATGGACATGGCACAGTCCCGGCGGGGAACATCACAACCAGATCGACTACATCATGGTCAAGAAACGCTTCAGATCAAGCATCAACATTGGCAGGACACGCACTTTTCCAGGAGCAGACATTGGAAGTGACCACGATCTCGTGATGATGTCTTTCCGGCTCCATTTGAAGAGAGTAAATATAGCAAAGTGCACTAGGCTGAAGTTCGACCTGGACAAACTGCAAGACCCGGAGGTGGCAAAAATATTTCAGGCCACAATTGGAGGGAAATTTGCACCACTGCTTATTTTGGGGGCAGGCGAAGTAGATGTCAACACCATGACCAATACCTTCAACTCAGCTGTAACAGATGCCGCCACTGAGATCCTTGGCAAGCACCGACCAAAGAAGAAGCCGTGGATCACACCTGAACTTTTGGATCTGTGTGATAAACGAAGAGAGTTAAAAAAGAAAAAGAACACCTCACAGGGAGCTGATGTCTACCGAAAAATCAACAATGACATCCGAAAAGGCATGCGCACAGCAAAGGAGAACTGGATAGAAGATCAATGCCAGGAAATAGAGAACAATCTGAACAAGAACAACAGCAAGAAGCCCTACCAGACTGTGAAGCGGCTGACAAGTGTTAAACAGCCCAAAGTCTCCACTATCCAAAGCAAGTCTGGCATTTGCCTTACAGAAGAACAAGAAGTCTTGGACAGATGGACAGAGTACTGCTCTGACCTTTACAACCATACACCAAATGGAGACCCATCAGTTCTAGCATGTCCCGAGAGCAGAGAAGAAGAAGAAATCCTCCCAATTCTCCGGGAAGAAGTTGAGGCAGCAGTGCAATCGCTGAAGAAAGGGAAGTCAGCGGGAGTGGACAACATACCAGCGGAACTGCTACAAGCAGGAGGAGAAGCGATGACTGATGCTCTCACCACTATCTGTAACAAGATCTGGCAGAATGGGGAATGGCCTACACCATGGACCCAGTCGCTTGTCATCACTCTTCCTAAAAAAGGTAACCTTCAGGAGTGTGAAAATTACCGCACCATCAGCCTCATCAGCCATCCCAGCAAGGTCCTCCTGAAAATAATACTCAACAGGTTGAAACCACAAGCTGAACAAATCATAGCTGAAGAACAAGCAGGATTCATGGCAGGGCGAAGTACCACTGAACAGATTTTCAACCTCAGAATAATCTGTGAGAAATACCTACAGCACCAACAACATCTATATCATGTGTTCATAGACTTCAAGAAGGCATTTGACCGAGTCTGGCATGCAGCTCTATGGGCAACCATGAAAGTGTACAACATCAGCCCTAAAATCATAGAAGTCATCAAAAGCCTGTATGACAAGGCTACCAGTGCAGTCCTCCATAACAGCGTCATCGGGAACTGGTTCAGAACAACAATCGGTGTGCGTCAAGGATGCCTACTCTCTCCAACACTCTTCAACATCTTCCTAGAGCGCATCATGTCAGATGCTCTTGCAGATCACGAAGGCACAGTCAGCATAGGGGGCAGAGCAATCTCCAATCTTCGTTTTGCGGATGATATTGATGGATTGGCTGGAGAGGAACAAGAACTTGAACAGCTTGTACAGAGGCTTGACACCACCTCCAGAGCTTATGGAATGGAAATAAGTGCAGAGAAGACCAAAATGATGACCAACAACACCAATGGCATCAACACGGACATCAAAGTACAAGGCCAATCCCTCAACACAGTGCACAGCTTCAAATATTTAGGAGCCATTGTGTCAGACAATGGGTCTCGACAGGAAGTCCTCTCCAGGATCGCACAAACAACTGCTGCCCTGACAAGGTTGAAGCCCATTTGGAAAGACAGAACCATCAGTCTACATTCCAAAGTAAGACTGCTGCGATCTCTGGTCATCTCCATCTTCCTATATGCTTGCGAAGCATGGACCCTCACAGCAGATCTCCAACGAAGAATACAAAGCATGGAGATGAGGTGCTACAGAAGACTTCTGTGCATTTCCTATACCCAACACATCACCAACGTTGAAGTCCGACAGACCATCACACAAGCCATTGGACAACACGATGACCTGCTCACAGTGGTGAAGAAACGGAAACTCCGATGGTATGGCCACGTCACCAGATCATCAGGCCTTGCAAAGACCATTCTGCAAGGCACAGTGCAAGGAGGTAGAAGAAGGGGGAGACCGAAAAAGAGGTGGGAGGACAACATTCGAGAATGGACTGGTTTGACACTGAGCGAAGCCATGAGGGCTGCTGAGGACAGAGAAAGATGGAGTATGCTGGTTAAGCGATCATCTGTGGTGCCCCTACGACCTTCGGGTTATGGGACAGGATAGGATAGGATAGGATAGGTGTGTGTTTATTGTTTGTTGTTCAAAGGTGGTTGGTGGAAACTACGAATAGGGTTGAATAATATGATAACATGTTTGTTGATAAACGGTGTCTTTCTCAGCAATGTCAGGTTGTGACACGCAGGCGTCCGTCCATCTCACCCGTCGATCCACGACAGCGCCTTCTGGCGGCAGAACCCAAACAGTTCGTGCTGACCCAACCGTCCAAAGTCAGCATCCAATGGAAGAACCACCCCGACGCTCTCTCAAACTTCACCTTCCAGTCCTTTAACTGCGGCAACAATCGGCAAACTTCGAGAGTCGCAGCCGAAGCACCTTTGGCGATGTCCAGTATGTCCGTAACGTCGCAGTTCGTGAAGATTGGCAAGGATGACGGAAAGTTTCTGTTCATACCCGTGAGGCGAATCAAAAAGGGCAAACCCCCTTTCGGACCCGCTTTGGCTCTGGTCCCCGAATCTCAACACTTGAACCGCCCTGCTGACAACGGAAGCTTTACATCAAATGGAGCTGCTTCTGGAAATGGAAAGGTTCTTGCAAAGGGAGATGGCGTCAACAATAGAAATTGTGACATAAAGGAAAACGGTAATGGAGATGAGGTCAAACATAGCTACAAGGATGAAGGTGACAAAAACGGAAGTGATGACAAGAGTGCAAAAAGTGACATGACTAGAGAGGCACGACAATCGAACGGCAAGTCTACCCTTCAAAATAGAATCCCGTTGTCCAAGTACTCCAAAATGTACACCCCGTTTTCCATTACCTCCGCCTCTTCCTGCGCTAGACCACCGTCTGCGGAGAAGTTGGTGGTCGGCCTGGAACGCTACAAAACGTTCTGTGCTTCTCAGGACTGTAAGTTGCAGAACAGGCACATTTCAGACTACAACAAGCTAGGGAGATCGTCGGGACAAATGAAGAGAACTTCTGAAGTCAGTGTCGGAAAAGACAAAGACTCCAGGACAAAATCTGACGAGCAACCTTTGCAGTCTCGCTTAGCTTATGACGGTCATGAACGCGAAGCGGAAAATCGACCTCTAAACTCTTGTTCCGCGCCACTAACTCAAAGTCAATCACCTCTGCGTCCTGCGCCTATTCGTCAGACCATCGCGTTCGGACAACAGATCACCGTTCACAGTCTTCCTGGATTGCCCTTCATGGAGACTGAGATTCGAGAATTCCCAGTAGACGCTAGCAAAGCCTTGACTGCCAGAGAGGAAACACAGAGAAGTAGTTCTACTGTTGTCGCTTTGAAACTGTCGCACGGACAGACAGGATTATAGAAGTATCATAGAGAATTATTGATCCTATGCAATTAGATCATTCCATCATTGATTCTCCTCCACAGTCGACAGCTGTATGATCTTGCTCAATCAATCAATAATACTTCTTCTGCTGTCCAGCTGTGACCTGAGTAAACTTTTACTTCCTTTTGATATTAGCAATGTAACGATGGACACACTACACCACGTGGTTGTTACCTGAAGCGACCACGACCGTTTGAAGACCTGCTTCAACAAGAAACGGGCAAAAATCTATGTATGAACCACACTAAGGTCGATCCGATGTACGCTTGAAACTATAGGCTGTTCCTGGACGTTTCTGTGCTACAATAAGGTGCAGCGGCTGGATCGACTTGAGAAGAAACAAATAAATACCTAAAAATACGCTGTGAACTCGTTTCCAAGGTAAGAAGAATACAGTTTACATGGAGTGGTTGTTTTGGACAAGTTCATATTCGAAGTGTTTATAGTACAACGCATTATGCAAGACATTTCTGCAGCTAGAGAAATGGCAAGATAGTTTAGCATGCCGTACAGTTTTTCTTTTCATTGTTTTAATGACGTTGTGCAGATATGTTCGTAAAAAATTAACATGAATATTGTATGACACAGTAGCTAACCAGTTTATGAATGGAATGAGTTGAAACTCGTATCGCAGGGCAGACAGGAATTGTAATTGTGAGTAGAATAAAGGCCACGCATCTAGTGTCATTTGATTTTAATATTTAAGTATAAACGGCGCACTAACGGTGAAGGAAGTGCTGAAGCTTTAACTTTTGAACTAAAACGTTTTGGGACTGAAACTTGCAGCACACTGCTTTGAGGTTTAAATGTGCTAATGTGCCAATTCCTTTCTTGGATATAACGTGGAAGTTTTAAACGACACTGCTCCAATATGCCTCACGAGCACTTTCTCATGATGGTGTCTAGACAACCAACTTTTTAATGAAATCGAAAGATTACCAACAAATCTACAGTAACATGTTTCGACTAGTCCAACCAAACACTTTCTATAGTTCTTGGACAGTCACTGTCTAGGAAGACTGAGAGGCGAAAGAGAAAAATGAACAGAAAACGATCTCTTCTCAATGAATTCACGTGCGCACGAGAAGAACATTCTTCGACCCTTACGTGGCCTGCTAACCGCACGTGCGCCGAAAATGCTGCACTTCCGACCATGTGATCTGTTTGCTGCGGAGCTGCTATTCGCCTCGGGGAATCTAAGAAAGGTTTTCACTGCTGCTTTTACTATCGGTTTTGGGCAAAACGATCACCAACAGCTTTTCATTTTATAGCTTCTTGTGTTTGGTTTCTTATGTAGAGTGGGGCAAAATGAGTTTGAAGTTTCGTTTTCTATTTCTATTTATCTGTATGTTCTGTTTTGGTTTGAATCTCTCTGATGCTACTGCTTAGTTTCTTAAGTAAGAGGATCAGTTGCATTCTGCTAAATCTTTGTTTGAGTTTGCAATAAAAAGATCTTCTTGTAAAATGCAGTCCTATGTGTTCGATAATTTTATATTTCCAGACTTATCTTGAAATACTTTAAAATAGTGGGGCGAATAAGAACGAGATCTATGTCAGTCGAACGGTTGGCAGCCATATTTCAAGAAGCACTGAACGACGAAACTTCATAGGAATATTACCTAGGTTAGTGGCCTGCCTTTCGTGCCATCGTATTTGCTATAACGCAAAGGTCAAAGTCATTGGAGTCTATTTGTTGCTAAACATGTTTTACCTCAATATCTCCAAAACGGTTGTAGCAAACTGGTTGTCGGTCGGTCCGTCGCTTTGAATTTAATTTTTGTGGTTTTGTTCAAAATACACTTTTTGCCTTTTCTCAAACATAACTGAACTGAAATTTGTCATTTTTACTTTGCAGATACTCTTACTGCTAAGCATGTTAGACCATTCGTATTTGTACTTTCTCAAAGGTCAAGGTCATTGTGATTTATTATTTTCAAAGCACATTTTGCGCTGTATCTAGAATTTGGCTCAGAGGATTTTTTTCCTTGCAGATAGTTGAGATAGTGAGCAGATGTCATTCTAAGTTTTCATTTGGCTTCCTTGGGATAAAGTCGAGTCACGACACTTGCCAAAAAATTTATATATTTAAAAATGCTTTGTTTGTTGTTTTGTTTTGTTTTTGTTTGCTATGTGTGTATTAGGAAATACATTTGCATGGCTTGTCTTCTTCTTTGTTGATAATATTATGGTTAAGGATGGAACAGTTCTCAATTCTTGCTAATTCGGTCACAGCAATTGGCACTTCTTCAGCTGTTGTGGTGTTTTGTTGTTGTTTTTCTCAAGAAAATATGTGTACATTTCTGTTTGTTTTCTACTCCTGTGGTCCTGATTTGAGTTTGGTTTGATTTTTTTAAAATTTGTTTTGGACAAGACATTTTACATTTGAGTTTTGCTGTTGCTTTTCTTCTCCTTTCCAGTACATTATTTCTGTATTTCCAGTACATTATTTCTGTATTTTTTTTGGCTGATTTTAATTTTGTGTTAATAGTAGGGATAGTAACAGTAATGGGTTTGACAATCACTTTCTTTCGAATTTCTTTTTCTTTCGAGATTTGGGTGCAAAATTCCATTTTGGTGTCTAACTTTCAAAACAACATGGACTTGTGGATGTATTTTCTTTTTGAAAGTGGGTGCCAATGGCTTTTATCGCTGTGGTATTTGTCTTTTTAGACTACGTGTGGATAATTGAGGTTGTTGACTATCCCAGCTGTGTGGTTTGATGCTTGGAATTGTGCGTGTTTTGTGTGTTCGAAATATTGGGGCGCGGCTTGATTATCTTAATAGTCTATCTGTATTTGTATCAGTGGTTGAGCACAGCAGAAATAGTTATTTAAATAAATGCATATTTACAAGAAAAAGAAAAAAGTATGTTTGACCAACAAAAGTTAGCGGGGGGGTCACTCCCGCATGTCTTAGTAACAAAAAGACTTAAGCAATTTGAAACGTTTCGGTCAGGTATATGCAGTTCACTTTGTTTTTATTCCTGGGAACTCATTGGAGACCTTGCGAGAACTACGAACGCATGCAAAGTACGGCAACAAACGACATTGACGTCACTTCCTTGTAAGTATTCGGTACGCGTAGTCAGATCTTTGTCACAACGACAAATCTTATCAACGAGGTATCAACGTGGGCGCAATGAGTGAATAAACGTCGTTCATTTGTTTCAATGCCAGTGAAATTCAAGGAAATGTACAGAGAAATGTAAGAAATAAGCATTATACTGACACAGATTCAGTAAAATTGTGACCGTAACACGTTTGAGTTATGAAGGGCATGAATGAACGTACTCCAAAGTCAGAAGTCTTCCAGCTTTTTGTGATGACGGTTTTGAAGCGGGCAGTGAACGCTGACTTTTAGAATCGAATTCTCATACAAGCCAAATGCAATGGGTTAAATCATTTATCATTTTTTGTGTTAATTTCTTTCAGTCGTTTAGTTATGTATTGTAATACATTCTTGTTTTATTTTCTTGGTATAATGTTGAACTAGTACAATGTTCAGTACATGTATATTCTGTGTACATCGTTAACGTTTACATTGAATACACTATTTGTATCCTACCGTGTCTTAAAATATCCTCAGGAATAAAAGCAGATGTTGGGATAAAACATTTTGCACAATATGCTCTTGTACACCTGTTCTTTTGTTTGCTTATGTTTGTTTGGTTATGTTTTTTTGGTTATGTTTGCTCTTTACCATTAACCCCCGTGTATTGCTTTTTCATTATGTTGTCAGGTTTGCCTTATAATTTTGTATCGTGGTTGAATGGAGCCTATTGACTGACTTTAGTGTACCTTATTTATTCTTTTTGTGGATTAGTATTGTGTACTGAATTTTCTGCGTGTTTTGTAGTTTTGAAAATATAGACGTGGAGCAAGAGAATTTGTATCCAAGTTTTGCCTCTGCTTGAACTACACTTACTGTGATATAAGTGGATGCTACTATATATTGTCGACTTGTCTGTTTCACTTGTGACAAATAACTCCTGTTATCACTTGGGTTTATAGGTTTATTAATAAATTGCGTGAGGCCTTCCAGGTCCTTTGCACAATTGGAGTGTAGAGGACTGAAGAGGGGAGGAGGGAGGGGGGGAATATTGCAATAAAATCGAAAGGAAAATACAAAAAGGACAGTCACTGAGAATAAACTAGTAGCTTGCCCATCCCTCACCTATCCCGCACTACGCTATTTGGGAATGTACACGTTGTTGTCGCGTGGTCTAAGGCGGAACTAATTTGCCTTGTCCACAGGCTAGAAACCACTGGCGCCTGACAGTTGTGGGATTGATCCAGCCTCTGGGCGTTATGTTTCTCTGAATATTATTTACTTTCGACTCGGGCAATGTCTCGGGAGTTTTCTCCGGGTACTCCAGTTTGCTCCCCCTAGCAACATTTCAAACAAAAACAACACAACCAATATTAGGTAGGTTGGGTTTGGGCGCGCCAAATGCTTCGACGTCCCTTCCCAATGGGATGTGGCCCAGAATTTCCCGATAAAAAGTGACAATAAAGTGTCCAAAATATTAATAATAATAATAATAATACTAATAATAATAATAATAATAATAATAATAATAATAATAATAATAATAATAATAATTTAGCTCGTTCACAATTTGTATCTTACATAGTTATTGTACTAAATATTAGGCTATATGTGTTGTCCCGTTTGTAACCTAGAATGGCGTTAGTGTATTGGCCTACACGTTTTACAGGGAATTCTTGTAATCAGGGATTTCACAACGTTTGGCATCTAAAGAAATCATTAAATATGTCTAACAATTTCGTGAACTTCTTGAAGAACAAATAGAAATATGGCATAAACTTGTCAACGCCTGTGCTTCTGTTTATTGTACACGTGCACCTATTTCCATTTTGATGTGGTACTAGGTTTAGTGATGACATAGTGTGCACCTATACTTTATAAGTATGACAGATAATAAACAGCAGATAACAGATTCTTTTTGCCAAGTGACAAACATCTGCGACTTTAAGAAAAAAAACATTCATACACAAACACACATACACACCCTCACCCAAGCACTCACACACACACACACACACACACACACACACACACACACACACACACACCATTGTGATGCAAGGCTCTGCTAACACTAAAAGTTACATACTAAAGACATACATACCTCTACATTATACTGAAATGTATATGTGGATGACATACTGTGCTGATCTGTACATCTTGTTGTGACAGGCTGGTTCAAATTCCGTGCTTGACAGACTAAACAAGGAAAGACGATCCTCACAGTTTCAAAGCAAGTACGAAGGAAGACACAACGGTGGTGTCCCTTGCTTCACTGAAGAGAGAAGTTTGGAGAGAGCAGCTAAGGTAAATATGTGGTTGGTTACACTGAGGTAGCGTGGTGGCTTGGGCATAGGCTAGCAATGTTTGATGTTAAGCAACGTCGATTATGGTTAGTACTTGGATGGGTGACCATGCTTGGAAAGCAACCACCAAACCACACAAAAAGGTGGAGACAAACGCATGACACACCCTAGTCCACCCTGGCTGTTAATGGGTACCTGGATATGACCTGTTTAGATCCGAAAAGGTAAAGCAGTGAGGGAGCGTAGATAGGCACCGACCTCATTAAGCTGGCCAAGGAGAAAAGGGAGGTCACAAACGCTTCCCTTGCCTAGGACGGAAAGGTTATGGGGACACCTTTACCTTTAACACTGGTGTAAGCTGTTTTCTTATCAACAATGTACAATAAACTACAATTGCCTGTCCTATCCTATCCCGTAACTCCAAAGTCGTTGGGGCACCACAGATGATTGTTAAACCAGCGTACTCCACCTTTCTCCGTCCTCTTCAACCCTCAGGGCTTCACTCAGTGTCAAGCCAGTCCGTTCTTGAATGTTGTCTTCCCCCATCTCTTTTTCTCTCCATTTTCTTCTGCCTCCGTGCACCGTGCCTTGCAGGATGGTCTTTGCAAGGCCTGATGTTCTGGTGATGTGCCCCCATACCATGGAGTTTTCGTTTCTTCACCACTGTGAGCAAGTCATCGTGTGGTCCAATGGCTTGTGTGATGGTCTGTCGGATCGTCATTGGTGATGTGCTGGGTATAGGAAATGCCCGGAAGTCTTCTGCAGCACCTCATCTCCGTGTTTTGTATTCTTCGTTGTAGGTCTGCTGTGATGGTCCATGTTTCGCGAGAGTATATGAAGATGTTGATGACAAGGGAGCGCATCAACCTTACCTTGGAGTGTAGATTGATGGTCCTATCTTTCCAAATGGGTTTCAACCTTGTCAGGGCAGCAGTTGTTTATGCTATCCTGGAGAGGACTTCCTGTTCGGACCCATTGTTTGATACAATTGCTCCTAAATATTTGAAGCTGTGCACCGTGTTAAGGGATTGACCTTGGACTTTGATGTCCGTGTTGATGCCATTGGTGTTGTTGGTCATCATTTTTTCATTCCAACGGCTCTGTAGGTGGTTTCAAGTCTCTGTACCAGCTGTTCTAATTCTTGTTTTTCTCTAGCCAATCCTTCGATGTCATCGGCAAAACGGAGGTTGGAGATTGCGCTACTCCATATGCCGATGTTGCCTGGGTACGTGTATAACCCATCAGACCAGGTTATTTAAAGGTGACTTAGGTGAGAGTTGTAGGGTCAGTGTTATGGCTAGTGTATTCATACTTTAACCCTTACCCAAACGAAATGTATGCCTTCGGTAATTTTACAATATGCTTTTACACTTTGTAAGAATATTTGGTCCTATAAACGGATTCTTTTAAACAAAATGTTCACGCTATTACCTGAAGAAATAAACAATTAAATTTTTGCAAGGTGGTAGTGGACTGGCTTGACACTGAGCGAAGCCATGAGGGTTGCAGAGGACAGAGAAAGATGGAGTATGCTTGTTAAACGATCATCTGTGGTGCCCCAACGACCTTCGATTTACGGGACAGGATAGGATATGATTGGAAGGCGGTAATTCACGGACTCGTGAATTCACTAAATGTTTCAGATGCTTCATGTTTTGCATGGATTTATTAATTTCATGTAACATGTAACTATTGTTTTCCACTTTTTGTAAACGATTTTTGTCACATTTATTTGTGTGTACATTATGTGGAATTATTACACGTTTATAAGTTTTTAGACAAATATAAAAACTTTAATAGTGCATATACTTTTCACTTTTAATTTAACATTTTTGTTTTAATCTTGTGCTTTGTTTCATTTTCAGAGAGTGGCGGAAATGAGGAAGAAATATGAAGATGACAAACACCAGAGAGAAGTGTCTGTTGTGGTAAGGTCCACGTCATTCGCTTCCTTCTTCTTCTTCTTCTTCTTCTTCTTCTTCTTCTTCTTCTTCTTTTTCTTCTTCTTCTCCTCCTCTTAATCCTCCTCCTCATCTTCCTCCTATTCATCTTCCTACATCGAATTTAAAATGATATTTCTTCTTCTTCGTCGTCTCCTCATCCTCCAGGACATTTGTTTTATTTTCAGTTGCTGATGAGATATAATTAGTATTCTCTTTGTTTTCAGTGTGTGGACGAGCAGGCGTTATACGGATACCCAAATCAACTGTACCCGCAAGTTCTGACCCAGGAAGACTTCAACCAACGTCTGCAAGTAGCGTTGAACGAGGGCACTGCAAACATCTCCAGAACCCTGATGGGGATGAACGTCCGTACTAGCTACACACACGCAGGTTGGTTCGCCTTCAACGTTTTTGTCTTTGTCATTATTGCCGTTGGCATTTCTTCTTCTTCTTCTTCAGAGAGAGCAATAATGAGCACTCTCCGACAAAGAGTTGCTAAAGGCCTTTTTTATTACAATATAAGGCTGTTTTGATAGCAATTAAATACATGACAAAATACTCTGTAAATCCCTCATTTGCTAATTGTTACACTCAGTTCGATGTTGGTGTTTTCTATCAGTATCTGATTCAGCCCCGATGCTTGAATTCCTGATAGGGTGTAACTCAGATTCGTTTATTCACACAGCCCGTCCAAACAGCATACAAGTCACAAAGTCGACTTATGAAGTTTGCCACTTTTATTCAGCACACATCAACAACTGCATACAATTCTCAATTCAACTCAACAACTTTCACAGCAACTTTCCAAATCACTATCAACAACTTTACTCTCTCTCAACATCAACTCGGCACACGATTAAATAACCTCTCTCTTTTCTGGAACAATTGGGTACATGGTAGAAATGACGTACTGCCACCAATCGAACTAAAGATCGTCATCACTGACTTACGTCATTACACATTTCTTCTCCTTCCGGATCGTTCCTTCAAATTTCTACAATTATCCCGAATCTTCGATCGATGATAAACATGCCGATCCAGAAGATTCTACAACAATATCGACTAACGGAAATTATCAACGTTATACAAAGCCTTTCCTAACAACAATGCAAGCTCAAATCAAAGGTAAATAAACTCTATTATTGAATACTTTGCAAAACGAAACGATTAGATCTATCGTACACGCTTCAGCCATATTATCATTCGCGTTTCAACGTAACATAACCCCCCACTCAAGAAGAAATTTACTTAATTTCTTTCAACAACGTTGAAACTTAATGCACAAACAAAGTCCTCAATTGAAACTAATTTAAGACTTTCTGAATACCGTAATTGCGCTCAGCTTATCTACACAGAGTCAATGGTTTTCATCTTCAAATCTGCCTGGATAATGTCAATGTTCACAGATCATTTACCCAGTCAACGTTTTTCATTTTCAAGTCTGTCTTTACGAATATCCTTAGTTCGTCCACACAGTCAATGTTCTTTCGTTCGCAAGGAACCGACGCCCTCGTCAGTTGCGGTCGTCATCGGCCCAGGGTCAAAGACGATGATCACGTGTTCTTCCCTGGAATCATTGCGTCCTCCGTTGTCTTTTTCTTCCGTCGGATGTCCGACGCAGTCGACGTTGTCAGCTCCCAGAATGCATTCGCTGGGTCTCACGGTCAGGTTGGCTTCTGCGGGACGGTGGAATAGCTCCCTCAAGGTCTGCAGATGCTCCTTCCAGGTCTGGGTGTGGACTTCATGTTCGACCAAAGTCGTAGAGCCAGGAACATCGCTGAAGTTGTGGGGAAATTCGCCCATAAGGTCCTTGAGCTCCAACTTTTGACCTTCCGTCAAGCTTGGTCCTAGCTTAACATCATCGATGCCTTCTTTGCTGTGGAAGTCTCCAAGTTCCAACAGTTCTTCGCTGTCAAAGCTGTCGTCGGTCACAGCTGCTGTGGCTGCGTGCACAGTCTCTGATGGCCTTTCTACGTACAGCTTAGGGAGGTTGGCGTGGTATATCTTGGAATGCTGGCCGACCTTCACCTTATAGTCGTTGATCCCCACCACGGTCTCCACTTCGTACGGGCCTCTCCACTGCATCAGCAACTTATTATGATCGGTAGGTAGCAGCACCAGCACTTTGTTGCCAGGTTTGAACTTCCTGTTCACAGCCCTACGATCGTAGTAGTGCTTTCCACAGTCTTGGGACTTCTTCAGGTTTTCTCTGGCTATCTCGAGAGTCTGCTCCAGCTTCTCCCGTAGCTCAAACACGTACTGGTAACTGTTCTTCACCTCTGGGGTGTCCACTTCTTTCGTCCACAGTTCTTTTAGGATGTGCATCGGCCCTCGGATGGTTCTTCCGTACAGCAGCTCGAACGGAGAAAAGCCGGTGGACTCCTGCGGTACTTCTCTGTAGGCGAAAAGTAGGGCGTTGATGTAGCGATGCCATTGTCTGGGCTGCTCGCTGCACAGTTTCTTCAAGGTGGACTTCAGCGTAGCATTGAACTTCTCGACGAGCCCGTTGCACATTGGATGGTAGGGTGTCGTAGTCAAATGCCGGATGCTCAGCAGTCGGTTGACCTTCATGCAGTCAGAGACGAACTGCGTCCCGAGGTCTGTCAGAATTTCTTCAGGCACTCCAAGCCTACTGAACATGTCCACCAGTGCCTCTGCTACAGTTTCAGTGTCAATCTTCTTCAGTGGCACTGCTTCTGGGTACCGAGTCGCATAGTCTACTAAAGTCAGTACCCACCGATGACCTTCTTCACTCGGAGGTCTTATTTCGCCGATTAAGTCTAAGGCCACCCTCTTGAAAGGTCGGTCGATCAGAGGCATCCTCTGCATAGGCACTTTCGGGACCCTTCCTCGAGGTATGGTCTTCTGGCAAATGTCACATGATCGGCAGAAACGGCTGACGTCCGCATGAAGTCCTGGCCAGTAGAATACCGCCTGGATTCTATCCGACGTCTTCTTGATGCCTAGGTGACCTCCCATGATTGAGTCATGCGCTACTTCCATCACCTGGCGCCTTAGGGGTAACGGTACCAAGACTTGACGTAGTGGTTTCCCTCCGTTGACCCTCGGGTGCTGGAAGATTCGGTACAGGATCTTGGCCTTCACCTCAAAATAGACCGTACCACTGCCTTTGGTCACGTGGTCTTGGCGGTTCCTGTACTTGTTTAAAGTGCTATCAGCTTCCTGGAGCTGGATCAGCTTATCTCTGTCCACGATGGCAGCTTTGGAGTTGTCGGCGACCTTCAGTGGTGTAGACACCTTGTCTCTCTTGGCCTGGGCCCTGGTAGTAACAGCACTGACGATCTCTGGTCGGCAGGGCTGAGCCGGAGTAACCACATTGTCCCGTAGCAGCTCTGTAAGGTCTCCATCGGGAAACGGCAATGGATCCTCCTCCACAACTTCGACGCGTTGGGTTGAGGCAGGACTCCACTCTGGATCGGGGTCGTCGGGTCGTCTCGCGCCGTCGATATTCCCGATCATCAAATCATACAGCGGCTTCTTCAGGCAAACCGCTTCGACTTCGCCTATGTAGAAAGGGGTGTTGACATGAATTTTTGCAACTGGCGCTTTCACACATTTGCTGTCGGCCATGAGTGTCCATTTAGAATCGCCAGTGAACTGTTCTTTAGCGATTAGGTCTTCTCTGACGATGACCCCACTGCAGCCAGAGTCTCTTAAAACAGTCACTTCATGATTTCCGACGCGTCCCTTTGAAACAGGCATGTTCTGTACGGTCACCGCTGCGCTGGCGACGACGGGGATGGATTTTCCGTTGGCAAGGAGAAGTTGGCCATCAGTCATGCACTCTTGCACGTCCGCAGGGGTAGCTGTGCGCTTGGTCTCACTCGGAAGAATGACGCTCCCGCCGCACACTTGGTGGTCAGATCTACTGTTTTGCCGTTGATTGGAGAACCGCCTCTGCCGGTTGCCCGCCGCTGCATTGTCCGTACTGCTCCGCTGTCCGCTATTTCTGCTTTGAGGGCAGCTGGCAGCTCTGTGGTCTGTAGCGTTGCAGATAAAACAGCCTCTTGAGTGCCCTTCCCTGGGAGGAGGCGTGGAGTCCGTCTGTCTCTGGCTCGTCTGGCTCCCTTGGACCTGGTTCCCATGGTTTGCAGTCTTCTGAAAATGTTTCGTCGCGCTGGGTAGCCCCAGGGTTTTCCCATGAGCGATGAGATATCTTTCAGCAGCCTCAGTCACATCTTTAAGCGTCTGCAGCTTTTGTTCTTCTAAGTAGGTCGCTAGGTCCTTGTGACAGGCATTGAGAAATTGTTCTTTCACAATCAGGTCATGGAGACTGTCGTAAGACTTCATTTCGCCTGATAACTCCACCCACTTGTGTAGATATGACGACAGGCGCTCCACAAACTGCTTTGGCGTCTCGTCTGACTTAGGCCGGCATTCACGGAAGCGTTTACGGTAGCCCTTCTCTGTAAAGTTGTAGCACTGCAACAGGGCCTCTTTCAAGACGTCGTAGTTTTTGGCGTCATCGTTCGACAGTCTGGTGTAAACTTCGAGAGCTTGCCCCGTCAGAAGTGCACTCAGTCGAATTGCCCAGTCTTGAGGTTGCCAGTTAGAGCTTTCGGCGAACCTTTCGAATCTCGCCAGATAGCTGTCGATCTGGTCCTTCCCGTCGACGAAAGCTGGCAATTTTGGAGCCGTGTTGTCACTGATAACTTGTGGCGCATTCTGCTGTTGCTGGATACGCGCCATTTCTAGCTGGAACTCAAGACGCTTCAGCTCGAATTCTCTGTCTTTTTCTTGCCGCTGCTGTTCAATTTCTAGACGCTTCTGTTCTAATTCTCTTTCTTCACGGCGACGCTGCTCCTCTAATTCTCGTTCTTCACGGCGACGCTGCTCTTCTACTTCTAGACGCTTCTGTTCTAGTTCTATTTCTTTTTCTAGACGCTTCTCTTCCAATTCTCTTTCTCGTATTCTCTCCTGAGACTTGACGTACTCCGTCAGTTGCTTGCCTTTTAGATTCAGTTCAACCCCTTTCTGCCAGAAGTCAGCCATCTTGATGCTTCTGGAAAGTTCTTTTAAAGAAAGTTCTTTTCTGGAAGGTTCTTCTTCTAGAAAGTTCTTGACTGTAGAGTTCTTTTTTTTCTGGAAAGTTCTTGACTGTGCTGTACCTTTCTAGACTGTTCTAGAACAGCACGCTTTCTGCAGTAGCGCTGATGCTTGCCACTGGTCGCTTTCGCTGACGCAGGCCCCGCTGTCCTCGTCGTATGCGACGCTGCACCACGCTGGTGTTGATGTATACGCTCCTGTGCTGAAGTAGACGCGACGTCCGCTCGCCGCTCTCTGTAACCACCGGCGATGTAGCTCCGAGACTGTCTCTCGACGTAGTCCTGCGGCAGCTACGTAGTCCCGCTCTGTTGTTCGCTCACGAAGCAACTCTTCGGCGACTACACGCCCTTGCAGTCAACCCGAATCTATCGGATGTAGTCCCAGTATGTTGGCCCCTCTCGACGCAACTCGTTGGCGGCTACCCTCGATGACTGCCTCTCGTAACGTTGACTCGCTTGTAGCAGTTGAACCCTTGGCTATGGCGTGAATCGCGGCTTGACCCCCAAAATGTTACACTCCGTTTGATGATGGTGTTTTTCTTTATCAGTATTTGATTCAGCCCCGATGCTGAAGTCCTGATAAGGTGTAACTCAGATTCGTTTATTCACACAGCCTGCTCAATCAGCATACAAGTCACAAAGTCCACGTATGAAGTTTGCCACTTTTATTCAGCACACATCAACAACTGCATACAATTCTCAATTCAACTCAACAACTTTCACAGCAACTTTCCAAATCACTATCAACAACTTTACTCTCTCTCAACATCAACTCGGCACACGATTAAATAACCTCTCTCTTTTCTGGAACAATTGGGTACATGGTAGAAATGACGTACTGCCACCAATCGAACTAAAGATCGTCATCACTGACTTACGTCATTACACATTTCTTCTCCTTCCGGATCGTTCCTTCAAATTTCTACAATTATCCCGAATCTTCGATCGATGATAAACATGCCGATCCAGAAGATTCTACAACAATATCGACTAACGGAAATTATCAACGTTATACAAAGCCTTTCCTAACAACAATGCAAGCTCAAATCAAAGGTAAATAAACTCTATTATTGAATACTTTGCAAAACGAAACGATTAGATCTATCGTACACGCTTCAGCCATATTATCATTCGCGTTTCAACGTAACACTAATATATGCGTATTTATTGCGTCTTTAAGTTTGAATGAAATTTAAATTAAAATTCCTTTTTTTATACAACTGCAGAATTCTTTACCTGTTATTAGCTATATAACGCGAATCCTTTGCCTGTGGTTTTATTTTTATTGAAGCGTGACGGTATTGATTTCAACCTCCATGCTGTTAACCACGTCATTGGCTTATAGCAACAATCACACATGTTACTTCTAAACAGAATTATGAATGCACGCTCATGCATATGCACTCACGCATGTTTGCACACGCATGCATATGCATAAACACACACACATGCACACGCACACATGCATACGAACGCGCATGCATATGTTTTCAAATAAATAATTCGCTGTTTACCGTTTAGCATACGTCATAGGGCGTGTTTATTAGTAACAGTCCCTAACAACCGTGCACCGCACCCAGCAAAGCGTTCACTTCTGCTCAATACTAGCTGGCGTGAAGACGCATTTCAGTGCACCGTCTGCTTTAAACTTGGTTTGAGGAAATTCTTCTTTCAGCAATCATAAAGCTGTTACTCGACTGTTAACCTCGACTGTTACAGAATCAAAAAGAAAATAATCTGTTAAAAACTGACTGAGCGTCAAGGAAGAAAGAAGTGAACAATTTTGTGATCATTCTGTGGAATATAGTGCTGTGTTTTAAAATGGCATCATCGTCAAGCGTTCAACCAGTCTCGCCAGGTATGACTATGAGTCAAGAATCAGATATGTTGCAAGACTCTCAACCTTTGACAACTCAACCTTTGACAATTTTTTCTGAACAAGAACTCGCTGTTTTAAATAAATACCAAAGGTATCATGTTGAGATGAGTGAATATTTTTCTAAATTGCCCAAAGAACCAAATGCGGAAATACCTAAACGTCCAAAGGAAAGCTTATCATTTTTGAACACCAAACCTGATAAGTTCACTCCAGAAAGCATGGATAAATTTCTTGAAGAAAAATTGATTAAAACAAATGCTGTGCCACTGGTTGAAATGCCTGATATTTCTAAAGCAGCTCAAGATATGAATTTAGACTATGAAAACGTAACTGACATTCTAGTCAAAAGGGCAAACAAATTTCGAAATGATCAGGCTGCTTTTATCAGTGATGCATTAAATTATGGGTTGTTGTTAGAGAGGGCGTTTTTTTTTTGTAAAAATTCAAAGAAAAATGAAATGGTCTGATTATTTAAAAGACCAACTAAAAATTTCACAAAACTATGCCGCAAAACTGCGTAACTTGGCTCATTATTTTGCTAATTATCCTAAGTTTCATAGGCTAGATATTCCATTAAGAGAGCTTATAATCAAATCTAAACAAATTAATCAGTTTATGAAAGATGATGAGGCATTTCGAGCAAAATGGCAGAGCATAGAATAAATTCTGTAGAAAAAACACACCGGCAGCAACAAAGTAATCAAGTTATTGATTAGTAGGCAAAACCTGGCGGGACTGGCGAACAGTAACGCAGTGTTGAAATATCCTTCACCTTGCTCGTCAACCAAACCTTCACCTTTAGCCAAAGACTCCACTGAGACTGGCAAACAGTAACGCAGTGTTGAAATCTCCTTCACCTTGCTCGTCAACCAAACCTTCACCTTTAGCCAAGGATTCCACAGCATGACTCACACTTGTTCACTCTTGTATTCCACTCGCTCGTCAACAACAAAGGGGTTGCCAATGTGCGACTCCGCTATTGAACTAACACTCCCACTTCCACTCCCCATCCCAATTGCATTCACAACAATTACTCAAACGCAACAAGCATGATGAGACTTTTTCCCTCCCTCCACCCTCAGACTCCCAAACCCCACCCCCTCACCCACCACCCCTCACCCACCACCCCTCACTCCCTCCCCATCACCCACCTCCCCATCACCCATCCCCTCACACTCCCTCCCCATCACCCACTTTCCCCTCACCCATCCCCATCATCACCACCCCTCCCCCATTCACACATGCGCCTTAAACAATGGCGATGATCCTAAAGGGAGGTAATAACTATTATACATTCGCAAAAGTGAGAGTAGTTGTTGCTTCCCTTTGTCCATCTCTCTCTCTCTTTCCCTTATTATTAAGTGTCTTTTACATCAAGCCATTTGACTCTTTACCATCACCCAATAACATTAAGCCTTTCCCTCATCATCATCATCATCATCATCATCATCATCATCATCATCATCATCATATTATTATTATTATTATTATTGGTTAATTAAACTCAAGGGGCGTGAAGGTGGTTGAGGTTAAAGGTACTTAAGTTAGGTAACTTTGATAATTATTTATAAATTGACTTTAACACTTTAGAAAGTATTTACAAAATGACTTACTGGTCTTTAGCAAGTAACTTCTATCTTATAACAATTAAATTATACAAGTGTAAAAGAAGAACTTCAGATTGTTCCGCCAGACACAGAACCATTAAGATTTCCTAATTAAGAAAATAAAAAAGACTAAAAATGACGGACACAGAAAGGTTCTGTAAGGAATTAGAAATGCTTTTTGATTCTCCCCACTTTCATATGTTAGAAGATGAACGCTGGAAAATCTTTTTTGAATGCAGACTATATGATCCAGATATTTATAATGATTTTTCTTGCCCCTTCACTGGACAATATGAAATAAATGAAGATTACAAAGTTAAATGCAAAAGTGACTTCTCAATAGTCTTTCATAAACTTACAAAAGAAGAATACAACAAAAGTGACTTGTACCCAAAATCATATTACTTTAAATATTTTTGGTTACATTTTATTAAACAAGTTCGCAAACTAAATCCTCATGTAGTCAAACAAACTGTTTGTGATTGTGGACCCGACTGCGAATGTGATCATGACTGTGAGTATGATTGTTATTGTCTTTGCAAATGTGATGGCTTTTCATATTAAAGTTAGGGTTAGTTTTTTTTTTGTTTTGTTTTGTTTTTTTTAATTCAATTTATTCAGTTTAAAGTTGTTTTAAAATACTATTTAAAGTTTTGTTATCAGTATAAAAATGACGGACACAAAAAGTCTTTCGCAATCTCCTTTGTTTAAAGACATCTTTCAAACTTTACAACTCCCTATTCGTGACAGTCAAAATGTTATTAAATCTGTTTATAATAATTATGAATTTGTACTTAACAATTTTACTTTCAAATCCCCTGTTAAAATACGCATTCACGCTCAAATAACTTTTATTAAACCCGGCAGTATTGATGAAACGATGACTGTGTGGATTTCTTCAAGTCAAATTGAAGTGTTAAAATCTTCAGACCTAGACAATGCTTATAACAACATCTTGATCAATCAGTTACAAGACAGCATTGAGCGCGCAACTATGAGAGGGTCCGGGTGGGCCGAAGGAACTCTAGAATCATTAGAACTGAACATTACAAAGTATAATCCAATCAAAGGAAAATCTTATATCCCTCTTCCCAAAGAAATTCTTGACAAAAAGGCTGTATTGAATATTAAGAACACCGACGACAAATGTTTTTTGTGGTGTGTTCTTGCTAAATTATATCCTATTCAGTCGAAACAACATCCCGAAAGGGTGGCGCTATACAAAGATAAAGTAACAAACTTAAATCTTAAAGACATTAATTTTCCTGTTAGCCTTGACGCCATTGACAAATTTGAATCACAAAACTCTCCTATAACAGTCAATGTATATGTTTGGGACCCTGAATCAAAACTTATGCCTTTACGAATCTCTCCTAATGCCCCATCGTTTTCAGACCTCAATCACCACGTTGATCTTTTACTAATAACCGACCCGCAAGATCCTAGCATGCAACATTATACTCTGATACGAAACATATCTAGATTATTAGGACACACTTCAAAACATCATGGCAAACAATATTTGTGCAGACGCTGTTTAACCCTCTAACGCGCGGAGCGACCTAGAGCGACCGATATTTTTGCTATGTGCATATGCGTGGAGCGACCGGTAGCGGCCGGTAATGACGTGGTCTGATCAGAGCCTGCCATGTGGAAATCTATTTATAGCAAACGTGCGAGATTCTCGCACACGTGATCGTGACTTCCTGCTGTTTCCGGCGGTGTTTTCACGGCAATTTTAGAGTGTGTAGAATGCACACAGTGAATTTTCAAAGTTTGATTAAAGTTTGAAATTTGAGAGGCGGAGAATTATGGCGTCAGATTCTTGCAGAATCTGATGAAGAAAATGACCCATTTGAAGGATTTTAGGAGGCCGATTTGGTACAGGTTAATGATGGAGAGGATAGTGATTTGGACTTTCACTTTGACTATCTTTTTCTGTCGGATTTGAATAACAAAAACGATGAACAATCGGTGCTTTATTATTTGAGTCAGTGATCGTATTGCTGCATGTTGTGCAGTATGCAATGTTGACATTCAGATTTTTTTTTCCAGTTGCAAAACATTGTAAAAATTTAGGTGTAACATTTCATTTTGAAGAAAAATATGTGGTTGATTTATTAATAATGATAAGTGGAACATAATTTTGGGTGGTGCATTTTTAATTAATTTTTGTATGTGCATGGTGTAGCATTTTGACGGAGTTACTTGCCTTGACCTGGGAAATAGAAGCAGATAAGGCTTAGACTCCTGTGGGGTTTAGAGGGTTAACTAGAGTCTCTAATCTCCAAGTGGCTGACAAGCACAGTAAAATTTGCAAAAGTATGACAGATATTCAAACCCGCCTTGTGTTACCGAAGCCGGGTTCTCAAGTATATTTTAAAAACATCAACAAACAATTCAAGCAGCCTTATATAGTTTATGCCGACTTCGAATCATTGATTTTAAAATACCAAGGCCCACAAGGATTTTGTACGCCTAATTCATTCCTCACACACCTTCACGAAGTCTGCAGTTTCGGGTATGTAGTTGTTAGAGCCGACGGACAACATACAGAGCCGGTAATTTACAGAGGGCCTGACGCAGCTTGGAAGTTCTTAGATGAGATGAACAAAATATACAAATTGTGTTTATTGCAGCTAGATAATCCGGTGCCCATGATATTTACTGAATCTGACTCCCATAATTTTAAAGCAGCTACACATTGCCACATTTGTAATAAAGAGTTTGACCCGAAGGACACAAAGACCCAAAGAGTGAGAGATCATTGTCACATAACAGGGGCATTTAGAGGTGCAGCTCATCAGAAATGCAACTTGGAATATGGAATCAAACATTTCTCTCTCCCTATTTTCATTCACAATCTTCGAAATTACGACTCCCATTTAATCATGCAGGCAGTGACGAAAGCATACAAAGTGTCATGTATTGCCGAGACAGAAGAAAAATATAAAACTTTCACTCTGAATAAATTAAAGTTTTACGACAGCTTTCAACATTTGTCTTCCAGTTTAGAAACACTAGCTAAGAACTTACCCAGCTATCCTATCACTAGCAAATATTTTCCAGACGTTACACTTATTCGGAAAGGTGTGTATCCTTATGAATACATGGATTCTTGGGAAGTGTTTGAAGAACTAGAATTGCCACCTAAAGAGAACTTCTATTCTTCACTCAATAAAAGTTTCATAACTGTTACCGATTATGAACATGCTCACAACGTCTGGAATGCACTCAGCTGTAAAAACCTTGGTGACTACCACGACATATATTTAAAAGCTGACGTCTGTTTGTTGGCTGATGTGTTTGAAAAATACAGAGAAACGAGTTTACATCATTACTCCCTCGACCCTTCTCATTATATTTCTTCACCAGGAATGAGTTGGGATGCTTTCTTAAAACTTAGCGGTTCTAAAATCGATCTCATAACTGACCAGGTAATGATGACAATGATTGAGTCAGGCATTCGTGGAGGAATAAGCGTGGCAGCTCATAATTATTGCAAAGCCAACAACAAATACCTGAAGCACTATGACCCCTCGCAGAAATCTAATTATATAATGTACTTTGACGCCAACAATTTATATGGTTGGGCAATGAGTGAGCTTTTGCCGGTTTCAGATTTCAAATTACTTGTTAATCCAAACCCCGCAAACTTGACTTGGTTAAACAGTATTTTAAATCACCCTAAAGATCATACTATAGGGTTTATTGTCGAAGTTGACCTAGAGTATCCCAATGCTTTACACGACCTACATAATGATTACCCATTAGCACCAGAAAGATTGCATGGTACAGACAAGCAACTTAAACTTATTCCCAACCTCTATAATAAATCTAATTACGTCTGTCACTACAGAAACCTGCAGTTCTACATCAGACACGGCATGAAGTGCACAGCGATTCACAAGCTTTTATTCTTTAAACAAACGAACGTCTTGGCCGGGTACATCAATAAAAACACAGAGCTCAGAAAACAAGCGCAATCTACGTTTGAAAAAGATTTCTTTAAGCTGCTGAATAACAGCTGTTTTGGTAAAACTATGGAGAACCCATACAAGCGAAAAGACGTCAGGCTAATTACATCACCCAATCAAGCAATTAAATTAACATCTAAGCCTCAATACCTTGGTTACAAAGAGTTTCATGACTCCCTGTATGCAGTTGCCATGAAAACCACGCAAGTTAATCTAGACAAACCAGTGTTTATGGGGATGACTATTCTTGACCTTTCTAAATTATTAATGTTCGAATTTTACTACGATTACTTTAAACCTAAATACCCGGAGGCCAGAGTTTTATACACAGACACAGACTCCCTTACACTAGACATCCCTACTGAAGACATTTATAAAGACTTAGAATCGGAACTGCAACATTACGATACTAGTGACTACCCTGATACCCACCCTTTGTACAGCAAAGCAAACCAAAAGAAAATAGGTTTGATGAAAGATGAAATGAACGGGAAACTTATTGAAGAATACGCAGGACTGCGATCTAAGCAGTACAGTATTAAACACGAATCGGGGGAATCTTCAAAAGCAAAAGGCATTCAAAAAGCTGCAATAAAAAACAGAGATATCAGACACGAAAACTACCTGGAAGCCTTAGGTGGAAAAGAAGTTAAACCATACCCTAACACAACTATAAAGTCTAAAAACCATGTAGTGTCCACTGCTGTGACGACCAAAAAAACATTATGCGCTAATGACACAAAGCGGGTAAGGGTAACTAAAGAGTTCGCATACGCTCTAGGTCACTATAAATTACAGGTAGAAACTGCGACTACGACTACGACTGCGACTACGACTGCGACTATGAGTAAGGAGGAAGTCCTGGAAGGCTTGAGTAAATGTTAACTGTATTTATTCTGAAGCGCCAAGCTTTTTCTTCAAAGCATCTAGCTGCTCTTTCCGTCCCAGTAGTCTCCCTTCCTCTATTAATTTTTTTTTAATTTCTTCAACATTAACAGGTGCAGACCTAGATTTAGATTGTATGTCGTGCTTCAACTTTTTATATTCTTCAAAATCTCGCTGGATAATTACAAACTCTTGGTCTGTAATCTGAGTGTCTTCTAGAGCTTTTGAAATTATTAAGTTCATGCTAGTAAGTTTAGCTATCGCAAGGCTAGAAATGAGGTCGTGTTTTTCTAGTTTCTTAGATACTTTAGTATTAATTACGCCAAGTAAAACTGACATCACTGAAGATAATCCGGCAGCCACTCCTAATCCAATACTAATTGGTATACCAATTCCAGTCACCAATAATCCCACGCTGACCGCAGCTTCCGCTGCATTAATAACATTTAGACCAGTAGACACGTAATTTATACCGCTATAAGCGCCGGAATACCGTCGTCTGCATCTAGAGTACTTTTGGATATCTGATTCAATTTGAGTCCTAACTTTTCTTATTTCTTCCAACCTGAACGTTTGAACATTACTTAAGTCTAACGTTGGAGCACTGGGTTGCATTGGTTGTTCATCCACTACTGCTTCCACTATAGCAGGATACAATTTTGTCGTCATATTTTTAGTGTGAAAAAAAAGGGTTAACAATAATTAACTTGATTTTAGTTTATTAGCAAAATATTCTATTTGACTATCAGAAAATATCTGATCGCTGAAATAAAATGCTAACAGATCTACGTTGTCTAGGCTAATTTGCGCTATTCTGTCAATAGGATTTGGAACAGGGACAAAAGTTATTTTGGGTGATGAAGTAAATACGGAAAACTGATTTTCATTTTCTCTTTTCTTCATAAATACTGTAACTCGTCTGGGATCCTCATCTAAATCAACCCAACTTAGAGACACTTGCGGAATTACATTAAAATTTCTCTGCGTAGGCCTGTGAGCAATTATGTCCAGTACTATCATAGCTGTGCTACCTAGCTGTAAAGGAGGCTGCAGAATAACTCTGACATTTTTCCCTGCGGTTTCACGCTTATGTAAAACATAGCTGCTTTTTTTGTAGGCTTTGACTTCTATGGTTTCCCGATTGTTTTCATCCGGCACTAGACTAACTAACATAGGCCCGGCGTTAATAATTTTCTTAAATTTATTGTCTGGTCCCATAAAAGTGTAAGGGCTTTCGCACTTGAATTTAATAAGCCAATCTAATTCCGTGTCTACAGGTGTTAAAGACCAGATATTTTTCTCGTTTAGTAATAGCATACTTAAAATCGGGATCTACTTTACCGGCATTAAAGTCCTTTAGCTGATCGATAGACGGTTTTTCTGGCGGTACTGACGGCGGCACTTGCGGCACTTCAGGCACTGCCGGCACTAGCGCTCGTTTATAATATCCATTTTGTGTAAATTCGAAACCGTAAATAGACCCAACAATAGCATTCGCATCAAAGTCGATTGTGTCTGCTAAGTCTTTCAGTTCAATGGTAGGACAGGTTACTGGAATTTGAGGGCCGATTGACATTGTATTTTAAAATTAAACTTTATTTTATCTCAAGAATAATTGTAAGATCTTCAAAGTCTACAATTTCGTTGTTTTGGTTAGTTATTTTGAAGCAGAAACTAGTATGATAGTCCTGACTTAAGTGGCGTTTTTGAGGCAGAAATTTCAATGAAACTGGATCGCAGTAAGATTCTCTCTGAGTTGAGATTATCCTTAGCAATGTACTAGGAGTTCCGTTTACTAAGTTTTCCGATGTCTTCAGTTGATGAAGGTACACAAACAATCTATTATTAATTAACAAATTCATAGGGTTTGATCCAATAAATCTTATAGAACTGCCGACAGTGCTGGAGCTGTCAGATAAAGATAATTCATTGCCAAGGAAACCTAATATTTCTGCCAGCTTTGGCGCAAGTGTAACGCTGGTAATGTCTTTATGCAGGGTTTTATGGAAAGTTAAAGTTACTATCAAGTTTGCAGGGTTCATTTTTGCTTCAATCGAATGAGGTTTAAACAATTCTTCAGTAAGTCTGCAGAAGTCATAATAGCCGCCATGAATAAAGTGCCTTTTTTTTATTAATCATTATCTAGTTGTTGTTTAGATCATGACTAATATTTAACCATTTAACCGTGTAGAATATTTCGTGAAGGATTACGTTAAGGTCCCTGTTTTTGTTGTCAATAGGATGCTGAAGTTCAATGGGCACACCTGATTTTACAGATTCGAAAGTTACAAACATTTTTTTTTAATATAATAAAAATGTATGCGCCTTATAAATATAACAAAGCTGCAAAGTATACTACAGGGCCTTATTATTACGAAAAAGCAGTCGACCTAACCAAGCTGACAATAGCTGTGGCAGCCAACGTCCATTTCGAAACTATCCCCCATAATATTTTTGATCATTACCTCAACCCAGACATTACGAGCGACTTTTTAGCTAACCAATGGCTAAACAACGGGGATATGCAGTTCTTTCAGAATCAAATTAATTTTGCCGTGTCATGCGCTACAACTGGTTGCGGAGTTTCTTACGTTCATCACCTTAATCACCCAGATCCCATGTTGAAGTCTATTTATCTGTTCCATTTGTATTATCAAGTGAGGCGGGTGTTGTCTGAACTTCAGGCTCCGTTACCTACTGACAAAAACTTTAATCCATTTAACAACGGCTTTGACAAGAAAGCGTATCAAAGGTTGTGCAATGAATTCGGAATTGATACTAAAACAGACTTCAGACAAAAACTTGACCTCAATCACGGAATGGGAACTTTATTTAGATACGCTGTAGGTAATTTATACACGGGGCCTTACGTACCTGGATTTACATCATTTAACCACAACAGCCAGGTTCCTTTACTGTATATTAGACAAAAACAAAGTACAGCATACAGCACTTTTATATTAGACACATCAAACGGATTTACTCAAAGTGGGGTGGAAAGGCTGAATGAATCTATTCGTACGTATGCGTGGTGCATTCTGGGGTCTCAAGCAGAAACACGAAGTAATATCATTGGGGAAGGAACTAGCTTCGATGCACAAAAGCAGTTTCTAGCCAACATTGAAGATTCTAATAATTCGGCAGTAGATTTGCCCGCAAGTATTAAAAGATATCAGGACACTTTAAAGTATGCTAGATCGAAAGTAGATTACGTAATAGGTTTAGGACTGTATATGTTGCCTTCAGACCTTCAGCTTAGAATAGGAACTATATCAAACTACAACAACAATATAGTGATTGCCGACCCTCAGTTTCATATAGGCTACAATCCTTCAATAAATACATTGAATACGTTGAATACAGTGAATACAGTGAATACAGCAAATACGGTATTTACTGCTAGGCCTAATAATGAACCTTTAAGTTCGCCACCACTTCCGAGCCTGCCAAGCCTACCAAGCTTGCCGGAACTGCAAGGCCTGCCAGGCCTGCCGGTAATTGATCATGGGGTTTCGCGTCTAGCGCTTACAGGGGGTTTATTGTTTGCTGGGTTAATTGGGATTTACTATTTTAAGTAACCAGAGTAATATTATTATAAACAAAGACCACAGATGTTCAGACGCCCAAACCACAACTTTAGAAGCAGTATTAAATATCCATGAAAATACAGAACCTAATATTCCTGGAAGTGCGTCTACAAGTTTGTCACCTAAGCGTTTCAATAAGTTAGCTATGCTTTGTAACGTCTTTTTAATCCAGTCTTTAACCGGACTACCGCCAGGTCCACCAGATCCGCCAGGTCCACCGGCACTGATGCCTACGGTTCTAGTCAGTGCTAAGACTAGTGTGCTTATTGTCATCCCAACAGCTGTAAGAATGCTGAGTATTGTAACACCTTGCTCTCTGAACAGTGTTTGAATTCTTTCTGCAAGTGTAGTGTCTTCGTGTAAAATTGTATGCACCGTTTCTTTTATTCTGGCGAAATTAGTTATTAATTTTTCTCTGTTTATGGATAAGGCTTCTAGCCTTGCCGCGCGTTCTGTGTAAAGGTCTGCGAGCCTTTTTTGAATCAACTGTTTTACCTCAATGCTTAAGTTCGCGTCATCAGCTTCTGCTAGTTTATTTTTTTGTTTTTCTATATGTTTGTCGAGCTCGCCGAGCTTGGCCAAATTCATCATTGTCTCCCCTCTCACAGATTGTAAAGCTTTATCTAAGCCCTGAAGTTCACGCAGTGGCAATAATGGCGTGTCATTGATAGTTTCCATAACTTGATCAATATTGGTGTCCTCATTTGTTTGTAAGGTTGTTAACTCTTTATTTACTTCTAATGCAGAACTAGTTAAGTTAGTTAAGTCTTGTAGTTCTATTTCTGAACTTAACGATGCATCTATTCGTTGAAGTGAAGCTACTGCTTGGCGATGCAACGCTGGCACTCTATTATTGGAAAGCCCTAATGATCGTATTACAGTCACTGGGAGTTTAGTTTTCAAAGTAGACCACGCATAAAATTTGTCAGGATTCTTTGACATAGTTAACTGTACTCTCACTTTTTTACCGGATACAATAGTGTTTATAAACAAGTGATTATTTTTGTCTAGTTCGAAGTCGCTGGGACTAACATAATCAGGTAACTCGCGCCCAATGTAATTGTAAAATTTATTGATTTTTCTGGCTTTTTGGGTTTCAGTTACTTGACGTAATTCTTCTCCTATACTTGGTCTTGTTTGGCTCATGTCATCTCCTACCATTGAAAGCAGTGTGACGTCGTGGTCTTCATTAGGTTCATCAGGTTTAAACACTTCATCAAGAGCTTCACCACCTGTTGCCATTTTTAAATATAATTTTTTTTAATCACACTAAAAATGCAAAGCTACGGAAACTTGTTAGACCCTACACGTCGATTGAGGACGCCTTTAGGCATCAAAGGTGAGAAAAGCACAATAATTATTACAAACAATCCAAGCAGCATAGAGCCTAATCAGCTACTAACCATAAGATTTCCAAATTTAGGTCCTGATGATGTAATAGTTCCGGGCAGTCCTAAACTAGGATTTAAAATTAGTCTGAATTCTGACGACGATCCTAACAGAACCATAGTCAACAATCTAGGTAGAGCTATAATTAAAAGAATGGTTATTAAACTTGATGGGCGAGAAATCCAAAGTATCGATGACGCCGGTGTTTTGTTTTGTTACACAGATCTGTGGCTGAGTAAATATGAAAGGGAAGATTTAGTTGGTCAGGGGATTCAAGCCGCCAATGTGGCAAAACTTCGAATCAAAGCTGGCGATGCTGTCGTTTCTAACAAAGGTGAAAATGCATTAGCTGCTGTATACAAAAACAGGTTTTATTTTCCACTTGATTTTGAACTGCTGTAAAACAAATGTTGATATCTATGCAGAACTTTGGTCTCGAGCAGCTTGTTCGCGTCCCGACACATCGGCTTGGCCACACCCTTGACTGGATCGTTACCAACAGTCAAACGCTTGTCGTGAACTTGGCGGTTCAGGATAAAACCATTTCTGACCATTTCTGCGTTTCCTTTGAATTGCTCATCAGGAAACATGGCCGTGAGACCAGACTCGTCACGTCGCGAAACCTGAAACGGATAGACGTTGGCAAATTCAGGAGTGACGTGTCCCACGGCATAGCAGCCCTAAGTGAAAATGGAACAATGTCCGCGGACTCATTCAGTTTTTGTCTGCGCAATGCCCTTGACAAACATGCGCCTCTAGTGACCCGTCGTGTTTCCGACCGGAAGTCAGCGCCCTGGATGACGGCCGAAATCCAGCAGGCCAAGCGAGAACGGCGACATGCGGAGCGTCGCTGGATCGAGACTGGTCTTACGGTGGATCGGCAAATCTTTGTCCACCGCCGTAATATAGTCAACCGTATGATCCGCGACGCCAAAATAGTGTATACACGCGACCGCATCGTCAGTGCCAGCTCCTCTCGAGAGCTGTTCCGCGTTAGTGGCCAGCTGATGGGTTTGGACGCGACCAACATACTACCTAGCAATGTCCCTTCTGACAGCCTTCCAGAGAGCTTTAATCATTTTTTCACAGGAAAGATTGAAAAGATTAGAACTGGCCTTGACTCGGGGAACACCACAACCACCCTACCAACCTCTCACACCTCTACCTTTTCTGGCACTAAACTACAAGTCTTTCAAGCAGTTTCTGAAGACCAGGTCAGGAAAACAGTCCATTAGATGCAAAAGAAATCTTGTCAGCTGGACCCTGTTCCAACTGATCTTCTTTTTCAATGTTTGGACGATGTTCTTCCTGCTATCACAACTATAATGAATACCTCACTCCTTTCTGGCTCTGTCCCTATGTCCTTTAAGCATGCTCTTGTAAATCCTCTCTTAAAGAAGCCTGGCCTGGATCCTAATGATTTGAAAAACTATCGCCCCGTTTCAAACCTGCCATTTCTATCAAAAGTTCTTGAACGTCTTGTTCTTTCCCAGCTCATGTCTCATCTTCAAAATCATAATCTCATAGAGCCCTTCCAGTCAGCCTACCGGAAAAGTCACTGCACAGAAACGGCACTTTTGCGCGTGGTCAATGATCTTTTGCAGGCATCGGATCGCGGAGATGTGTCGATCTTATCGTTGCTGGATCTGTCCGCAGCTTTTGACACAATAGATCATGACCTTCTTTGTAAACGCCTCGAGGCTGTCTTTGGCTGCACTGGAACGGTTCTGGAGTGGTTCAGATCTTACCTGACAGACCGCACTCAGTCAGTTATTGTGAAAAACTCACTGTCTGCCCCATCAGTTCTTAAGTTTGGTGTCCCTCAGGGTTCAGTTTTAGGCCCAATTCTTTTCACAATGTACACTCAGCCTCTTGGTTCCATAATCAACAACTTCGGTCATTCTTACCAGTTCTTTGCTGACGATACTCAGCTTCACAACTCTGTCGCTCCTTCTCACATACAAAGCCTTGCAGACAACATGAAAGAATGCATTGAGAATGTTGCAGAATGGATGCGTGAGAATAAATTGAAAATGAATGATGACAAGACGGATTTCATTCTGGTCGGTACCAGATCTAAGCTGGAAAAGGTCGCAACTCATTCCATGGTTCTTTCTGGTAGTGAGATTACATTTTCTGATTCTGTGAAAAACCTTGGAGTCCACCTAGACAGCTGCTTGTCAATGGAGACCCAAATCAGTCAGCTCTGTAAATCTCTCTACTTCCAGCTCCGCAGAATCAGTAAAATCCGTCACTATTTGTCTGTTGATGATGCAAACAAACTGGCTGTCTCATTCGTTCTTTCTCGGTTAGACTACTGTAACGCACTTCTAGCAGGTGTGCCTGACAACAAGCTTTTGAGGTTGCAAAAGATCCAGAACAGCGCTGCGCGTATGGTTCTTCGTCAGCCCCGTCGTGTCAGTGCCACCCAGTTGCTCAGAAGATTGCACTGGTTGCCCGTCAAAGCTCGTATTGAATATAAACTATCCATTCTCTGCTTCCAAAGCCTACACTCTGAGTCTTTCCCATCATATCTCTCTGATCTGCTTCATCCATACACACCTGCACGTTCGTTACGTTCTGCAAGTACCTCTCTTCTCACTGTCCCAGGTTATTCCTTGATTACTTTTGGAAAACGTTCTTTCAGTGTAATTGGACCTTTAACTTGGAATTCTCTTCCTGTACCTCTAAGACAAGTTCAGTGCCTCACAACTTTCAAGAAACTCCTCAAAACTCATCTATTTAATAAGTACCTTTCCTGAGTCCCTCACCTTTGGTTGCCTGCTACCCTCTCCCTCATACGAGTTTTATTTAAAACTGTTATGTTTTTAAGTATGCATTCATTTATCCCATGCATTTTATCTGTTTGATGCTTGTTTTTATATATTTATTTATTTGTGCATGTGTGTGTGTGTGTGTGTGCGCGTGTGTTCATTATCTGTCACATTTTATTGTATTTATTATTATTATTTTTAAACATCAGAGTATTTTAAAATTGTTATCCAATTATTCTTTATTCATTACGGTTGTCTATCGTTATGTTTATGTGCATTGTGTTTTTTTATGCGCTTTGAGCAGAAATTTTGTCTGATATGTGCGCTTTATAAATAAAATTATTATTATTATTATTATTACTGCTACACAGTCATCTGCCATTTCATCAAGGTTCATTTAACGACAGGCTTTCTTACGAAATTATTTTCAATGATTATTCTCAAGTAGTAATTAGCTCTGACAATGATGCTAGGTATACAATTACAGACATCACGCTTGAATACGAAGTGGTCACTCACGCTGAACTCAGTAGGATGATCAGGGGCCAATATGACAAACTAGCAATTTATTATGATAGGATCGTTCGCTACAGACAGTTTAATAAAGATTTATTAGATGCACTCTGGACCATCAACATAAATTCACCTGCTCGAAGTTTTAAAGGTGTACTGTTGTTGTTTGTGAAAGAATCTAATTACAATCATGACAGCGAAAATTTTATCAACCCTAATATTTCAAAAGCGTCTGTTGTGATTGAAGGTAAACCTAATCAATTATTTGCTAATGGAATGATGGGATTTCAACAGTTTGAGGAGATTAGGAAAATCTTGGGTGGAGGTAGATTGCGGACTGACACTGTGGATTTGATTTCTAAGGATCTTCATTTGCATGACACACGACTGCAAGATTATCTGGTGAATAAATTTGCATTGTGGTTAGACTTTCGAACCATACCCACCAACGAACTTCATGGATCTGGAAGAAGAATTGAAAACGGAACAGATGGTATAACAATTGAATTGCATAGGGAAGCAAGTGCTAGGTCAGAATCAGTTACAGTATACATGTATATAATTATGGATGCTCAGCTAAACATTGAAAATGGAAGATTAAAAGATTTAGTATATTAAAAATGACCTCTTTGTTACCTCGTGATCCTCATTGCGGAATGATCGTTGGTATGACGTCATGCGGAAAGACTGTCTTTGTTCTGGATTTGTTAGAAAAATATTACGCAGGCCACTTTGATTATATAGTAATTTTTTGCCCAACTATTCAATATAATAAAACCTACTTAGATCGTAAGTATGTCTGGACAGATGAAAATATCTTTGTTGTAAATACCAATGGCAAGCTCAATGAGTATTTAACGTATTTTTATAACCTGTTTGAGAATGAGGGTAATACGTTATTCTTAATCGATGATTGCAGTGCAGAAAAAGATATTGTATTAAAACGGAACATATTGAGCAAGCTGGCTTTCAGTGGACGCCATGTGAAAATTAGTGTCTGGTTAATCACGCAGAAATTTAATTCAATATTAAAGGATTTTAGAGAACAAGTAAAATTCGTGTGCCTGTTTTATTGCAAAGATCGAGACAGCTTTGATAACTGTTTAAAAGAAAATGACGTAATTGAATCAAAAGAGGAAAGAACTAAATTAAAAGAACAGCTAAAAAAAGGCAAGCACTTAAAATTATTATTAAAAACTGACCAACCAACTGGCTATACAATACTTATGTAAGTAAGTAAGTTCTTTTATAATTTAATTATTGTAAGTTATAAGTTTTTTTTTAAAAGTCGACTTAATTAAGTTAGATGTAAGTAAGTAAGTTCTTTTATAATTTAATTATTGTAAGTTATAAGGTTTTTTTAAAAGTCGACTTAATTAAGTTAGATGTAAGTCACTAAGTCAAAAAAAAGGTTGAAGGTAAGTAATAGTGGTGATGATTATAGTTCATTTATTTTTAATGGCTCTGTGTCTGGTGGAACAATCTGAAGTTCTTCTTTTACAAAGTTTCTTTGTGGTGTTCTACGATCGCTTCTCGGTCTTAAATAATATACAGGCGGATCAGTAGATAATGCTCTGTCAACTTCATAAACGCTTAATGACCAAATTGGGTCTGTAGCTCGCCTTCTAGTGTCATTAGCAACTTCTCCAGGCTGATAAAGGTATCTAACAGTTTTGTTCATCAAAGTTAGATCCGGCTGACCAGGCTTTGAAACGGTAACAACAATCTGTTTCTTTTTAATAGCCTCAACTGGTTTTAATCCTTTAACTCTGGTTGGTTCTGAATTCATTTCCCTTAAAACTCGAGGCAGCCTAACAACCCATTCTGTATTAGTGGTTTCAGTAAACAACTCCTTTGAATACTGATAAGTGAATAATCTTTCTGCCAGTTGCCGATTAAAGTTTTCTACAATACCCTGTGATCTGTGCAATCCAACAACTCCTCTTCTAACAGTTACATTATGTTTTAACAAAAGCTGGTTAACAGCTCCTTTGAATTCAGACCCTTCATCACATTGAATAAGTCTAGGGAACCTTAGAGGCCCTCTTGAATAAATTGCATTTAAGGCTTGAGCGACCTCAGCTGAATTTTTAGTCCTAAGAGCATGAGCGTCCTTAAACCGGGTAGCTATATCAATAACAGTAAGGGCATACCTGTATTTCTTTCTATATATTTTGTCATGGGGAAGATATAACAAATCTATTTGGTGTGTGTCATTTGGTCTGGAGTTTTCAAATTTTGGTCTTATTATTTTCTTCGGGGTGGAAGATAGATTTGCCATACAGCTTGCTTCGATAACCATTGTTTAACTGTGTTTGCTGACAAGCCAGTCTTTTCTACTAGTTTATTAACTGCCATCATCCCTTTCCAATATCCGGATTGAGAATAATATAATCTAGACAAACGCGAAGTCATATTTTATTTAGATTTATATTTTTGTTTAACGAGGTAATAAACTACTGTTATTCCAAACACAATTAAAATTAATTCTCCGGTCTCTGACATTGTAGGTGCAATGTTAGGTGTGTAGTAATCGGATAACAGTGGTTGCTTTAATGAAGGTAGTGTCGTGCCAGTTAATAAATAATATTGGTGCAAAGCTTCATCAACGTCTTCGAATGTTTTATCAGCATGACCTTCTTCTTTCAATCTTGTATTAACAAAATCAAGCTGCATTAGTCTGTTTTTCTCGTATTCGGCCTGATCTTGTTGTAATTTTTCCATTGCTAAGTTATGTCGTTTTGATTCTTCTTTACTGTCCAGTTTTGAAAACAAATAATTTGATCCTGAAAAGGCTAAGGCATTTACAGCAGCAGAACCAAGCACCATTGCAGCACCAGCCATTTTTTAATTTAGTTTTTTATTTTATTTGTATTTAAAATGAATTGTGATGACTTGTTAATGCAAGAAGCTATTAATGTTACAGTTACAGGTGTTGACAATGAGAAAAGAGACAGGCTGGTTGCATTAGTAGCTTCCGGAAAGTCAAAGTATTATCTCGGTGTTGACTTAACTACTGAACAAGTGCAAAGACTGAGGCCAGAAGACATCATTATATTACATAATAAATATGATAAAGTTCTCGGCGCTTTAATGGTTAAAAGTTTAGGGCGTTCGATTGTGAAGTTATATACCAAAGCTGTGTCGACCTTTGTTACTTTAGATTGTGAGAATGATTTATTTGATGATTTGAAGATCCAGTTATTGTTAATGGGATTAGTGAGGTATCAAGAAATTTGTATTATAAGTTTGGAAGCTTGTTGACCCCATTTTCAGCCGGGCTAATTACTTTTCAACACATAAATTTCTCTGCTATTAAAAATGGACTCTTCCAATCCGGAGATGGAGAAGGAGACGGAGGTGAAGAATTCAGAGAATCAACAGAACCCAGTGACAGTCACTAAACAAAAGAGCCCAGGAAGAATTGCAGCTGGAAAGAAGTTAGCAGAATTTAACAAGTTACATAGATGGAACAGACAAACAAAAGCAAACATATTAGGAAAAAGAAGAAACAATAATGCAACAAACATTAACAACAAATAAAGAAGAACCAATACAACCAATACAACCAGTACAATCTTCAAATAACATATATTATTTATGTATAGCCGGTGTAGTGGGTGCAAGTGGGTACATACTATATAAATACCGCCAAGGAAAAAATAAACAGAAACCCCCAAAACCACTTGTAGAAAAAGAAATTGAATTATCTCCATCATTGAAGCCATCATTAGATGTGTTTTCAATGCAGTAATAATTTATTATTATTTTTTTTATTATATATAAAAATGAGTGTACCATATGAACAAACAATTGTTAATCTTGGATACCATAGTGTTGTCTTAGTGGGCTTAAATACAGCTTATGCTATGATTGCAAAATCTCTTTTAAAAATGAAACCTATTGAATTGGGGAAAATGGATCTTTCAGATGCTGGTAAACTGGTTGGTATCTTTTCATTATCGTTATTTACTCGGGACTATCTTGTTAAACAAAAGATCATTCCAGCAGATATTAATGTGTAATGTTATACAACCATAATGTAGAAGGGTTGTAATTTTTTTTTTGTTTTAACCAAAGATGCAAGATATACGAATATGTATTATATTTAGCAAATTGCGGATTCCCAGAGTGCTTTGGAGCGCTTTTTAAAAAGTTCATAAAACAGCCATAAATTGCAATAAAAGGCCTCCTTTAGTAACTCTATGAGCTTTGGGGTTCAGAGCCCATTATTGCTATCTCTTCTTCTTCTTCTTCTTCTTCTTCTTCTTCTTCTTCTAGTACTTCCTTTTATCTGGAAATACTTTCGTGAAGTCGGGAATCAGAACGAGTCAAATATCGGTCGCTACGTCTCTCGGTCGGTCATACCTTAGCATGCCCTATTTCAAGAACCACAGGGCCGATTTTTGTTCATACTTCATTGGAACATTGCCAGGATTAGTGACTAACTGCCCTTCCCTCGTCTTTGCTCTTCCTGAAAGGTCAAAGTCACTGGGTTAAATTCTTTGCTAAAAATACGCATTTCTTAGCACTGAATATGCAATCAGCTACACATAGTTGTTGAGCACTGGTCTTTGGAGCTCGGTAGCTAAGTGGGCTCGTTCCCGCCTATCAACAAAACTACACTGTGTCACAGGTGCTAATCCCGCTGAGGCCGATTTGTTTTACTTTTTTTTAAATTGGTATTTTTAATATGTGTATTCTTTGTGAGTTTATTTTACGTTGTGTGTGCGTTGGTTGCGTGTGGTATGTGTATGTCGCACTTTTTGTCCACCTTTGAGAGCAGGATAATTATTTTTTTAATAGATAGATAGATAGATAGATAGATAGATAGATAGATAGATAGATAGATAGATACATAGATACATAGATACATAGATAGATACATAGATACATAGATAGATACATAGAAAGAAAGAAAGATAGATAGATATGTGTGTGTGTGTCTGTGTGCGTGTGTGTGTAGTGTGTGTGTGTGGTGTCTCAGAGCAGACCAGAAGGCAACACGATTTTTAAATTATGTGTGGGTGTCTGGAAATACATTTAAATGGTTTGTCATTTTGTTCTTCTTCTTTCTCTTACTAAACTGTGGACCTCACGTGCACATTATTTTAGATCAAACGGATAAACTGGATCTTGTATGGTCTCCGTGCAGATCTTTAAGTAGCATTTCCTGTTAGTGGAAGTAAAGAACCTATAAGGTTTAAACACTACATAATCAAAGGCCACAAAGCGTGCCAAAATTCCTGTTGATATTATTTACACAGACCATAGTGGAGAGTCTCTCGAATGACAGTTTAACAAACATTAAAGTATTTAAGGTTACTCATCTATCTCCATAGGTGTACTGTCCAGTATCCTGCCCCCAAGGGGTTACTGTTGACTGATGTTATTTGGCAACTTCATTTTCCATGTAAAGGGTATCTGTAAAAGGCGTCAGTCACCGATAGTAATTTCAAATTTCACCCCTGCTACATTTGAAAGATGGTGATCTAACAGAAATAAATAGAAATTATCCATTGGGCACCTTTATATACGTATTATTTTATGAAGGGGTGGGTTGAAATATTGGAATACTGACAATTAGGAACTGTTTTTCAGCAGTGAGAGCAGAAACAGCACCGTTAGCCACGTTTTGTAAGTGGTTGTGTCCGCTGTGAAAATATGTTTTTAGTGTTTGCTGTGTTTTGTGTATACATGTATTTTTTAGTTACCGATTTTATTAATTTCTCTTTATCTTTTGAAGTTTCTAGATAGTAAAGCAGTTGTTAATCTGTTGTTACGTCGTTAAATGTAGTTCGGCCGATTTTGTAATATAATGACTAATGTTGTGTGTGTTCGTGAGTGAGCGAGCGTGCGTGTGTGTGCTTGCGTGTGTGCGTGTATGTTTGTTAAACATAATAGCATGAATCCTTTAAAATAGTGCATGTACGGCTGCCTGCATTTGAACAATATTCAAATAATAACAGATATAGTTGTGAAGTGCCGGACTTCGTACGTGTTAATTTGAATAGTTTGAGTGTGGTGTTTAAAGTGAAGGAGTGAGTTTTGTGTTCTCCAATATTGGCGTGTGTTTGAGCTTTTTACAGTTGCTTTTTATTACATATTTAATTTTATGGTAATATTTCTACGGTAGGTTAATAGGATCAAAACTAGAAAGAGGTTTCCATCCCCCTCCTTCCCCTTCTCTTCACCTTCAGACAGTGGACTGTAGTAGCGTGTTTCGTTGTGACATAATAATATAGGCTTATCTGTGTTTGTGTGTGTGTGTGCCGTGACTGTTATCGGTTTGTTGAACGTAATATTGTTGCAGTCATTTAACAAGAATGCTGGAACTTAACATTTTTCCAAGATAACTGAAACTGTCGACGATGTTGATTCGTTGACTGCTTGAAACGTGGTCTGATGTTTTATTTTATTGTAGTGGGGGATGAGTGAGGAGAAGATTAATGTAATGACAAAGCTAAACAGTCAGCGAAATATTATCCCATTATTCTTGATTTTATTATAAGGAATTAATGCCATTAAATGCCAAAAGCTAAATTTACAAAACCCAAGCAGAGTAGGTTTGATATTTCGAGCGATAAAATCGTCCAGTTGTGATGTTCAGTTCAGAGGTTTTGTGCTATATGCAATATGGACGTTAAATTTGCATTAACGCTTTTGTAACTTTGCACATTACTATCTACTTTGCACATGACTATCTACTTTGCACATGACTATCTACTTTGAGTAATCTCTCCACAAGCCAACCAGCCAGTTCACCAGTAGATTTATTATAAGATGAATGTCGTTCAAGGTCACTAAAGTCAATTTATCTGTCTTCGGTAAAAGTGAATCCAAACTGACGAGTGTTCTTTTTTTTTCAAGACAACCTACAAGAAATACACCCCAGCATCAACAGCAGTTTCATGCTTGCTACCCATCTCTCTCATCTTGGCAACAACTCCCCAGCCAATGGCAATACTCCCAACGGTCACCTTAGCAACGGTGTGAACTCTTACTGCGGCCACACCAAGGCGCCGTTGTCACACAGGGAGGCCGACAATGACAACAGGTAGGAATGTGTTAATGTCACTTATCTCAGCAGAACACTTCGTGTTTTATATTTTTATATTAAAGATTTCGGACTAAGTTCTCTGATGATTTCCATTCACTTTTTGTTCAGTTAGTTTAGTTCGTTAGCTTTCTTTCCACGCTTCTTTTTTGCTTATAGTTCCACGTTATTCACAAATGAAATTACCTTTAAAGTCCATGTACTGCTGAAGAGAATTATTTGCACAAATTATAATTATGTACATACCTTGAGTTTGCGGCATTTTGACCGATTTTGATTGCATAATGTTTTTTCTAATTTTTGGTTATCCTAGATACTAAACTTGTACTTGTTGCCTTTATGGCTACACTTTTGGGTATCATACTAATCGCTAACCTTTATTTTTGACTATTTGAGTTTAGTTATTTTAATATAGGGAGAGTACGGAATTTCATAGAGGAAGAGACAGAGAGAAAAAACTCTTTGTACCAAGTCAGTGCCGAGAGAGAGAGAGTGAGAGAGAGAGAGTGAGAGAGAGAGTGAGAGAGAGAGTGAGAGAGAGAGAGAGTGAGAGAGAGAGAGTGAGAGAGAGAGTGAGAGAGAGAGAGAGAGAGAGAGAGAGAGCACTTTGTACAAAGTCAGTGTTAATTTCAGGCTTCGGAGTTTCCCTAATTGTGTTTTGTCTTTTCTTTTTCCAAGAGTCATTGTGAGTCGGTTGTGTTCAATGCTCATTAGTTTTGTATTTTGGCGATAATAATAATTAGGCCTACTAGGCTATGTGAGACAGAAGCCTTTTCTTAGCAAGCTTGTCCAAGTGTTGAGAAGACTGTCAACACAGATAACATGACTTCAATACCTTCTTTAACACTTTCACGTCGAAAATTCGCAGTTTCATTTTAAAAAAAACAACTAATGCGGATTTCTCTTTTTTTTCTGTTTTTTTTCCTGGAATAATCAACTTACTGACCTTCTTCAACTGCCAAACACCATCACTACCGCCACTGTCATCTTAAACGCTACCAACCAACATCAACAACGCCACCACCAAATGATGCTGTCGTGGCTGATTCTTCTGCACGTGTTGTCTGTCATGCACCTGTTACCTGTTGCCGTAATTGCTTCACCCACCCCTCCCACCACCCCACGCCCGCTCCTTAACTTGATTGTTGCGTACAACATTCCTATCACTACCAAACTCACAACCATCCATCAACTACCATCACCACCCCACGCCCGCTCCTTAACTTCATCGCTACGTGCGACATTCCTATCACTACCAAACTCACAACCATCCATCAACTACCATCACCACCCCACGCCCGCTCCTTAACTTCATCGCTACGTGCTACATTCCTATCACTACCAAACTCACAACCATCCGTCAACTACCATTACCACCACAACTAACGTCACCGTCTATAACTATCACTGGTGTGGATTTTGCGCTCACTTCTTTCCAAAACCACCACCGCCATAACCTTCTCCGACATCATTTGATGCGGCAATGTGATCACTACCCAACACAAATGCCCACTCCTACTACATATGGCATCCTGCAAACACCACCTGTACCGCCATCAACCGTCAACCACCACTATCTCCCCGTATACCAATCTCCACCCACCATCCCCCACCTCCCTCTTGCCCATCCATTACTACCTACGCCCTTTATCTGCTACATTTACCTCCTACCCTTTGCCAAACCACTACCAACATTACCATCCATAACAACAACAGCAACAGCAGCACCAGCGATAACTCTGACAGTGGTAATGAGATGCTGAAATCACAGTCGGCCATGCCAATGTCTTCACGGCGAAGTCCGTATTATCTGGACATTCTTCAACGCTCCTCTTCCTCCTCGTGGCCCGTCAGGCCCATGGGGGCCATCGGGTCCAGTGTAGGGGGAGGAACTTTGGGGGCACCCGTGGGAAGTGCGGGGGTGCTAGGGGGCTACCAGCCCCCGCTCTCAGTCTTGCCATCAGCTCCTGTGACCAAGCGTCCTGTTCGATATAAGTAGGTGTTACTTAGAGAAGGAGAGTAGTGATTTGATCTGATCTGATTTGATTTGAACTGATCTGATCTGATTTGACTGATTTTATTTGTCTGACGCTTGAATTTTAAAACAATCTTAATGGTCGATTGGTTGGCTGATAAGACAATAGCTGTGATGTTCGAGCAAAATAAAAACATGATGATGACGACGACGATGATGACAACGACGACGATGATGATGATGATGATGATGATGATGATGATGATGATGATGATGATGATGATGATGATGATGATGACGACGACATTGTTGCTGCTGATTGCAGGGTCAGTAAAGGTCTTTTCTGTTTGTTGGTTGTTGTTTTCTTTCACTGCATCATCACTATAATTATTGAAAGTAACACAGACGTTCTCTTTTTTTTTTTTTCTACAGAGCTAGTCACGGCCAAGGTCACTCACAGCGCGTGTTGCAACGTCACAGCCAAGCGCCGCCTATCATGACGTCCAGCATACAGCCAGTCAGCAGAGACCCTGCTCGAACCTATGACAACGGTACCACGTCACATTTAGCGTCAACCAATAGCGCGCAAGCTGCTGCCAGCCCAGAAAAGCCGCAGTATGAAAGGCCGCGGCTAAATCGGGGACCATTGGTATGATTTCACAAATTTGTCATGGAGTGTTTGTCAATGTAGGACACTTTCCATTGGGTGGTGGTGGCGTGGTTTGTTAATGAGTTGTGGATGGAAGTTTGTTTGAGTTGATGGGTGGCTATAGCTATTTCTTTGGTGGCTGTTTTTTCTGAAGAAATATTATTGTTGACTAGATCTTTCAGCTGATACCGGCGCTATTTAAGAACAATGGAACGCCTACTTTATTTGGAATTGATTGGGTGGGTGGGTGGTTTTACTAGTTTTGTTGGGTTGTACAGTGGTCAGACAGGAAATAAAGGCCAGCGTGATGAAAATAACAAGGACAGCAATGATTCGCATTGTAAAAGAAATAAACCAAGTGCCTTTAGAAAACGATTCAGTTTAATTCTATATTTTATTTCTCCATACTCTTTCAGATAGGAGGGTGGCGACATCCAAACAGCAACCGTGTACAACAGTCCCAAGGTTACTCCTGGGAATGACAGCCACAGCAGCTAGGAACACTTTGTAATATATTGGTGCACTGTCGTGTCGGTACTTGTGGTGCCAGGAATAAAACTATATGTTCTTGTGGACTTCTGTGACAATAGATAAATACAGCTCATAAAACTATCCACAGCTGGTTATCATTTTCAAAGGAAATGTTTCAGTAAAGCGTCATAGATTTATGGACCATCTGATGTAAACAAAGTTACTACTAGAAATCATCTCGGTGATAAATTCACTTCCACACAGAGCTTCTCACAATAATTTTTATGTTGAACTAAGACGATCAGTTAAATCAGCACATTTCAGACAGTAGACTATCAACGAGGTTTTGTTTAACAATAAACGTACACATTCTTTTGATGCTTACATTTCTCTTATCTGATATTATCGGTAGCAAACTTACCTACTTTTCAAAATCTATTGTGAACAGACTACTCGCCAATGAAGAAACAAATGTTTTGAACAAACCAAGTAGTTCACTGAGTGACTGCCTCATAGTCTTTCTGAGCAATTGGTATAATAAACAGAATGTTTTAATGATTCCATTGCAAAGCAAATCACACACAAAACAAACAAGACTTGAGACAGGAGACGGGAATTGAAATTGTTGCGTCCCTACATTATGAGGCTGTCTGTTGAGCAATGCCAGCAGTTTTTTTCAAATGCCTGCTATTTTTATTGACATTGTGTTTGGGTCCAACCGAATGGAAAGTCTGCTCATCAAAACTTGTAGGTCAGTCTAGGCTGCTACTCAAATTATACATGTTATATTAGTATAGGTTGAGGAGAACATTATTATTTTATTACAAAAGGTACTGGTAATTCAGTGCTCCAAAGAAGATGATACTGACCTCTTTTTAAGATGTTGCAGTAGAGAAACAGACTTTGTATGATGCCTGGTGGACTTTAAAAGCATGTTTTAATGTCGGTATACATGGATTTGTCGTAATATTTAGGTAGTGCGCTTAACGTTGGTGTGGGTGTTCGGTAGTTACCTCAAGTGACCAAGCAGACCAACTCAGTTCAACACTGTGCTTTCTTTCTATGTGCCTTCTTCATTATCAACGAGAAAGACTGTGGTGTAAAAATGTGCTCTGTATTCTATGTCAAGCCGCGTTAAAAAAATCGAACATTCTGAAATAATTAGGCTTAAAGAAATCCTGATTTCGAGTACATTGTAAATGTCTTTTAAGAATGGAATTTTACAGTTGTTTTTCTTGTTCGACTTATGTTGATTTGTAATTTGTTTGTGTGTGTTTTTTTTTTTTCAGTTTACGTGCTCTGAGAATAGGTTGTCAAAGTTGTCTTAGGAAATAAAAGTGTGTGTGTGTGGTGTGTGGGTGTGTGTGTAAATTTTAATATTAATTTTTTTATCAGGTACATTGTGCATTTTATGTATTGAATGTGTTTAGGCATAAGTGGGATGAAGTCTGGATTAAATTATGATTTAATTTTGATAAGTTGTAGTTGTTTATAAGCGTTCGTTCTCTGTTAAATGCTATAGCTAGGTCTGAGATAATGATGTGTACGATATAGGACTTAACTCATTCATTATGTTATCATATGTCAATTAAAACAACAAACAATCAGATCATTGTCTTAGATGCAGTTTGTGAATGTAAATTAGAACTATTTATTATATGAGTCAAGTGTTTGTGTGCGAAAAGAGAAAAATAATAATTGTTGGGTTTCTTTGTTTAATTGATAGGTTGTTCACTTTTTTAGTTTGTTTGAAATCATACCACGTTTGCATTGTGTTTGCAAGTGATATTATCGTTTCAATGGATACTTTTAATTTGTCAGCTTGACATTGTGTTTGTGATTAATCATACGTCAATAGCATGATAAAACAGTTACATACACTACCTATATTTGAGTTTGACTGTACATCCTGTAACATATATATATATTTGTTTTTTGGTTACATTGATTTTTGTTAGTAAATCACTGATATCAGATGACTAAGGAATATTCCATACCAATGAATATTAATTGTGCGTTAAAACATTCCTTTATCAGGAATAGTGTCGTTGCTTGCATTTTGCTGATGCTATTTATAAAATCTGTTCCGTTCATTTAGTGAGTTATTTTTCTTTGCTTAATTAAATCCTTACGTGTGATTTGAGTTTTGGCCCTCTGAGCGATTGAGCTTGACACAACTGCCTTGATCAGTACAGTCCAGTGTATAAGTATTATTATTCCTACTAATGTTAAGTGTAATTGTCATATTGCTAATGATCATGATAAATGATTATTGTGAGCTTAAATATATAGGAACCACATTGAAATATTATTGAATGCAATGTTGTAATAGAAATTATAATATCTTTATTTTAGACCGGTTTTAAAAACTGAAACGAAATGAACAGTTTATTTATTTATTTATTTATTTATTTATTTTTGGATCTGAATATTGATCTATTACAAATACCTAAATAAAGCAGCAATTTGCTGAGTATTTGTGAATTTGCTGGTTTCAAGCAAGTCCTGTTTATAACGTAACACTGTGTAGTACGTTTGTTATTGCTTTTGTGAGTGTGTGTGAAATGTGCATTTTATTTGAAAATATGCATGGGTTTTTAATATGTATTGCCTGGTGTTATTGTGTTAAGAATATATTATTTAGTGTCTTACTTAACAGATTTGTTTTCATATCAAACTGATCTGTCTGTCTTGGCAAACGTATTTAAATATGAGTTTATTTCAATGTTTGTTTCTCTCAGTTAGTTCTTGGTAATGAAGTGTTGTGAATTAAAGTTCAACATGATAATTTAGTTTCTATTTGCTCTTCATGAGGAGCATTATAGTATTGTTAGTGTTGTTGAGTGTAATTTTGTACTTAGTGATAATACGGAAGTAAATGATTGTGAGAGAAAATGAGAATTAAAAGCTGTGGAAATAGGTTCGATTGAGTGTTCGTTTGTTCCTCTTCTTTAGTTGTAGCTTAATAATAATAATAATAGGCCTAATAATAATAATAATAATAATAATAATAATAATAATAATAATAATAATAATAATAATAATAATAATAATATTACTACTACTAATAATAATAGTTGTTATATACACCGTAACATGCTTCCCTTGTAAAGTAATCGGATTCCGAGAGCGGTGATCTGTAACTGTAACGAAGAGGGGTTTGATCAAGAACTGCGTGTCTGCATGCGTGAATAATCTGCGTGTCCTCCCGACTCACACTTTCTAACTCTCAAGAATTCTTCTGTTGTCACACCCCCTTCTATTACTATAAACAAGAATCAACAAAGTTTACATAAGTACAGAAAAATCAATCAATAATAGGGAAAACATACAAGTAGTATGTTTTGTACTCACGTACTTCGTAGTGATAATCCGTGAATTATACACCACTCACAAAGCACACATGTAAAGTTCCAGTCACCGTCAACAGAGAGAGTTACCCACAAGAGTCTCACTGAGATTAGGGTTCGTTGTGTCTTTTTTTTTTATATCCTCTGTCTCTGTCCATGTACTTTCTTTCGTTCCTCTCGTTTTCTCATTGTCCTTATCTTTTATCTTTCCTAGGCTTTTTCCTCTCTTCACCGTCCCCTTCTTCTTCTTCGTTAGTCTTCCCCGGCTGCCGCTGTTGCTGCTGTTGCCGCTGCTGCTGTTGCTGCTGCTGCTGTGGCCGCTGTTGCTGCTGCTGTTGCTACTGCTGCTGTTGTGGCAGCTGCTGTTGTTGCGGTTGCTGTCGTTGCTGTTGCAATTGCTGCTGCTGTGGTTGCTGTTGCTGCCACCGCTTCTCATCTTTTTCTCTGGCTTCTTCTCCGGTTTCTTCTACTTCTGCTTCCTCTTCTTCTTCTTCTTCTTCTTCTTCTTCTTCTTCTTCTTCTTCTTCTTCTTCTTCTTCTTCTTCTTCTTCTTCTTCTTCTTCTTCTTCTTCTCCTCCTCCTCCTCCTCCTCCTCCTCCTCCTCCTCCTCCTTCTTCTTCTTCTTCTTCTTCTTCTTCTTCTTCTTCTTCTTCTTCTTCTTCTTCTTCTTCTTCTTCTTCTTCTTCTTCTTCTTCTTCTTCTTCTTCTTTCTTGACTCTCTTCTTCTTCTTCTTCTTCTTCTTGACGCTTCTTCTTCTTGACTCTCTTCTTCTTCTTCTTCTTCTTCTTCTTCTTCTTCTTCTTCTTCTTCTTCTTCTTCTTCTTCTTCTTCTTCTTCTTCTTCTGCTTCTTCTTCTGGCTCGAGGCCCCCAGCCGGAACTTCTGTAAACAGAGGAGTTTACCCCACTAAATTTCTTGATACATAGACTTTCTCTGAATTACCACACATACCTCTCTCTTCTCTGTGACGGGACCAGACCAACAATATAATTCAATTCTCAACGATGTCGAATGCAGTTCATACATACGCAAATTGCATAACTAATAAATTATAACAACTGATTATTACATCTTGACGCTGATTAATTTCATTCACAAAATAAATATAATGCTATACATTGCAAGTTGAGGTTTCAACTTCAAATCAAATAGTAATCCAACTTCAGTTCGTTAATCAAAAACATACAACGATCCACCATCATTATCATTATCGTCCTCATCATTTATTCTTACTACTTTTGTTTAGCATGGCCGGAAAGAACTTTTCCAATGTGAACTCTTGGACCAATAAAATGTGTATGTCTTATGTCTTCTTCGTCCTTTCAATAACAATCTTTGTAATAAAGTTTATTAGCATAGTCCAGTTCAACTAGGACTGGGACTGGAGGTACGTATTTACAAAATTACAGTCACTGAATGAAAATTCTGTGGTATTTATAACATTCCATGACCTGAAAATAACGTAGCTGGCTCAAGACAGTTTTGAATCGTATTCATAGATTATATCCTTCAAAACCCTTATTTCGTCAATTAAATTTTTGAAACGATTCAATTGCAAGTTGGGTGCTCGTTTAACAAATCCCGGCATTTTATTCCATAAAGGTGCAACACTATTGCTGAATGTGCATTTACGAGTGTGTGTGCGCTTGTGCTGAATACAAAATGTATCAGTAGAATTTCTTGTTATATTTGTCTTTTTGCATTCGAAAATATGTGTGTCAGAAACGAAGCTTGATGATTTTGATCATGTAGACATTGAGGGATATTCTTGTTTTATGAAAAATAGAAAGAGGTATAGAAAGAAATCGGGTGGTATTGCCCTTTTGGTTAGAAATAAGCTTTTAGATTACATTAAAATTGTAGAACGTCATTCTTTTAGTAAGAGAATGCAACCCGGACTTGATAAGTATTATCGGTTAGTGCATCACCCAGTTTCTGACGATGGTTTATTTTTTTAATTATCAATTCCACGTGTGGAGGTAGTCGAAACAATCTTGTGTGTAGCAGTTTATATTACCCCCGAAAATTCAGTGTATGTAAACAGGAATGCTTTTCAAGAGCTGGCTGATACTTTAATAAACTGGAGTGATGACGTTAATGTAGTTTTGTACGGAGACTTTAATGCTAGAACGGGAAATGTTTGTGACTTTGTAGACGAGGTAGAGGAGGTTGATAATTTTATTACTAGTACAGCTGAATTAATTGATATGTACAGCATCCAAAAAGTCAGAGTGTCGAAAGATAGTAATGTAAATAATTTTGGCAATTCTCTTATCGATTTGTGTATTAGTCAGAACATATTGATTGTCAATGGTAGAACGGGTGATGATGCGAGTGTGGGTAGGCCTACATGCAAAGATGTGAGCGTTGTAGATTACATAGTTGCCTCCCCTGCTGTGTTTACTCATGTTACTATGTTTGCCATTGGTGATTTCGATGAATGTCTTTCCGATGTACACTGTCCCGTTTTTTTGACATTGTCTTTTGAAGATGCTTTATTTGACAATAACTCTTTAGCCAAGGAACATAGTGGCCAGTCTGAAATTGTTAACAAATCTTTCAAACCAGTATGGATAAAGGAGTCTGAGAGTGTTTTTGTTAACAGTATTGACCAAGAGCGTGTTATTGATATAAATTGTGCTCTATCGAATCTGTTAAGGAATGTTTTAGACGTGACACAGTTAGATGTTAATAATATAACTAAGGAAGTAGTAGCTGTTCTGCTGTCAGCCGCTAGCGATGCTAATATGTTGAAGCATACTAATAGCAACAACAGAGCAGAGAGGACGAAGAAGAAGAAGAAGAGAATGCCGTGGTTTGATAATGAATGTAGACAGAAAAGAAAAATATTTCGTAACACAAAACGTAACCACGCGCGTGTGCGGGACCAGAAGTCAAGAGAAATTAATAAACAGGCGTACAAAGAGTATAAAAGTACGATTAGAAAGAAGTTTGGTCTATATAGAAAAAATATGCATACCTATTTACGTGGATTAAAATGTAAGGACTCCAAAGCGTATTGGAAGTTTTTAAATAATAGTTCAAGTAATATGCCGTGTAATGTAAATATACCTACCCATGATGATTTTGTTAATTATTTTGAAAACCTTGGTAACATTCCTGAGGAAGACATCCTCCATCCTACTGACCCTCTTGATCCTGAAGCTAACTTTATAGATAATTCTAGTCTGAATTCCGACATAACACGTGACGAGGTAATGAAAGCTGTTGGTAAACTAAAGAATAATAAAGCCTGCGGTTTTGATTGTATTTTGAATGAATTTTTGAAAGCATCTTTTCCTAAGTTGTTAGATACTATTACTATGTTATTTAATCTTGTGCTAAGCAGTGGCAAAATTCCTGAAGACTGGTCAGTTGGCATAGTTTGTCCACTATATAAAGGGAAAGGAGACAGATTGTGTCCGCGCTTGCCGATGTAGGGCTTCAGCTTTCACCAGGAAAGACTGTTTTCATACCTTTTTCTAGCAGATGGAATGATGAATATACCAGCTTTCCTCTGATGGTCGATGGAGTTCGTATCCCGCCGTCTAGGGAGGTACGCTACCTGGGGGTTATCTTTAGGCAGAACGGAAGCTTTGGGCCCCATATAGATCGAAATATCTCTTCCGCCCATGCGGCCACCAGGGTTATTTGGGCCCTCCGGAGGGAGGCCTGGGGACGCGACCCTCGAGATGCCATAACATTATATTACTCACTGGTTCGCTCTAGGCTCCTCTTTGGGGCTGAACTGTTCTACGATCTTTCTGACAACCAAATGCGAAGGTTGGTCGGGGTGGAGTGTTCTATACTTCGCAGGTTATTACGGTTGCCGGGATCGGTCCCGACGAGAATTGTCTACCAACTGTCTGGAGTTCTTCCACTATGGCTCCAGGTACAGAAGATATGTGCTGGCTATGTTTGCAGGGCGCGTAGCACTGTTAATTCTACCGACCAAGAATTGTCTCGTGAATTTAATCCCCCGATGGGACGTCGACACTTGCCGGGAATTGCGGCCAAGATTGGACCGTTGCTTAGGGATGCGACAGTTACCGGGCGTAGTTTTGAGATGGCACCGGAGGTCTCAGTACCTCCCTGGGAAACTCCTCCCATGACGATATCCTTGGGCTTTGATGGCCTCACGAGAGAAGCCGATTTACCATTTATCACGCAGTTGGCCAAGGAGCGGGTGGCGGACTCGGCAGGGTCCCTTAGAGTTTTTACTGATGGGTCCGTGCGGGACGATGGAGCTGCCGGCTGCGGATTTCATATTATGGGGGTAGGGGAATGGTCTTTTGGTGCCCCACCGGGATCCTCTTCCCTAACTGTAGAGCTGCTGGCTGTGCGGCAGTCATTGTTTGCCCTTGCTAGCTCGGATTTGCCAGTTGGGACCAAGGTTGCCCTATTTACAGATTCTCTGTCCACCCTACAGGCTCTGGAGAGGGGCTCCTCTAGAGCTCGCCCTGCGTTGGTTGCTGACATTTTGGATTATGCATCGACCCTTGATGAGAGTGGAGTTAGTGTTTCCGCTTCGTGGGTGCCGTCCCACGTGGGAATTATCGGTAATGAAGCCGCTGATAGGGCTGCTGGCATCGGGTCGAGGGGTGAGGCCCACACGTCGTTATTGGTCAGACCTTCGGCTGAGGAGGTGAAGGGAAGAGTTCACAGTTTATTGTGGGATCGCTGGTCGGAGGAGTATAGGGAGTGGAGCCTTGGCCGTAAGCACTATTGTATTTCCCCAGGACATAAACCTTTTCCTTTATATACAGATCTTCCGGTGGAGCTCAAGCTCCTATTGATGCGGCTGCTGTCCGGCCACTGGCGCACAAGATGGACAGGATCACGCTGTATTTGCGGTCTCCCTCCAAGTTTCACACATTGTTTATTTGATTGTCAACTTTTGGATTCTTCATTCGGCTCACTGCGAGGGTTGCTGCGCGCCGAAGGGGTACAGCAGAGTTTGGAGGGTCTCTGGGCTCTTGCCCAAAGAGATGGCGTGGGCTTCCTAGCGCATGTTGGTCGTCTGATCATTAGCTCTGAAATTTCACTACTGTTATAATATTTTTGGTGTGGCTTTATTTGCTACTTTTTGCTCTGTACTTGGCGGCCTGCCGGTCTGGTTCTCGATAGCACTGTTTGCTGAGGAGCCTGGCTGGAGGTTCGCACATGGCCTGTGATGCTTGTTGCTCGTTGTTGAGTTATAGCTTGATTGCTTTTAACAACTTGCATGGCTCAAATAAATAACATGCTTTGTTGCTTACAGTTTGGCTGCTGCTTAGAAATTTGCTTGATATGTTGCCGCCTTCTTGGGCATAGTTATGTTTATTTATTGTTGCAAAATTTATTTTGATTGTTGGCTCCTAATAGCGCTGTTTGCTGTGGAGCTGTCCAGTTGGACTGCACATGGCTTTAGTTGCTTTTCGTTGCCTGTCTCAACGCTTGGCTTTTATGCTTTGCATGGTAATATTTTACGTTAACTGCTGGTTGCTTACAACTCTGTTGTCTGTTAAACGCAAAGTTTTATAGTCTACCTTTTCATTTCATGTAGTGAATAATATTTGAACTTTGCAGTTTGCATAGTTATATGATATGTAATTGCTGAATTATGTCCTGGGGTCTTCGGCCTGACGGAAACTCTCTTCCTGACGTTAAGGTTATCTCGTGTGCTATTGGCGAGCATAGAGGATTCCGAATGCTCCGTTAATTGTTATCTGATTATGTTGCACATAATCTAGTCTTAATTTTAATGTAATTGCATTTTAAGATTTTAGTATGTAATTTTTACTTGTACGGTTATATTTTAACAATACATATCTTTTATGGATTCATGGCGACGGACGTGTTGGGGTTTCCTCACTCGCCGTTCGCCTTGAATCTCTTGTATGTGTAGGGCTAGTACCTCTACAGTCATGTGGATGTTTATAAACATTTTGGTCCATTGGACCCCCATGTGTATTTTAACAAATCTACGGTATTTATGCTTCGGCTATTACCTAGGTATGGCGCCCGGTTATTACCGCCCGCCAAATTACTTTTAAGTTTTATAAACGTTTTTAATCATTTTACAGTAAGGTTGGATGTTGTGTGTGAATGCTTTTATCATGTCTTAAATTTTATAATGCTATTTTAGTTAAGTCCCATATATGCGTAAGTGTCCGGGGACTATAATCTAACAAACGAACAAACGAACGCTAAATGTAGACAATTACAGAAGTATAACTCTTCTTAGCTGTTTGGGTAAACTTTTTACAAGCATTATTAATATTAGGATTAATTTATTTCTAGAGTCCAATAATTTATTAGGTAATGAACAAGCAGGTTTTAGAAAAGGTAACTCAACCACTGATCATGTCTTTGCACTGCACTGTCTAATTGATATTTACTTACAACAAAAGAAAAGATTGTTTACTACATTTGTAGATTATAAAAAGGCATTTGATAATGTACAGCGTAATATGCTTTGGGAAAAATTAATCAACAATGGTATTTCTGGAAGAGTTTTGATAGTGATCAAAGATATGTATCAAAAAGCTAAATCTTATGTTAAAAGCCCTAATGGTATATCGCCTACTTTTTTTACATGTAACGCTGGAGTGCGGCAAGGTGAGAATTTATCGCCTATTCTATTTTCATTGTTTCTGAACGATTTAAGGTCTTTCCTTGCCGAACATATCGATGGTTTATCGTTGCCACGGAATATTGGTAATGGGTTCAATTTCTCAGATGTTGACCAGTATTTTAAATTGTTTCTGTTATTATATGCTGATGACACAGTCATTTTATCAGAGTCAGCTGAAGACATGCAGAAAGCTCTAGATATTCTTAATTTATATTGTGCGAAGTTTGGTCTGTGTATAAATATTGCAAAAACGAAAGTTATGATTTTCTCCCGCGGTAAAATCAGAAAGTTGCCTGTCTTCAAGTTTAATGATGTAATCCTTCAAATAGTTTGGGAATATAAATATTTAGGCACCCTTTTTCATTATAACAATAAATTTCAAAAGAACTTGAAAGCCCAGAGCGTGTCAGCTGAACGTGCGATGTATGCACTTTTAAGGAAGTGTAGAAAGTTAGATTTGCCGCTTGGTGTCCAGCTAGATCTCTTTGATAAATGTATCAAACCGATTCTATTGTATAACTGCGAGGTATGGGCTCACGAAAAATTGGAAATATGTGATAGGTTGCAACTAAAATTTTTGAAAATGATCCTTAACGTAAAAACTTGCACGCCGACTTGCATGGTTTTGGGTGAGGTTGGCTGTATTCCTGTCTCTTTGGATGCCAAATGCAGGTTACTTTGTTTTTGGTATAAATTGTGTATCGATTGTTGTAACGATTCCACAAAAATGTCGGTGCTTATGTTTCCTCTATGCTCTTATTTGTTTTTTAATAGTGAGTATAAATTATCTTGGTTAAATACTGTTCGTTCTCTTCTGGACGATCTCGGTTTGTCTTTCATATGGTTGCGTGGTTGTAGTTATTCTTTGAATTATTTTAAGAATCTAGTCAAACAAGGCCTAAAAGACCAATTTTTGCAAATCTGGCATCAGAATATAAATGAGCATAACAGTTGTATTACTTACAGAATTTTTAAGGAAAAGTTTTGTTTTGAGGATTATTTAGTTAATTTGTCACCATTTTTTAGAATAAATCTGTTAAAATTTAGACTCGGTTGCCACAAACTTCCGATTCAAACTCAATTTTATTTATATAAATATTCCCAGAGAAGAAAGATTGTGTCCTTTGTGTGATTTAAATGAAATAGGTGATGAATTCCATTATTTGTTTAATTGTACTAATCCCCTTCTAAAAGACAACAGATTTTCCCTATTGCCACGGTATTTTAGGAATCACCCAAATGTCTTCAAATTAAATCAGCTAATAAACTCGAAATCAAAAAGCACACTGATAAATTTAAGTCGTCTTATTGGAATAATACTTTCACTTTTTAAGTAGTACAGCATTGGTTATTTATTTTTTTATTTTTATTGTTATTTTTTTTTCCTCCAATATTTGAGTACTGTTTGGTGGTCATGCATGTGTCCTTCACTGTTCTGGCATTTTTTCCCTTGTTCTTTCACTTCTCCGATGACTGTTGTTTTTGTTTTATCTTGTATCTTTATGCGATTGTTCTTTTGAGTGCATATCAATTTATTATTATTATTATTATTATTATTATTATTATTATTATTATTATTATTATTATTATTATTATTATTATTATTATTATTTTTATATATTTTTCCCCCATTATTTTTTCTTTTTTTAAGAGGTGTCACAAATGTTTGAACATTATTGTTGCTTTTTCATTTAGTGCATATGTTATTGTGTGCAGTTAGAGGCTGCTGTGTCTGTAATATAGTGCCGTTCTTGTTATCACTATGTATATATTGTGTATCCCTATCCCCCTATCTTCCCCCCCTTGTCTGGCTATACGGCCCCCCTGGGCTAGGAGCCTAATTTGATATTTGCTGTTTTATCATTTGTTTGTTTAATAAAAGGACAAAGTTCCAAAAAAAAAAGTGCTTGTGTGAAGATTATCCATGTTATTAATATTTTGTACACTTGATTTAGATACCCTCTCACTCTTCTGGCTTTTAGCGTTGGCAGACTTAATGCTGCCAATCTTTTAGTATATTACAAGTCTTTAAGCTCAGGGACAGTAATCTTCGTTGCTCTTCGCTGACCTCTTTCAATGGCAGCAGATTGTCTGTTAAAAATGGGATACCAAATGATATTGCCATATCGAAATGGGGTCTAACCAAGGCTTTGTAGGCTACAGGTGTAGAAACGATTGTTTATCAATAAACAAAAAAACGACGCCAAATGATTCCAAATATTTTACTTGCTTTATTTACTGCACAAAATCAAGAAAATGTTACACCCAGATCTGTTTTTGACTCGCATTCACTGACCTTAACTTGCTAACAATTGTGTTTCATAAAGTATTCCTTTCTAGGACTTTTTATCGATGTGAAGAACTTTACCCTTTCTTCTTCTTATTATTATTATTAATTATAATTCTTCTTTTTTCTGTATAAATAGTATCCCCAATTTCTGAAAATTTAGTGCTTTAAATTCCCACTGTCGCTGTCTTTCTCATGTGTTCTTTCTCATTCCTACTCTGTTTTATCAATCTAATATAATAAGCTTACCTTCTTCGCTAGACCAGTCACCTACCTTTTTTCTTGAAAATTCTTCTGGGACAAAACTCCTCATTTGTGTGCGAGGTCTGTTGTATCAGCTTGGGAATACTGGACGCTTTCTGCCAAATTAGTTAGTTATTCATTGCTTACAGGGTCCAGCGGACTGAAAGAGCCGAATCAGGACCACAAAATCGAAACCACAACTTCCCTGAAAGAGGACTCATCGATCCCTCATCCGCATAAAAGATCTGCCGAAACAACCCTAGTGGTTACACCGAAGGCATTCCACAAGCCGGTCACTTTACAACAAAGACATCCCACGCAGGGGACACCGAGGCTATACTCTAATTTATCGAACCCCCGCTAGAATACAGAATACAAAAAAGAATACAAACATCATTATAAAATATCAACAAACAAACAAAAAAAAAAACACACACACACGCACACACACACACATATATATATATATATATATATATATATATATATATATATATATATATATATATATATATATATATATATATATATATATATATATATATATATATATATATATATATATATATATATATATATATATATATATATATATATATATATATATATATATATATATATATATATATATATATATATATATATAAATTGCCCACACTGCCAAACAATATAACATCACAGGAAGCCCCAGTGACCACCTGGCAGAAAGCGTCCAATACATGTATTCCCAAGCCGATCCAACAGACCCCACACACAAATGAGGTGTTTAGTCCCAGAAGAGTTTTCAAGAAAAAAGGTAGGTGACTGGTCTCGCTCAGAAGAAGATAATATAGTAGGTTGATAGAACAGAGTAGGAATGAGAAAGAACAAAGGAGAAAGACAGCGACAATGGAAATTTAAAGCACTATATTTCCAGAAAGCGGGGATGCTATTTATTCTGAAACCCACGATACCCCTACGGGGGTTTCTGCCAAATGGTCACGAGGGCTTCCTATGATATTATTAGGCTATTTAGCAACGTAGGCATTTTATATGTATGTGTTTTGTTGATATTTTATAATGATGTTTGTATTCTATTTTGTATTTGTAAACGGGGGTTCGATAAATTAGAGTATGGCCTCAGCGTCACCTGCGTGGGATGCCTTTATTATACGGTGACCAGCTGGTGGAATGCATTCAGTGTTATCACTGGGGTTGTTCAGCAGATCTTTTATGCGGATCAGGAGTGAGTCCTCTTTCAGCGAAGTTGTGGTCTTGATTTTGTGGTCCTGATTCGGCTCTTTGCAGACCGCTGGACTCTGTAAGCAGTGAATAACTAACTAACTAAATTCTTCTTTTTCTTTTTCTTATTATTAATATTTTTATTATTTTAGCATGTCCAGAGAACAGAGAAGAAGAAGAAATCCTCCCAATTCTCCGAGAAGAAGTTGAGGCAGCAGTGCAATGGCTGAAGAAGGGGAAGTCAGCGGGAGTGGACAATATACCCGCGGAACTGCTTCAAGCAGGAGGAGAAGGGATGATTGACGCACTCACCATTACCTGTAACAAGATCTGGCAGAGTGGGGAGTGGCCTACACCATGGATCCAGTCGCTTGTCATCACTCTTCCCCAAAAAGGTAACTTCAGGAATGTGAAAATTACCGCACCATCAGCCTCATCAGCCATCCCAGCAAGGTCCTCCTGAAAATAATACTCAACAGGTTGAAACCCTAAGCTGAACAAATCATAGCTGAAGAACAAGCAGGATTCAGGGCAGGGCGAAGTACCACTGAACAGATTTTCAACCTCAGAATAATCTGCGATAAATACCTACAGCACCAACAACATCTATATCATGTGTTCCTAGACTTCACAAAGGCGTTTGACCGAGTCTGGCATGCAGCTCTGTGGGCAACCATGAGAGTGTACAACATCAGCCCTAAAATTATTGAAGTCATCAAAAGCCTGTATGACAAGGCTACCATTGCAGTCCTCCACAACCGCGCCATCGGAAACTGGTTCAGAACAACAATCGGTGTGCGTCAGGGATGCCTACTCTCTCCAACACTTTTCAACATCTTCCTAGAGCGCATCGTGTCAGATGCCCTTGCAGATCACGAAGGTACAGTCAGCATAGGGGGAAGAGCAGTCTCCAACCTTCGTTTTGATGGATTGGCTGGAGAGGAACAAGGACTTGAACAGCTGGTACAGAGGCTTGACACCACCTCCAGAGCCTATGGAATGGAAATAAGTGCAAAGAAGACCAAAATGATGACCAACAACACCAATGGCATCAACACGGACATCAAAGTCCAAGGCCAATCCCCGATCAACACAGTGCATAGCTTCAAATATTTAGGAGCAATTGTATCAGACAATGGGTTCCGACAAGAAGTTCTCTCCAGGATTGCACAAACAACTGCTGCCCTGGCGAGGTTTAAGCCAATTTGGAAAGACAGGACCATCAGTCTACATTCCAAGCTAAGGTTGCTGCGCTCCCTTGTCATCTCCATCCTCCTATATGCTTGCGAAACATGGACCCTCACAGTAGATCTCCAACGAAGAATACAAAGCATGGAGATGAGGTGCTACAGAAGACTTCTGGGCATTTCCTATTAGTATACCCAGCACATCACCAATGACGATGTCCGACAGACCATCACACAAGCCATTGGACAACACAATGACCTGCTCACAGTGGTGAAGAAACGGAAACTCCGATGGTATGGCCACGTCACCAGATCACCAGGTCTTGCAAAGACCATCCTGCAAGGCACAGTGAAAGGAGGTAGAAGAAGAGGGAGACCGAGAAAGAGGTGGGAGGACAACATTCGAGAATGGACTGGTTTGACACTGAGCGAAACAATCAGGGTTGCTGAGGACAGGGAAAGATGGAATACGCTGGTTAAACGATCATCTTTGCTTGCGAAACATGGACCCTCACAGTAGATCTCCAACGAAGAATACAAAGCATGGAGATGAGGTGCTACAGAAGACTTCTGGGCATTTCCTATTAGTATACCCAGCACATCACCAATGACGATGTCCTACAGACCTCCGAGTTACGGGATAGAATAGGAAAATATAAATTATTATTATTATTATTATTATTATTATTATTATTATTATTATTATTATTATTATTATTATTATTATTATTATTATTATTGTTATTATTATTATTATTATTATTATTATTATTATTATTATTATTATTATTATTATTATTATTATTATTATTATTATTGTTGTTGTTGTTGTTATCATCATCATCATCATCATCATCATCATCATTATTAAACTACTGTATGTACAGCTGTTACAAAAAAAAAAAACCAGTTTGATACTTTTGATAAAGTTTTACTGCCATACAAACACCGGATGTGCAAATACGATATGAAAGTAACCTCCCTTTGCATGCTGAAGCCATCAAATCGAGAGAGGGATCTGTGAATTCGAAGGCAAAAGTTTTTTGTAGTTACAAAAATTAACTTATTAATAACGTGTTTCATGTCATAAATTAATTGAGGCTTCATCTTCTCTTATTCAATATCACTGAGTAAGAGTATTGTAATGTTGAGGAGTTCTGTTTGTTGGTTAGTTTGATGGAAACGAGTTGAAATGCTGATCCTTGAATCAGGCTGTGAAGTATCGTAGGCCTCAATTACATACTATAATCTATATACCTTGATTTACCGCTTTGTTTCTTTTGTCGAAAAAGTTTGCTGTGGCAGTGTGTGACAAAGCGTGCTTAGATCTAGTTAATTGTTACGGTTTTATGGTAATACGTTGACCATGTAAAGTACACACAATCTCAATATGGTGGAGAGGGTGATCAGCAAAAAAGTTAGGCCTACAATTTACAGAAGAAACGTTTTACGATTTTTCAAACCCACTATATGATCCTTATCATTAGACATTAGCCTTGCTGTGAGAATAGGCTTCGAAGTCTCTTCTCTCATTCTCTCTTTCTTGTCTATGGCAATAATGCCAATATACTCCCCTCAATAAACTTCCCTCATCCTTGTAACTAACATGTCCAAAGTCATTTGGCATTTAATATTTTTTCAGTTCTTTACATTCTATTAACCGTTTAACGGAAAGAAGGCCATAATAATTAATATACACAAACACCCACACTGCAGACAATATAAATACCTTCCAGGGCTAGAAATTAACTTTTTTCTTTGGGGGCCACCGGGCCCCTTGATTGAAAAATTTGAGGGCCCACAAGCAACTTTCGGGGCCCAACTTGAAAAATAATGCAAACAAGAAACAAAAGAATTATTGACAATATAATAAGTAGAAAGTACAATTTGTCTGATAATCTAAAATAAAAACAATTGAATTAATCCAATTTTGCTGAGTGATGTTATTTTTATTTGACTTTTCTTTCACTTTCAAACATTACCAACAAAAAAGGGGAAAAAAACCCACACACACACACATTCAGTGACACACATATTTCAGTGACTAGTGAGCCTGAAAATTGGAAAATACGCCATCGCCGATTGTTTTAGCAACTGTATGGCGACGATATGTAGCCATACTTTCGTACTTGCAAAGATGGACATTTTGCGCTTATGTTGTGCCATAGCCTTTTGTTTATTATATTAAAAAGATATTGAAGTGTATATTAAACTTTTGAGTGCAAAATTAAAGGGTTTTCGCTTCTTTTCTGTTTTTTTTTTTCCTGTCCAAATTTAGGGCACCGGTGTGGGTTGCTTCCCTTGGCCCAAATACGAAACTGCCGAGTAGAGCTAGCTGTAGCAGACGAATTATTTTGCGGGCCAAGCGGGCCCTTCGTTTTTCAACATTCCGAGCCCGAAATCAACTTTGCGGGTTTTTGGCCCCGGGCCCCCGCTAATTGCGAGCCCTGCCTTCTTTCCGTCAGAAATATGTTACTAATGATAGTGAGGGAAGTATATCTGGATGTTGTCCTGTCTATACCCTACCACTGTTGATTTATAGCGGGTAGAGTATAGATAGAAGACCCTTTGAAGTGTGGATGTGAGCTAGATTACTCAGAAGATTTACAGCTGTCGGCTTCAAATTCCATCGATCTTTTACTTAGTATACTCTTCTCTGTATTTTGCAGCCACAATGCCTAGACGATCCAACGCCTCAGACAACTCCGGGGCTGCTGGTTCTGGACCAGAGTTCCGAGGAGCAGAGCAATCTCTGAACTTGATGAAGCAAGTCAACTCCTATTTCAGTGTTGGCATGGACCACGTGTTTGAGGTTGCCACAGACATGGTGGAATATGGCATGATTAAAGGTAGGTAAAATGGCTGTGGTTTTAGAGTTGTTATTGTATTTCTTTAGTTAATTTAGGGTTGTGCCCCCTCCTCCTCCCTCCAAACATAAATTAATTAATTAATTAAAAATTGTTGTTGTTGTTGTTGTATCAATTTTTATTCATCAGATTAACATAAGTTGTTCTGATAAATTTTAAAAGTCAGTTTAGGGTAACATAGAAAAAAAAGGATTGGTCTGGAGGCTTACTTTTGTTTTTTCCTAAACCTTTTTCACCTTGGGTGCGATTTTTGGGGTCTTTTTTTCTCTCTTTTTTTCCAGACGATCACACCCCCTTCCCGCCCCCAAAGTTTTGGGTCGAGCTAAAAAATTAGGCTAAAAAATTAGGGTCAATCGGGCTACTGTAAACAGACTTTTTGGGGGGTGATGGTGAGGGTCCGGTTGGGGGAGAGGGGGGGAGGGACAGTGGGCCTAATATGCAAGTTAACTATGGATACCAACTTTTATTTTCAAATCAAGTGTGATTGTGAATCTGGATTTCATGGAGGAAGTGATAGGGTTGCTAATGTGGGAATGTGCAATGAATGCATAGGTAGCGCTGAGTTGAGGTTCTCTAGAAATGTTGAGCCTACGAAGAAATCATAGAGGTGTGTCCCAGCAATAGACATCCACCAAAATGATTTATTTCAAGTAAAAGCTAACCATGATTACAAAGCAGCAAGGCTTTGTTAGAAGATTCAACTACTTAGTTTACCTTAGTTTTAAAAATAAACCTTTTTCTCAACTGAAAAGGTTGAATCATATCGGCAGTTGCTTTTCATCTGATGTATAAAAGTGAACACAGCTTGTTACAGAAGGCTAGTTTTAGACACTGCAGTAAGGCTCCTCGCCTCAAATGGTTCATCCTGCTGTAGCCTTTGTATCTGAAAGTCGCTGCCTAGCAGACGACACAAGTCAGGACTGTTCTAAGCATAAGTAAGCAGGGATCAGTTTACTAGCGCGCCCTGCGCCATTGACGCATAAAAATTAAAAATGACCCATCTACAATTCTTGCCAGGGGCCGAATGGCGCTTCGATTTTTGGTACCAGTGCGCCACCACAATAACAGTGCTAAGGCAAGTTCAGCGATTGGCTATGAGGGCCCGGATGTTGATCTTTCAGCCAATAAGAAGTGTTGTATGATTCTTCCAAATCAGAATTTGCTATCGTCTGCGCGTATGTTGTGTCCGTGCAAGGAGGATTTTGTGTTTTTCTTTGTGCCGCTTTGAAAATGCCCCTCCCCCCCTCCCCCCCCCCCTCCCCCCCCCCTCCCCCCAAAATACCTAAACTTGAGGTAGGACAGTCTAGACTGTCGTTTGCTGCTGTTAAACTACAGTCTACCGCCGCTAATCCTACGCAAGATGATTGTGTGAGCCCCGAGTCAAATCAAAATACTGATCCCTGTTCTGGTTAGTGTTTTGTTGGTAAACATGCTTCACAACACATGCACACTCACAATAATCTATTTTGTTTTAATTTCTGTAATAATATCTCCAGGTTATCTTTTACATGTACGTAAATTACTGCTGAAATCATGGCCCATTGAAATTTGATCTGAGGGGCCCAATGGCCCATAGCTTTTTTGTGTCAGGCTGAACCGTGGGTAAGGAAACTCTTGCTAAGGTAGGCCTGACATAATCCCCCTGACCTATATCCACCACCCCCGTCAGAGGGCGCTACAGGTATCTCACGAGATTTCGCAGGCTTAAGCTGACCACAGGGTTAAGGTAGTCATTCTTTGTCTAACTCTCACCTGAGAAGGACGCACGCTGAAAAGCAGTTGCATAAGTCTACACAGGTGACGGGTGAAATCAATTCATCGCAGTATAGCCAGAGCCTGACATTGTCAAAAAGGTAAATGATCAATCTTTTGTTTCACCGCGATTATTGATATTATTATTGGATTATGTTTGTGAAGTCTTGCCATGTTTTATGATTGTGAATATTAGTAAAACTTTGCTCAGGGCTGAGATTTAGCAAGCCAGGCTAAGGAGCCAGCCGGGCTCCTAACCTGGGAAGTTGAAGTTGCCAAAATATTTTTCAGGTTGCCAGACCCCTTGATTGAAAGCACGGTCATTTTTTTAAAACTGTAAAACTATTGCAGCTAATAAACAAGATAAATTTCAACATCAACACTGTTTCATTTTTTAAAACAAGCACTGTATAATGTATTCATCATCGACATCCTCCTCCTCAATATTCCAAAACTTGAAGGAGCTTGGGTGTGCCTTCTTCAGCTTTTTTTTTTTTCTTCTTCGGACTTTATTTTTTTTGCTGGAGGCTCCGAGACACCGCTCAAAAAGCGCCACATCGTTCGAGATTGACAAAAGACTGAGAATGGGGAATATCGAAAGTACGGCAAGTCTCGCGTGACTCATCAAGGAAGTCAGAGGCTCGTTCCGATACACGCAAGGAAGCAAGAAGGCTAGGATCTCGCAGGGCAGTAGCGTTTCGCGGCGAGGGAAAGAAGAAATTCTCGCGAGAAAATGCTATTTTTACTTCGCAAATTTATTTATTTAATCGTTCTTATATTCCTCGCTTTGCTAGCGTTACCTAACGTCCTAGCATGCATCGGAACGGGTCTCCGGTGCTGACTGCAGAAGCGGTTGGCGCGTGTTTTGTTTTACATTGCAAGTCAAAAGTCCGTGTACAGGTACAGAATCTCTACCACTGGCGGTATTTTCAAGTCGCCAGCCGGGCGAATGGTACCCCAAATTGAGCTCGCCACACACTATTTTTAGGGGCCATTGGCGAGTTGGCGAACGTTAAAGCTCAGCCCTGTTTGCTTAACCACGTGGCTGACCAGTGACCGGTTTTAGAAACCACGAGGTAGACTTCACTGACCAACTGTTGTTCCTCCTATGTGTATTATTGCAGACCAGTGGCTTTACCGGAGAATGTGTATGTTATTAATTACTTCTCCATGTGTTCATTTTAGCCATGATGTATATGTATAGGAATTATGTTGGAGGTTCCAGTGGACCACGGACATAGAAGATTGTTCGTCGCTTATCTATATAAGTGGAGCGATCACTGAAGGCTGTTTCTGCCAACAGTGAGACACTCTGTACACCCTTTTTAAACAAGGTGTTGCAGAAACTCGTCTTATGTTTTGCAGACTAGCAGGTTTGGTCCGATGCAGGAGATAGACCACTGAGAGTCAACCCTGACATTCGGCCTGCAACAAATTGAGCAGAGAGCACTGAGCTCCAATAGCTCAGTAGTCAACAAACGAGACCAGGCGACCACAGCAACGCACCTCAACGACCAAGTTAAGTGCTCATGAAAACGTGCACACACACTGGTCTATAAGGACTGTGCAATAGTCCTCTCTCCTGAAAAATAACATTAATCAAAAACAGGAACAATGCCCAGTGATGAGATGGTAGCTAGTATCGAGAACAGCAGCAGAATAGACCCATCAAAGAGCGAACTATGCGAAGTGAATCTTGGACTGTTAAGTTAATCGTAGCTGTAATACGTTTTGAACATTTAAGTTAATAAAGTGTTTAGAAGTAGATATAGAGTACAGGAAATAAATGTGTGATATTTACTGTTAACAAGTGGCTGGACTACCTATGTTTCATAGCCGTGCGAGAGCTAGTGTGTCAGTGAATCTTTACATGTTTCTCCCTATCTCTGTAACCGTATCCTCACACAGACTGGACCAAATAAATAAATGTAGTCATAGGGTGATTTAACTAGCCAATCCCCACAGACGAAAGACGAGTGGGTAATAGCATTCCATTGTGCAGAGCCCAGCAACAATAGACCCACCGTCACACAGCTTCATCAGCATGGTAAGAATAAATATAAATATGTCCTTTTTAGTTCAATGTGCAGAAAGTGCATAAAGCTAAAGGACAATAATCCAGATTTGTAATGATTGTTTTGCTTGTTGAGGTGACAATGGTGATGCGGAGAAGCTGAAAAAAATGATGTTGAGTTATGCTGACATGGAGAGACAAGCCAAAGACTTTATGGGCGCTTCCAGAACAGTCATCGACGGTGTAAATATTGTTTCCTTCTCCTTTTCAAATAATAATGTAAACAGAAGTTTTTTATCTATATTTTTACCTAATGTATCAGCATTGTCTGTCCTGTGGGTTCAGGCACTGAATAGAACAGACCGAATGTTTCATGGCGTGTCGTAAGAGGCGACTAACAGGGGTGATGTCAGCACAGCAGAGCTGCCAACCCCTACGGAACGTCCGTAGTTTCTCCGGAAAATGTTCTTTAATTCCGCAACTACGCCATTTCAAGAAATACTACGGAAGAAAAATTTCAAAGCATACCTATTTTTTTACAAGTATCGAAACAAAGCCGCGAGAGACGTAGGCCTACTAGGCTTTCGTCAATATCATAGACTTATAGCGCTTTGCGTGTGCGCTATTTTTAGCTCAGCAGCCACTGCGCGGTAGACTGAGAGAGAGAGAGAGAGAGACCACAGTCATGTCCTGTGATCCCCGTGTTTCCTTCAGGCGATTACACGCGAGGACTCGCGATTAATCGCGATTCTTCGCCGCGTATGGTGTTTCCTCGCGCACTTATTAAAATTTTTTTTAAAAATATAAATAGCAGCTTTAACAATTTGGTTTTAAACCAATGCAGTATCCATGCCATTAGTACATGTAGTGAGCCATTGGGTTAGCTTTTCCGAACAAAATGTTAAAACTGTTTTGTTTTTTTTCAAGAACATTTCTATCATTTTAAAATTAAATATTTCAAAGTTAATGCTTTTTGTGTTGGTGTTTGGTTTTTATTTAAGCTAATATCAACATTTTAAATAATGCTCATTTTATCATGTGAAAATTCTTGTTCGTACATTTGCTACTGAAATTGAGCTGAAACTACTGATATTTTTCTTTGTTTGCTACTGAAATTTTTTTTAGGGGTTGGCAGCTCTGGCACAGCATCACTAGGCGAAAGTCTTCTACACAGAAGTCACCGGCCAGGGTCAGAGGAAACTCACGTTACAACAGGTTCAAAGACCACATGCTCGGGGCCAAGGCGAGCCACACTGTATTCATGGATGTCAGCTGTGGCCCACTCTCTCCAGCACTCTTTAGCATATTTCTGGAGCGCATCATTTCAAATGCCCTTGCAGATCATGAAGGCACAGTCAGCATAAGGGGTAGAGCAATCTTCAACCTACGTTTTGCAGATGACATTGATGGATTGGCTGGAGAGGAACAAGAATTTGAACAGCTGGTACAGAGGCTTGACACCACCTCCAGAGCCTTTGGAATGGAAATAAGTGCAGAGAAGACCAAAGGGATGACCAACAGAACTAATGGCATCAACACGGTCCAAGGCCAATCTTTTAACGTGGTGCATAGCTTCAAATATTTAGGAGCAATTGTATCAGACAATGGGTCCCGACAGGAAGTCTTCTCAAGGATAGCACAAACAACTGCTGCCATGACAGGTTGAAGCCCATTTGGAAAGACAAGACCATCAGTCTACACTGTAAGTTAAGGTTGCTGCGCTGCCTTGTCCTCTCCATTTTCCTATACTCTTGCGAAACATGGACCCTCATAGCAGACCTACAACGAAGAATACAAAACATGGAGATGAGGTGCTACAGAAGACTTCTGGGCATTTCCTATACCCTGCACATTGCCAACAGACCATCTCACAAGCCATTGGACAACACAATGACATGCTGGCAATGGTCAAGAAACTGAAACTCTGATGGTATGGCCATATCACCAAATCATCGGGCCCTGCAAAGAACATCCTGCTAGACACAGTGCGAGAAGGCAGAACAAGAGGGAGACAGAAAATGTGGTGGGAGGACAACATTCCAGAATGAACTGGCTTGAAACTGAGCAAAGCAATGAGGGTTTCTGAGGACAGAGAAAGATGGAGTATACTGGTTAAAAGATCATCTGTTGTACCCCAACAACTTTCGAGTTACGGGATAGGATAGGATGGGATGTGAGGTTGAGAGGTCACCTGAAGGTCAAGGTCAACAAACACAAAATTGTACCATAATTTTACAGAAGGCCAAGGTCATCCCAAGGTCTGTTGTTTTTTTGTTTGTTTGTTTTGTTTGTTTCTTTGGTTTTTTGTGTGTGTGTTTTTTTTTTTTTTTTTTTGGTGGGAGATGGGGACATAATACAACTGTTGCTGTAGTTTATTTGATATTACATGAGTGTATTTGAAGCTGGAGGTCAAGGTCATCTCTAGGCTAAGAGCATATAAGTCGGTATTACTTTGCATTTTAATGCCACTGGTTCTTTTCTTCTTTTTTTTTTTTCTTCTTTTTTTTTTTTTTTTTTTTTTTGGGGGGGGAGGGGGTAGTCATTTTCAGTTTAAATTGTAAGTTTCATAAGGAGCATGTCAGTTATATGGGCTTTGCCCTTATATATCTGTACCAACCACACCTTTTAAACACAGAGTGTGAAAATTCAACATCTAATGGTATTTTTCATCACATTAAAACAAGTATAATTCTTTATTTTGTTTCTTTAATTTTTTTTTTTTTTAGGAATGTGAACATTTTGTGGAGTTGCTTCCCTTGTGTTGCGAACTGATTAAGGGGCAGCTTAAAAGTGGCCCAAATAACATTGGGTTAAAGGAAGTTAAATGGAGTACCTGGAGAACCCTCCATGACTTAATAATAATCCTCATTACTAATTTCCGGAAGTGTACAAACCCACACTCTTCGTCATGGAACCACCTAGTCACCCCAAAATGTTGTGTATCAAAATTAATATTTATGGCCATATTATTGTACATAAGTGGGAGATGTTGGAATGAAAAAAGTACATAGTTTTAGCATTTGTATAAAACTTTCTCTTATTTTGCTCCAAGGCGAATGAGGATGAAGAAGAGTGGGAGCTGAAGAAGAAGCTAGACAACCACTTGAAAAGGATCTCCAAGGGCCACAGCAAACATTCGCTAAAACAGCATGAAAAATACCTGGAACTGGAACAGAAATTCTCTGAGAGGCAAAATGCAGGTATGTCTTATTTTTCAATAGAAATTCTAAAACATCCTTGCATAATTATGGCAGCCTCCTGTAAAATTATGGTACAATTTTGTGTTTGTTTGGGAATGTATATTAACCCTCTTTGTTCTGACACCTTTAATCCTCACATATAATCTTATGTCGAGGAAAATAACTCCTCACGTAAAGTGTGGTAGCATCATTCAAGAAAAAGAAAAAAAAATACACACAAGCTGTTTTTTCAAACTTCTTTAATTTTTGCATGTTGCCAAGACATTTTTTTAAAGAAAAAATACTGCTAATGTGATTTTAGAAGATAATCCAAATGTTAAATGTCAGTCAAAAAATGATTTATTATTTTATTCTTGACTCGTCTTCTTTGTCACTCAAAACGTGGAGGGCACTGACCGGTGAAACATCTAGCATGTCAAGATCACTTTCACTTTCTTTTTGTTCAACTAAACCTTCAAAAACGGAATCACTTTCACTTTCATCTTTGAGAATCTGCCATACTTTATCGTCCTCCATCATGAAAATGCTGTAGAATATTTTAATACCTTTGAAAATTTGCAACTTCCTCACTACCTTGCCTTTTCGGGCAGAAATGGGTTCAAATGGCGGATTTAACTATCGCGAGAACGAGACTGAGGCATTGACGAGACTACCACGTGATATAAACAAAACAGAAGCAGCCGTTTCGACCAACATGAATTTCGAACGTTCTCGTACATTGCAGGATTGTCTGTGTGTTTTCTCTCAAACGCTTCCAAACATTGGAGGACAAAGAGGGTTAATTGTGACATTATAAAAATTATAAAAGGTTTTTTTTCTTATTCATCTTCATGATCATCATCATCTTATTATTATTATTATTATTATTATTATTTATTTATTTATTTATTTTCTACAAAAACGCAAATGTTTCTATGATGCACATCTTGTGTACTTTGTCATGAGTCTATGTACCCTCCTCCCCTCACCCCTAAAGTCCAAACTTGTTGTATTGAGATGAAAGATTGGTCTATCATACATGTTCGTTATTGTGTTGATCTTGAAGGTCAAGGTTATTTTTGGTCTTGCTAAAAACATACAAAACATAGGTCATCGTACAGAGGAATTTGATTGTTATTTATTTGATTTTTGACTCTTTATTATCCCTTTTTATCTGGACATTCTGGGCCGCCTCACCTGGAGAAGGCATTGTCGCAGCCTGTAGTGCGCCCAAACTCAACCTATCTAATATTATTGTGTTTGGGAAATTATTATTACTATAATTATTTTTTGTTGTTGAAATTTTGCTAGGGGTGCAAACTGGAGTACCTGCACAAATCCCCGAAGAAGTTGCCCGAGTTGAAAGTAAATAATATTAGGAAAAACATAACGCCCACAGTCAGGATCGATCCCACACCTTTCAGGCGCTATTGGTTTTTGGCCTGTGAACAAGGCAAGTTAGTCCAGCCTTAGATCACCCGGCCACAACGCTGTTTATTTAACCCATAATATGCAGCAGCATTGGGTTATTTGATCTGATATGCATGAGAGGTCATATGAGGGTCAAAGTTTCCCAAGGTTAAAATGACTGAAGGTCATTGTCATCTCAATATTAAGGTCATCCTAAGTTCATAGTTTTTTTGGCATAATACAACTTTTGGTGCACTTTATTTGTCAAGAGCATAGAAAGATAAAAATCGGTATTACTTTGCATTTTAATGCCACCGTTTTATTTTGTTTTTTCTGGGCACTCATTTTCATGTTAAATTTTGTAAGTTCATAAGGAGCATGTGAGTCATATGGACTTTGCTCTTCTAGTTTATTATCTCGTTTCTGATTGGCTGTGCTAAATGTCTATGCAGTGTAGATTCATTGTGTCGTATCTGATGCCACATTGTTGAAGTAAATAACAATGTATAACTGGATGTTACACGCTATTTATCAGTAGTGGATTCAGCCTCGATGCTTGAATCTAAATAAGTGTAACTCAAATTCGTTTATATAGGCAGCTGTTCTCAGCAACAAGGCAGGAATCGTCGTATAAAGTTGTCCAACTTAATTCAGTGAACAAACGACTGCACCCAAGATCACTTTCCGAAAATCACTACAAAGATCATCATCACAAGCAGACAGTGTATTACTTATATAACCTCTCTGCAATCCAGAACAAAATCAAACATCGAACATGACCCAATAACACCCAGTCAAATAAAACTCGTCACCTGAACTATGCACTGTCTTACATCACATAATGTTTACGAATCCATAGGATTCGACCAGCTTTTACCCATGAGGTCTAGAAGCTTCGATCGATAATAAACAAGTAATTCCAGAAAATTCTCAACAGTATCGACGACGAAAATTATCAACATTATACAAAGCTTCTTCTAGCAACTGCGCAAAATCAAATCAAAGGTAAATACCTGCTATCATTGCATGCTTTGCAAACCAAAATGATGGGATCTATTGTGTGCATCTCAATCGTAACACTGGAGTTCGGAGAGAACAAAACCACCGAAGGTAAAAGACAAGGTGTTTTCTGATGTGGCCCGCGGGTTTTTAGTTTGACATGTGTCTCATACAAAATCGTAGAGATGCTCACAACTTCCACTTTTATTGCAGTTACATTGACATGTATGATAGCATACAAAATAGCAGAATAATAAAATTGATTCATGCAGAATTTGTACACATATTTTCAACAATAAATATGTATTTTTCTCTTTGAAATTCGGCATTGAATTTGATTTGCATGTGCAAGAGTATATGTTCATATTTGCAATAGCACACTTTTCATTACAATTAAATATAACTTTATTGTTTTATATTTGCACATATTTGTATATAATTTCTTTTTCATACATGCTGGTATATAGTTTGATATACTTTATTTATCACATAAACCGAACACAGTGACCACCCCTGACCTTACTGGGTCCTTGGCAGCGCTGAACCCAAGGTAGCTTTCAGCGCTTTTCTTTTTTTTACTATTCTCTAATCTGAAAGTAGTAGCTTGGACTTTGTTTAAAGAAAACATAAAAAAAAAAAACTACAACATTGTCTGGAATGTTGTTTTGAGGGCAAAATAGTATAAGAGCTCTTTTCTATCCTTCACTTTGCCCCTCACAGGACTGGATTATGTTCAAGAAGCTTCCTCAACTACAGTCCCAATACCTTGCTTTAGGTTTTACACAAACCTTTTAGTTGCTGAGACCTTTACATCAATCAGATAAACATTTGTGGAAGCTTGATCATTGCACTATGGAGTATTGTTGCAGAAGAGGAGGGCAGCCTAATGGCAGCATCAGGCAGAGTGCCAGCAGACGGCGATGTAGAAATGACACAGGAGCATGTCAACACTAAATGTCCATACACTGGCAAGGAAATGCAAGATCCTGTTCGCAACATCCACTGCAAACATGTGTACGACAACCAAGGAATTTTACAGTACATCAAACACAGAGGCAGAAAAGCTATGTAAGTTTTGGCATAGTGTTTTTTTTGTTGGTTTTTTTACTCATATGCGTAGTGATGTCAGTCTATGTACTCACACTCCCCCCAAAAAATTCCACATATTTGCATATCTGCGCAAGATAAGTCCCTAAAAATGACATTTGAAAAAAAAAAGTTTCTGTCCGTCCTTCTGCCTGCCGCCTGGATGTGCAAAACTTGCAAGTGGATTAATATCTCGGAATCTACTTGCTTTTTTATTTTTAAATTTTTTTTTTTTTTTGTTGATTATTTTATTTATTTATTTTATTTTTTGGGTTGATTTTTTTTTTGACTCTGTATTGTCCCTTTTTATCAGGAATTTCTGGACCGCCTCCACTGGGGAAGGCATTTTTCACAGCCTGTAGCATGCCCACACCCAACCTACTTAATATTAGTGTGTTTATTGCTTTGTTTTTTCTTAAAAGTTTGCTGGTGGTGCAAACAGGAGTACCCTGAGAAAATCCCCGAGACGTTGCCTGAGTCAAAAGTAAATAATATTTAGAGAAACAATGCCCAAATGCTGGATCAGACTCACAACTGTAAGGCATCAATGGTTTCTAGCCTATGGACAAGGCAACTATCACAACCAAACTTGGTAAGATGGTGTATATCCATGAGACCTCATAATGATTAGTGAATGAATGACTTCACATCAAGGTCAAGGTCACAGAATCAACAAATGTTAGTCAAAAAATGACCCAAAAATATCACTTTTTTGTAAGTTATTAATATTGAACTTATTATTCTTTAATGCATGATATTAATGAGACACAATCCTGTGCACCTCTGGTCAACCTCACGCCAAAGCCAAGGTCACTGGAACTGTCCAAAGTCAGTCAGTTTAGGTATTTTAAAGTGATCTTGACCCTAAACTATGAGATATATATATAAAGTCCAAACTTGTTGTATTTGATCTTTCATATTTGTTCCTTTTTTGCGTTGATCTTGAAGGCCAAGGTTATTTTTGGCCTTTCAAAAACATACAAAAAATAGGTCTTCGTACAGTGGAATGGCTCTATTTAACCCATAGTATGCAACAGCATTGGGCTGTTTGATCATACATGAGCATGAGAGTTCACTTGAAGGTCAAGGAGATCCCAAAGTCAAGGTCACTGAAGGTCAGGGTCATCCCAAATTCACTGTTTTTTTTGGCAATATACAACTTGCTGTAGTTTATTTGATATTATATGAGTGTATTTAGAGTCAGAGGTCAAGGTCATCTCAAGGTCTAGAGCATAGAAAGATCAAAGTCAGTATTTGTATTTTAATGCCACTGTTTCCTTTTTCTGGACAGTCATTTTCATGTTAAATATTGCAGGTTCCATAAGGAGCATGTGAGTCATATGAGCTTTGCCTTCCTTGTTTATAGACGTTTCGGTGCACTGGTACAGGCAAAGAAGACCTAAATAATCAACATTGGATGTAAACACTCTTACTACAAGAAAGGCATACAGTGAGGCAGGGATTGCTTTTTAAAAATAACATCTCATATTTCCTCTTGCCTATGGTGAGACAGCCAATTCCTGTTATTTGTTTGTTTATTTTGTTTTTTACAGGTGTCCAGTGGGAGGGTGCAAAAACACCAATCCTTTGGTTGCAAAGGACTTGGAAGAAAACAAGGAAATGAAACGTTACATCCAAGGCCGAAAGAAACACTCTGCTCAGACTTAGACACCAGAAAGGCATCTACTTGTTTTGTGACAAACAATAATAGAAGGTAAACCTGACATTGGGATTACTTGTTGGAACTCTTTATTTGCAAGATGTTTTCATTGTTTCCTTAAAAGTAAAATAAAAACATGGACACAGCCCTGCTTTAAATAAAAGCAACCCCACCCGTCCATGACTTCAGTTTGAATCAGTTTGATCATTTCCTTCAGTTTGCTCTCAAACCATGGACTGTCAAACACGTACCTCTTGATCAAACTTGGATTACATCCAAGCAGTACATTTATAATCACCTTTATTTCGCAGTTAACTTGATTACTCATATTTATCAGTCATGAAAACTTCCTCTTTGGGGCAGAAAATCTGCCGATTCTTTTGACCAATTCCTCAGTTTTATAACTTTATCACAGAAAACAAAAGTAAAAAATATATATACAGTCATGCCTATCCGTACGAAATTTCCATATCTTTTTCTGGAAATTTTAAAAACTCGGCAAGCGCTACGGAAAATACGGATACTTGTTTCACAGTCCGGAAATAAATAAAAACAACATTGGGAAAAAAATCAAACCGGAAATAAATAAAAACAACATTGGGAAAAAAATCGAACTTGTTGGCCTGTGGTGATGCACCGCGTGATCTTTTTCCGAAGACAGCCGAACCCGGTTTAATGCTGCAATGCGCAGTCGCAGTAAAGACACGTGGCATCGAAGTTTTCGGTAGAGGCACCGAAGTTTGCCGAACAAGTTTTTGCACAGTTGCAATGGGGATCAATGCTCATAAGACAGAATTCAAACATGGCGTCCAAACAAATGGCTAAGCAAAGTGATTGTGAATCTGAATCTTCAAAGAAACCGCGCAAGGGGCAAACATATCTTGCCTCGTATTTGGAAAAGTGTACTTTCGTTATTTGCGGCAGCATTGACTCAAAAGTACGATTTGTGCCAACTAGTTTGGCATCTTCTCCTTGATATGAACGACATCAAGCGGTACGTGGAAGGCCCACAGCATATCAAGAATTACGAGGCTTTGGAGAAGAAAAGGAAGATTGTGGCAGCAAATCACTCTATCACTGGATTCTTCGCATAATATCAAAAAGGATGAGTGCAAAAACAATAGGTAGTAAAAGTAAATACGGAAATCGTAATAGTAATACTGAAATTTCAAAAAAAGCTAATACTGAAGCTTTAAATTGAGGGTAGGCATGCCTGTATATACAAAAATTTAAAAGTGGAATCCGTTGATTTGTTGTTTTACAAGGGAATTAAACCACTGCATACAATGCATCACAAAACTATGTCACATCAAAGACAAGGACGTCATTTCCTAAACATAGCACATGTTCTCCTTGTGAATCACATCACGGAATTTCATACCATGGAATCATGGCTCCCATACAATCCTATAATCTTTGTCTACCGAAGATCTCTTCCCATCAAGTTTGTATCTTTTATTTCTGGCAAATCTAATCTTTCAGCTAATCAGCAGAAAGAATGACAAATCAAACCACGTTTATTGAGTATACACCTCTCAAATGGTGACACGTACACCTTTAAAATAGTGCACCTTTCCTCACCTATATTGAAGGATGAAAATTTGTCATTTTCATGTTCGATGTATTTCTGTTCCTCCACACCACAGTTGTCACAGACCTTCACCTGTTTTAGCATTTCCCTATCGGGAAATATATCAGCCTGATATTGTGTCAAAATCTCCTTCCATTTAGCACAAGATAGTATGAGCAATCTTTAGTGCAAGATTAGCACGAAGAGCAAACTTTAGTGCATGATTAGCATGAAGAGCAATCTTTAGTGCAAGATTAGCACGAAGAGCAATCTTTAGTGCAAGATTAGCACAAAGAGCAATCAAAAAACCATGCGGTTCAGCTGCAGAGATAATGCAATGAGCATATGTTTTAGGCCTATTCTCATACTGCCAGAAATAAAAGGCACAATGAGACTAGCCAGAGAACTTCAATCTTTCAAACCAGGATCAGTGGTGGACTGATCACCCTAACCGAAAGTCGCTTTCACTTACAGCCCTTTTGTATATTTACAACAGTGATCTATTAGATACATGTTGGTGTGAAGGCAGCAGTGATCTATTACTTTAGATACATTTGGTGTGAAGGCAGCAGTGATCTATTAGATACATGGTGATGTGAAGGCAGCAGTGGTCAGTGCTATCAAAACACACTCCTAAAGTGGACTAAAGAGTACTGTCATTAGTAACTTATTACTTGCCCAGATGACACCAGATTGCGCTATTTTGTATTTGTGTTTAAAACATTTTCCGTTGGTGGCATACCTCATGACCATCTTAGAGGGCTAGGCGCTTTGTGCCGTTGATGCCCTGTTCCCAATCCCTACCAAATTTCCCCGCATCGTTTTCATGCTTGATTTATTTAGTATTTCAAATGTAAATTTAAACTTAAAATGCTGGCAGAGATTAATTAGTTGTTCATTTCAATGAAGAAGACGTTAATAATAAAGCAACCCACCAACCAAGCTGACAGTGAACAAAACCAGACAAGGTACAAAAAAGATTTTTGACTCACATCATAGCAATGTGAGTCTATGTACTCACCCCCACCCCCCCCCCCCTCACCCCTATCCCCCTTCCCCCCTAAAAAAAAGTGGCTAAGTACTCAGAGCCTATTTCAACTATCACAACCAAACTTGGCAAGATGATGTATACCCATGAGACCTCGAAAATGATCAGTGAATGAATGACTTCACTTCAAGGTCAAGGTCACAGATTCATCATATGTTATTAGAAATATTACAATTTTTCACCAAAGTCAAAAAGTTGGTTTGTATAAATGCTTTGAAGCGACTTTGACCCTAAACTATGAGAGAAATAAAGTTCAAACTTGTTGTATTTAGAGATGATAGGTTGATCTTTCATATATGTTCCGTTTTTGGGTGGATCTTTAAAGTTCAAGGTCGCTTTAGGCCTTGCAAAACCATACAAAAAAATAGGTCATTGTACAATAGAAGGGCTGTACATTTACTCATAGTATGCAACAACATTGGGTTATTTGATCAGACATGCATGAGAGATCTAGTGAAGGTCAAGTTCATCCCAAGGTCAAGGTCACTGAAGGTTAATGTGATCTCATGGTCACCGTGTTTTGTTTTGGCATAAAGGCCACCCTCCACTTTACCCCCTACTCCCCTCAAAAAAACGTCTGTTTACGGAATCCTGACCGACCCTCATATATTGGGGGGGCCTGACCCTAAACTTTTTTGTGGGATAATCTAGGGGGGGGGGGGGGGGGAGGAGGAAGCCAAGAAATGAACTCGGTAAAACATGAGTGAAGAAGGTTTAGAAGAAAAAAAATTGATATAAAAATACCTACCGACCTTTTTTTTTCCCTATGCTACCTTAAACACAATTTTGTGTCTGTGTGTATGCCTAATACAACTCTTGGTGTGCTTTATTTGATAGTACATGAGTGTATGTGGAGCCCGAGGTCAAGTTCATCTCATTGAAAGATCAAAGTCGGGAATTACTTTGCATTTTGATGTCACCATTTCATTGTGTTTTTCCTGGCCACTCATTTCATATTAAATATCAAGTCCCATAAGGAACTTGTGAGTCATATGGGCTTTACCCTTCCAGTTGACTGTTGTCTTCATTTTTAATTCACAATTTATATTGTTTTATTTTATTGTTTCCATTTTAAATGGGAGAGGTGGCATTCTGCATACTATCTTTTAACTTATTCTAGATGGCCTATGACAGTTTGTCATGCATCTCTTTTCTGCTTTCTCCATTGTTTTGTCATAAACTGGATTGGATTAACTTGTCTCATGTTAGTCTGTGTGTTTTTGAGATATTATAAATAAAATCAGTCTTTGGAAGTCTGCATATATATAGAGCAATTAAACATTGATCATGTGTTAGAGATTCTGAAAAGTGTTTTGAAGATTTTATGTAACACTAAACCATTGATTGTGTGAGAAAGTTGCAGACTGTATGCATTTGAATCGATCATGGTTGACGCAACTGTTATTTTGTGGATTTGCCTTTCAGTGATTAGTGTCATAATTCCTTGTAAAAAGATAATAAAGGTTTGTTGAATTGAATTGGTATGTGTGGAACATTAATTGTTCTTGATTGCATGTTGCTCATTCAAGCAGCTCAGTAAGTGAATGTTGCAGATATTAGAATTATGAACAATATTAATAATATAATACTGGATGCTGTATGCGCCTTATTCCTAAATCATAATCAAACAGCGTTGATCTATAACCAACATACATGCTCACATGTCAGACACTTCTACCACAGGCGCATTAACCAAGAAGAATGGACCCTCAGCAAGAATTTAGTTAATCCCCGATGTCACGTCACCTTAGTAGGTGCCGTGATCGATCAGCTCAAACAGCGAGTGAGGGGATACAAACTCAAACAAAAGAAACTAACACAAATGCCAGATGAACAATCACACTCTTTTATTCAACAATAAACAAGCATACACAGGACAACGGGATACTAAACCACCCTCAACCCCTATCAAGACCAACAACCCAGTAGTTACCGAACGATTACCTCCCTTGTCTAACCTGAAACCCCCAGAGCTGTACACAATAAATACCCCACAACAATATGCAACAATTATAATATACAATAATAACCAACAGACAACAGCGAATAAATCGAGCAACAAAATAAAATGTAATCACAAGTTAAGTCACTAGCCAGCAAAAACTTGATGCGTAATTAGCTTGGGTTGGCTGGTTCACTAAATCACTGTTGTAGCACGTTGTTTCTAGCTAAACTCAAAGAAGATGGAGAAACTATGCTCAAATAATAAAGTGTACTGCACAGAATCAAGGCGACGAAGTGTGTTTATGTGAGTGTATGCAGATACGATTGAGAAGAACTAGGGTGTGAATGTGCGAACGCCCAGGCGGTAATCTCCCTGTCGTACGAAGCACACGACGTGTAACGGTGGCGATGAACATCACAATCCCTCAGACAGCACCCTCGACCAGCCCGGCGAAGTAAGCATCGGTAGCCCACAGGTACTTCAAGTGGAAGTGACAGAGGTAAACAGGTAGTATGGCAGGTATGGTGGTAGAGGTGAACAAGCAGGTGTAGTAGTAGTAGTAGTAATAGTAGTATTAATAGTCGAAGTAGTAATAAGAACAGTAATAGGCCCAATCTGTCAACAAATAAATTGTCTTACTAATCGGTTTGCACTATACAACAAATATCTCCTTCCGCCGTCCGCCATCTTGACCTGTTTATATGTGCATGTATATCAATGCAACTCTCCATTCTAATAATTCATGTCTTTCCTCATAAATTAGTTGTCTATACAAATATACATTACAAATATAATCACACTTCCAGTCAACCATCGTAACTCATCTCCATTCTCACCTTTATCACCCCCACTCCGCGTTATTGCAAATTATCTCCCTTCATTTACAATTCTCTCTGGCATGCTATCATACAACGTCATCCTTCCCTCATATTCATCACCCCCCTCTCTCTCTCATTTTAACATACATAGTTCATCATCACCCCTTGACCCCATTTTAGCAACAACATCAACAACATTATTCAATTACATCTTTAAACAAGAAAATCATACAAAATCATATAAAAAATACTATTAGCAAAATTTCTCCCTTTCCCCCTCATTTACCATCATTCATTCACGTACGCAAGCTCGGAGTGCATAGCCACTAAGGAATAGAATTACTGGTTTCACATTCACCTTTTAAGTTCTCGGCCTGTGACACACGGATACAACACCAACACCACAATACAAGACACAATACACCACAAAATGTTATCCGTTTGAGAGTAATAAAGTTCGTTAACGTGCTATTGCTATGCTTTGCACTAGAAGCATCTCAGTACTTGCGAGGTCACTGAGCCTTGGAAAGTGCCTAATAGAAGGCCACACAAACCTTAAGAAGGTACTCTACACTTATTATCACTTATAAGTGGCAGTAACAATCTTTCCGTTACAGTTTCCTGGTCATCCTTGTCCTGACGAGGGTACAAGACCTTGGGTGGTTCGAATCACACAAACACTGCCCTTACGAAAAAACGACTCTCCTTTATCCTAAGATAACACAGTCTTTTCGTCCAAAAAACGTCTGCCTGCAATAGCTACCAACTCGCCTCTGCCGGGCTAAGTTCCTACCCGGTTCAAAGTACACGGTATCGATCTAAACTCAGTATCCCAATTTCCCCGACTATGCATTATACGCTATGCGTTACCCACATAAAAATCATACATACTTGGCTTACATAGCAGTAAAAAATGCTGAAAAGAAGACTTTGCACACTGTATCACTATAGATGTGCAACTCTGCACAATATGCAACTACGGCACAACTACTATTATCGTGCATTGAACACTCGTGTCGTCACACCCGATAGCAGACAGGTAGCAGTGATCCACAGAATTGTTGCTGGGGGTCCATTCTTTTAGGTTAATGTGCCTGTGCTTCTACATACACAAAAAACACACATTCATCACTCAGCCCTGTGGTATAAATAATAAAGGCAAGTGGTCATTAAAAGACGGAAAGAAAATATAATTTTTTTTAAAATTTGTGACTTGCATGCATAGCAAAAACTTTAAAGTGGCTAAGTACTCAGAACCTATTTCAACTATCACGACCAAGCTTGGTAAGATGGTGTATGAGACCTCATAAATGATCAGTAACTGATCACCAAGGTCTTGTCACAGAGTCATCAAATGTTAGTCAAACATTTAAATTTTTCACAAAACTTCACTTTTATCTAGGTTATTAATGTTATGATTCTTTGGATGCATGATAGATATCAATGAGATACTCATAAAATGCAAATTTGGTCAACCTCACTCCAAGATCAAGGTCACTGGATCTGTCCAAAGTCGGTTTGTATAGGTACTTTGAAGTGACCTTGACCTAAACTATGAGAGATATAAAGTCCAAAGGTGTTGTATTTAGAGAAAAAAGATTGCCTACCGAAAAATCAGCAGTGACATCCGAAAAGGCATGCGCACAGCGAAGGAGAACTGGATAGAAGGCTAATGCCAGGAAATAGAGAACAGTCTGAACAAGAACAACAGCAAGAAGCAGCTTACAAGTGTTAAACAGCCCAAGATCTCTACGATCCAAAGAAAGTCTGGCATATGCCTTACAGAAGAACAAGAAGTTTTAAACAGATGGACAGAGTACTGCTCTGACCTTTACAGCCACATACCAAACGGAGACCCATCAGTTCTAGCATGCTGTCAACGCATGGGAGGATCCTTATGCGGCCCCTACCCCAAAATACGCAATGATTTCAGGAGGGTGCCGCACCACCTGCCGCGGTTGCTTCCAAGTTCTTAATAAATATTAAATAGGCAGTGTATGCAATTGAGGACAGAGTCACAGCATCAAAGATGAGAACACACGCGCACTTGCACCATAAACGTGTACACTCTGAGGGTGATGGTGATATAAATCAATTTCTTCACTCACAATGATGATGTTTATGAATGATGAGAACGATGATATAGTCAAATATGATTAAATGGTATCCGGACTGTCAATCCAGGGTTGTCCCAGCTGTTGTTCATGATGAAATAAAGCACTTATCTATATAAATAAATTGCTTAGCCGGAAGCCCTTCTTCGCCTCTACTGTAAAGTTTGTCCGGTATGGACGCTGATCTGGGCAGGTGCTGGGCGCTGCGGATCGGCCTGCTGTGCGCTCAAAACCCGCGAAATCGTTATAGCCGACATTTTCTTACCGAACGTTTAACCGTTTCTGGGATAAATAAATAAACAAAATGTCCACAAACTGCAATAGCCTCATTCCGCGCACTTCCGATTCAACCCGTGTCAAGAACGTGCCGTTCCGTAATACCGCAAATTTTGTTTTATTTCCATTCAAAATTTTGTGTTTAACTAATTAAAGTTGATTAATTAAAAATTGAATCGAGGTTACAGCATATAGACCAAAAAAATTGATGGTCTTTATACGAAGCCTTGATAGCTCACTTAGTAAGACATTCGCCTACCGTGCAGGCGACCCAAGTTCAAATCTCCCGCGAGCCATATTTTTTTAATGTTTTTTTTTTTTACACTACAATGGTGATGGTCGATTCCTTGCTAGTAACCGGCCCCACAAAGGAATCGACCATCACATACCCCCTTATATATACCCATATCCCCGTTATGCCTACCCGGGGCCGGGTAGCTCAGTTGGTAAGAGCGTCTTGCTAGTAACCGAAAGGTCGCTGGTTCGAATCCCGGATTGGTCAACGTGTGATCATATTATTTTCCCCTTTACCAACAACTGGCCCGCTGGTGTCAGTATAAATCGGTCCAGTAGTCACCTATATGCGAAAGTGTCGTGTGACTATAATCTACAAACAACAATCGATTCCTTTGTGGGGCCGGGTAGCTCAGTTGGTAAGAGCGTCGTGCTAGTAACCGAAAGGTCGCTGGTTCGAATCCCGGATTGGTCAACGTGTGATCATATTATTTTCCCCTTTACCAACAACTGGCCCGCTGGTGTCAGTATAAATCGGTCCAGTAGTCACCTATATGCGAAAGTGTCGTGTGACTATAATCTACAAAAACAAACAAAATCGATTCCTTTCATCCATACCTGCGAAACGATCAACGGGGAAGTATCAAGGAGGGTACAGGTAGGTTACAAGAGGGGTACGGAAGGTATCAAGGGGGTATGGGGAGGTATCAAGTGGGTTCGGGGAGGTATCAAAAGGGTATGATGAGGCATCATGGGGGGTGGGACGGGAAGATATCAGGGGGGAAATCCGCTAAGAGAGGGTAATTATTTGGAATACGTGAAAGAAGAGCTGATTCTGACTTATAGTGATTACTTCCCTTGAATCGCTCTACATGCAACTGTGATAAATCTAGCTGGCTTACTTACCTGGATCGCACAATTTCAGAACACTGAAATGATAGATATTACCATTCACACCCACGATGTATCTCATTTTGTCTAAAGCAGGATGTACAGATTTGATTATTTTCGACGACGATGTACAGTCGAACACGCTCTACAACGAAGTTCAGAAGGGGAAATTTTCCCTTGTGATGTAAGATGTACATACAGCCCAGAGCACGTGACACTGTATGTATTCTCGTTATGTTATTGCAAACGGGGTGTATTTTACAAAAGTTTTGCCACATGCAGGTGAGAGATAAGATAATTTTACTTTGCAAGGGGAAAAGAGTAAGGGTTGGATGCGCTTTTTTACATCTTGCCCGTAGGGCTTGTAACAATAACTATTAACTACAACAAATCAACGTTATAATATTAATATCATGGCACAATCATAATTAAACAAGGTCATCGTTAAATAAAACCATGTTGAAAATTTGAAATCAAATTATTGTAAATATCGATCAATAATATATAATTTTGGAATATATAATTTTGTGGATAATCTGGCAGTTTTCTTGGAAAAAAAAGATTGAAAAGTGTACTGCCAGGAAGGATCTTGTGCATAAAAACCCATTTTTTTATATTTTAATCTGCTGGTAAGAGGTAGAATATTGTTATTATATTATAGTCATCAAGAGAGATTGTTTAAGAATTACTTGTTTTATTGCACGTTTGTGAATTTTAAGCAAAGGCTTCATTGCATTGCCACTAGCAGAATCCCAAATAGTAGAGGAATAATCAATGAATGGTTGAATGTGACCTGACTAGAACAGTTTACGAAAATGTAAATTTAATTTTTTTTAATGTTTGATAATTGGTAAGTCTTTTTAGAAATAATTTTAATAACATTTAAAATTTGTTGCATCCAATACAAATTATTGTCTAAAGTTACACCAAGAAGTTTATGACATTATATTTCGGCAATTATTTTTAAAAATACATTTTGTCTTTTCTGTCTTGATGTCATTAGCATGGATTTTGGATTGAGGTTGGATTCAGTCCATTCCTGTAGTTGACTGGACCCTTTTTGTAATTAGAAGCCTAAATTATTCAAGTCTGTGTTTTGAGAGTGTAATGCAGTATTATTAGCGAAGAGTTCACACGAAGTAGAAAAATGCGTGGGGAGATCATTTATATAGATCGAAAATAACAAAGGTCCTAAAATAGATCCTTGCAGTACTCCAGCTGTCTCAAATTATGACTTTTGGTTATTTACATAAACACACTATTCTGTCAGAGATAAACGATGTTAGAAATTCGAGAGATTTTGAATGAATGTCAATTATGTCATATATAAATGTAACTAGAAGGAGAAAGAGAGAGATTCAGCCCCGGCTCGAAAATGTGATGTGTACCTGTGTGTGCGCGCGTCCAAGTAGCCTACCTATGCTTATGCTGTTTTCTGTGGAAGTGCCTCATGAGAGAGAAACAGAGCTATGTTTTCTTCGTATGTTAACGTTAACTTTTATTCATACAGATGTTTCTTGAGTTTTCATTGTTTTGCTTTTTTTTGTTTGTTTGTTTTTGACGCAGTAGTTTTATTTTAAACATATATTGATGTACCTTCCTTTGAGTGTGTGTGTGTTTGATGTGTGCGTGTGTATGTGTGTGTGTGCGTGTGTATATGTGCATGCATGCTTCATTTCTGTTAGCATTCATGGCTTTTCTATGATAAACATAATAATGTCCATCTTTGATATTTTATTTATTTTCAGTGTGATCAGAGAGAAAGGAAGATTCCTGGTCTATGGTGTGATTGCGTCCAATGTTGCAATGGTTTCTGTCAGATTTTGAAGTTGATGTTGATGTTGTTGTTTTGTAAGGCGCCGAAAATTCCATGTCACAAAGTCGTGCTAAATGCGCACCAATAGTGTCCCAACCATCAGGGAAGGAAAAACAAAACAAAACCAAACTACTGACACATGTCGGGCTTTAGTCCTTTCCTAAAGCCTCCAAAAGACAGCTCTGCTGCAAGTTTACTGGAAAAGAATTCCAGAGGTTCGGTGCTGCAGTTTTGAAGGAGCGAATCCTTAATAATGTGTTTTTATTTGTGTTGCCTGTACGGACACTGAAATGTTCAAGTTGGAAGTATTATAAAGTGTTTTGTGTATGAAAGATAAATGAATGTATGAATGATGATATTTGGCGTGGTGTGGATTTGTGTGTGACTGTTTACCAACAGCAGTGCAATGTTCAATAGGCAAAGTAACTGTTGTCATCGGCTATAGCAGTTTTTAGTCTGGTGTTGATGCACTCACTCACTCATGCGATATTATTTCAAGTTTCTTATCAAAGTGAATCTGAATTCGTTTCTTATTAAAGTGAATCTGAATTCATTTCCGTTTTGCCGCCATATTTGTAACCCTTAGGAGACAATGGGACCGATCTATCGGCCTTGCCTGTCTGCGCCAAAAGGACGAAAGGGCCAATCGGCCCCAGACGAGAATCGTCTGGATGCGCTCTCAAAGGACGATTAAACTGATTAAACAGATGCTTTATATCTAAGAACGAACTTCCCTCCTTGCAAAAAACCGTTATTGGCGAACTATTTTCCAGTGGATTTATTGTGACCGTGTGAAAGATGCACGACCAGCAATCGTTCACTCTAGAAGTGAAATCTGCTGTATTGGTTGGTTGTTTTATTAACGTCTTTTTTCATCAAGATGATAAAGACCATACATATAGATTCACGCATTTAAACAGACATACATGAACACATAAATACACATAGATACTATTACTATCTCTCTAACATAACAATAACAATGTCAGTTAAATAAAACGAGCGACTGGAGAAGTAATTAGAGCTTTTGCCAATCCCACACTCAATTCATTGCTAATGTTTTTAACTGATGTTATAGTATTTACTTCAAGGGGCAAAAGAGGATGAACCTGAATGCAATGAAATAATATATGTTTTAGAGTTAAAGGTTCATCACAAATGCACTTTACATTTTTACAATATTTGGTTTTAATTGAATTTAATAATATTCTGTTTGCTATAGATGAAACTGATCTGGGAAATCCACGAAGATTGTTATAGTTTGTATGGAACTGAAGTTTCTTTACAATATCATTTTCAATATTATTTTGAATCTCTTTGGAAGACAGATTTAATTTAATTGATAGGGAATTAATATTTAATGCCCCTAATTTTGCAGCATGATCAGCCCAATCATTATATAGAAATCCACAATGCGATGGAATCCAGCAAAAGGTCACTTCAGTACCACTAATTATCAATCCATGAATAACGTTATTAATCTAAAAAATAATCTCTTTTCGTTCACAGGTAATATTAGATTTTAGAGCTTCTAAAACAGATCGAGAATCTACGCATAGAACTATACTAAATATATTCAGACATAAACTAGAAATTTTATTTAGAGCCATTAATATAGCAATTAATTCCGCAGTAAAAATAGAATAACCCTTTCCTATATAAAATGATTCTGATATTTTCAAATCTGGGATAACAAAAGCAGCTCCTGTTTCCCCTGTTTCTAAAACAGATCCGTCAGTGTATACTTTTAATTTTTCTGAATATTTTTAACATAAATGATTCCGAACTTCAACTGCAATAAGATTCGGATTTTGACTCTTTTTTTCATTACAATAATGTATATCATAATGTGCTGTTTCAAGTTCCCATGGAGGTACTGGTGATATTGTATCCTTACATAAATTATCAATATGTGTTAAATCTAACTGAATAAGATCTTTAGTATATGTTGCTATTGTTTGAAAAGAGTGCACCTTTTGGGCATGTTTTGGAAAATCTACATCCGATCTTATACTAATCTCTTCATCTGTACTATTGTTTACAGCTTTAGCTCTGCTGTATTGTTTTTCTGTGAATAACATGAAAGCGAGTACTTCTACTAGCCTTTGGAAAGCAGTAATAGTCTCGGTGATTATGATGGGAGTTATGAGCCACAAATTTCCTTCGTTCTAAGTGCAAGAAGATGGTTACAACTTTGTATATTTTTACAAAATACATTTTATGTACATTATTTTGATACATTTGGAAAATTCAGTCGGTTTACTTTCAGAACATGTATACTTTCCTATACCTGTGAAAAGTTCTTGGATGCCAAGAACAAGTAAAAGTTACGCCTGTCACTTTCTGCCAGATCTTAAAATGACACCCTACTTTAAACGACACGTTACTTTAAACTAGTATTTTCAATATGACCTCGTTTCCAAAGGGTTAAGAAGAAACATACCCATAAAATATGTACATCTTACTACAGACAACTGAATGACTCACAATTTCTGCAAACAACAACTGTGTGTTTTGACATCATTTCCGTGAATTTACGTCATTTATTTTGTACTTCGACTTCGATGTCTTGGATAAGAAAACACATTCTGTGTAAGAGAAGCTATGTTGTAACCATTATTCGTTGTATCCAGAAAGTACTAAGTAATAAATAAGAACAACCCTGGCAGGAATTTTGTTTTCCTTCGGTAAAAGCGTTGTTCGCTGAACGCGTTCGTTGTACGCGTGTTTGGCTGTACAATGTTTGTTGTCGTTGTTGGTTAAATTGAAATTTACCTTGAAGTGAGTCTGGCTTTATAGTGATTACTTCCCTTGAATCATTGCACATTTAAATCTAGCTTACTTGCCTGGATCGCGCAATTTCAGGACAGTGGAATTATACCATTCGCTCCCAAGATGACATTGTGCCATCAACCAGGATGTACAACTCTTATTATTTTCGATGAGTATTTAAAATGGTCGTTGTCGTCGTTGTTGGTTAAAATTGAAATGTACCTTGTTATTTTACAACAGGGCGGTATTAATGAGATTAGTTCATTTTCACTGGATCCTCTGGGCGAAAAGCAAGCGTTCGCATCCTATTGCATCAGGACGAATTGAATTGTCAAAGTCTGCGTAGCATCCTGAATTTCAACAATGCTATTGAACCGTTTGGCATTTTAGAGTGCAGGTTAAGTCACACATAGGTCTTTCTTCCTTTAAGATTCCGTGATGTGAGTGTCATCATTGTAAGTTGTTGAGTGTCTGTCCATCATTGTTAGTTGCTGAGTGTCTTTTTCCGATTGACTCGACCTACTCTGGTGTTTATTAGATTTGTTCTTTTTAATAGACCCATTTTTTAGTTTCTTGGAATCCGCATACAAAAAATGAAGCAGTAATTCTCTCTCTCTCTCTCTCTCTCTCTCTCTCTCTCTCTCTCTCTCTCTCTCTCTCTCTCTCTCTCTCTCTCTCTCTCTAACAGTAATATCCTACTAAATTTCTTCTTTTTTTTAATCCCAACTGTTTTCATGTCTGATTTAAATTGGTAAGAAATATTGATACCAATTTCAATATAAAACAATCTGTTCTAGCGCCTTCAGCAGAAGCTATTTGAACTACTGTTTACTTTCTATCACCTTTTGGAGAAATGTGTTAAACTCGATCTCTCCGTCACTGCGCGCTGCGAACCTTCACACCTTACTTTAAGCCAGATCTGCGCCATGAATAGACAAAACGAGCCCCACGGGAGCTGAATCAAATGGTTTTACAACTAGAAACAATGCTTACGTCAAAGTCCACCCAGACTTCACGACGTTTCAAGTACCTGGGTACCTTCAGAGGCCCTATGGGGTGGCGCCAACCTATTACTCACACACTCACCCAAATACTGCCGTAAACTCGAACACCTACTCGTAAAAAACGACGACTTTCGTCATTTCAATTCTTTAAACACGATCGACAACTCTTCAACTCCCGTAAAGAGAATTGTTTCCTTCCATAATCGACGAAAGAGTTGTCTCCCTTGCGCTGCCGCACGGTGGCGCGACATTTCGCTTTGTGCCGCCATTTCTTTTGACCCTCTTGATCTTGTGTCGATTCTTGATTGAACTGGGGAAATAAAATAAACGGCAAGCACTATATTGATTTAGTTAGGCGTTATTAATGGTAGTGGACGTTGAAACTTGTCTTTGAACGATCAAAAGAAATACCTTTATTGCTACATACAAGTTTCTTTCAACGGTAATTATTGTCCACCACGTATCATGTACTTTCACCACTCAATTTGTGGGGGTTTCTGACTGTTGAGATGGCTTCGAACTCTTGATAAAACTTTTTACGAAATACTACGTGTGGGTTATAATTGTAACGAAAATCTTTTGTCGCATGTTCCTGAAGAAGAAGAAGGAAAATGTCGTAACCTTTCGGTCGTAGGGGATAACAGCATTAGGGGCAATCCTTTTCTCAAGGCCAGCTTCATGATAGCCAAGGGCGGATCTTGGGGGGGGTGCAACGGGTGCACGGACAACAACAAAAAAATAAGCAGAAGAAAAAGAAGAAGAAGAAAGAAGAGGAAGGAGAAAAAGAAGAGGAAGAAGAATATTCAGAATATCCATAATATTCATAATAATCATCATGCTAATAATCATCATGCTAATAATCATCATGCTAATCATCAGCAGCAGCAGCAGCAGCAGCATAATGATAATAATAATAATAATAATAATAATAATAATAATAATAATAATAATAATAATAATAATAATAATAACAAGAAGAAGAAGTATAGAGGACAATACTACTACTACTACTACTACTACTACTACTACTACTACTACTACTACTACTACTACTACTACTAATAATAATAATAATAATAATAATAAAGGACAAGAAGAAGAAGAAGAAGAAGAAGAAGAAGAAGAAGAAGAAGAAGAAGAAGAGGAAGAAGAAGAAGAAGTTGTTTAATGTATTTAAAGTATTTCCACCAAAGTGATACAATAATAATTTATTTAAAGTCTTTCCACCAAAGTGAAACAACAATAATAATAATAATAATAATAATAATAATAATAATAATAATAATAATAATAATAATAATAATAATAATCGTCATTTACCTCAAAGATGCATTCTCTCCTATTTTCTTTCCCATATCAATCCCTGCCCTCTTCAAGCCTCAATCTCCTGTTACCCCCACCCCCTCCCTCCTTTCTTCTTTTGTTTACTCACACTCACCAATCGGCCTACACATGTTAGACATGTAACAGCTCAAACTCAACAACAAAAGAAAGTGTAACACATGTACGTCAGGGCGTTTTGCCCATAAACTGTTGTTTTGAAAGAATAACTGTTCTTTGCTATGAATCTGAGGTAAGATACAAAAACTTCTCTCTATCCCCCCCCCCACCCCCCCACCCCCACAAAAAAGTGCACCCTCCCGCGTGAACCTGCTGATCCGCCCTTGATAGCGATGCCTATCACCTCTCCTTCGATACCTCCCAGGTTCTAAATGTAGCCGAGCGGAGTATTTGACTCCCGTCTCTCGTCCACGACCTTGAGAACATTGAACCAAGAAAATCAAGGTAGACAATTTCTCTCCCAAGCCTCAACCAGTCGCCTTCCTTTCCGCTACAGATCCCACAGCTCAAATGGAACCACGTCCCCATGGTTTTCCCGTTCGCAACAGGTATGTCTGGAACCGTCAGTCAGTCCATACCACGGTCCAACATCATCCTGTTCCCGGTCGTTTGCACCACTTGTAGCCGAGCGGAGTATTTGACTCCCGTCTCTCGTCCACGACCTTGAGAACATTGCTCCACCCGAGCTGTTATTTTTATTTTATCCGTCAAAAGAGGGACACAAAAATATTTGCCCTGCAAGGCGGTGAAGCGTGGTTGGGAGTACCGGGTTGCCGGCTACTAGTGCCACGCACTCTACTGCAAAGTCGCTGCTACCGACCTGCATAAAATGCCTGCCAACAATGTGGTCCCGCTCGCCACCAAAAGCAGCAGGCGAATGATCAGCCGGGGAGAACAAATGTCGTGTCGCCTTGTCCTGCGTAACCCAATGGCATACCCAAAGGATTCTGCAAAGCATGAGCCACCCATGGCTAGTCTAACCAAGAAAATCAAGGTAGACAATTTCTCTCCCAAGCCTCAACCAGTCGCCTCCTTTTCCGCTACATAAATAGAGCCTGACTATTTACTCTTGGGTGGACTGAGGTGTTCAATGAGCATGAGCGAGTTTGCCTGGTTGAGCCGACACACCTGTTCAGTCACATGCTGGTTGGTGAGTATAGCACCCTGGGTATAGTAGAAGTAGATTCCACCTACTTCATTCATGCCTGGCGATTCACCACTTTTACCACCACCATCCGCCCCCCAACATTCCCACCCTCACACCGCTCCACCACCACCCCAGCCGCTTCCACATCCCAAAAAATAAAAAGAAAGAAAGAAAGAAATTTCTCTTATATAGCGCACTTACAAGCTCAGAAAGCTTCTCAAGGTGCTGGCCCGTAATATCCAGCAATCACAAAATAGTTTCCTGAAGTCATGATTCGAACCCACGTCGCCCAAGACGCACTCTCACAAGTCGTGCGCTCTGACCACTGAGCTATCCCTGTGTTTAGATAAGTTGAGCCGATACGCATGTTTAGTCACATGAAGGTTGAGGAGTACGTCACCCTGGTCAGTACTAGTAGCGGCAAAGAGTAGGGCAGTGACAGTGTGGGTTAAGATATATATACATGTATATAAAGTGTTGACACCTGTTTGGTTATCCATCATTTTGCCATCTCTCCTCCCTCTTTACTTAATTTATCACAGCGTTCAAATGTGGCCAAAATCTTCGCACTTAAAAACCTTGTTTGAGTGTGTGTGCTTGTGTTTAGGTGTGTGTGTGTGTGTGGGTGTGCGTGTGTGTGTGTGTGTGTGTGTGTGTTTGTGTGTGATTTTTTACCTTCTTCAACACTTCCAGTTCCATGGTATGACTTAACGCTGTTCTGCCACACCCTATTGCGTATGGTTTATTCCTATGCAGTGTGCCTTACAAACGCCTGGGTGACCTGGAAGCTTCAAAGAAAATATATTAGCTTAAAAGGGAGAAAACCTGCTCCTAACCACGGATTAGTTTATAACGGGAGGTTGATTTATTTGAATGAATTAACATTGAGGTTTAACGTCTACACCCACCACTGGCGATATGGCAGACGGGGATAACCATCCCAGGAAAAGAGGGTTAGGGACCTGAATCAACACTAAACCAGAGCAGTCATACTGCTAAATTGGACTGTGAAAATGGCCACATTTTATATCGCCCACCACGGGATTCGAACCTGGGTCATCGGTGTGCCAGGCAAACGCTCTACCACTTGAGCTACGGCGGTGGGGTTTATTTGAAACATACGGTCTTCCCTATTATACTACTTGTTAAACCCTAGAGAACGTCTACTTCACTATGATAACCCAGACCCATCCATCCGTGTCCCATCCCAAAATAGTTATCTAAGCCACTGACCAGCTTGGTAATACCAAAGAGCTTATTACGGATAGAGATGGAACTTCCATTATGTCATATACAAAATTGCGAGACGCTCTCACGGATTATTTTCCTTTGCTCGGGCTGGCTATATTTCATCATCTGCTATATGAATGATCTGTGCGTGGTAACTTATTGAGCCTATGCCATTGCAAAAGAACATTTTTATGGCAACGTTTGCAAAAACCAAACTTTTAACCATCATTATTAATATTATTAACATTCCGCTACTGCTGTCTTTTTTTATGTTTACTTATTGACATTTGACATGGTATGGTATGGCCACGTCACCAGATCATCAGGCCTTGCAAAGACCATTCTGCAAGGCACAGTGCAAGGAGGTAGAAGAAGGGGGAGACCGAAAAAGAGGTGGGAGGACAACATTCGAGAATGGACTGGTTTGACACTGAGCGAAGCCATGAGGGCTGCTGAGGACAGAGAAAGATGGAGTATGCTGGTTAAGCGATCATCTGTGGTGCCCCTACGACCTTCGGGTTATGGGACAGGATAGGATAGGATAGGATTGACATTTATTAGGTGCTTTTATGCTGCTTATGTGTGTATGTCATAGGTTCGTTTTCTGCCCTGGAATTTATTATTTTTTAATCAACGACAGATATTTTAAAATTAAAATATGCATGACAGACTGTTTCATTTATCCGAAACTGTGTAAATCCGTAATCGTGAGAGAGAGAGAGAGAGAGAGAGAGAGAGAGACAGAGAGAGAGAGAGAGAGAGAGAGAGAGAGAGAGAGAGAGAGAGAGTGAGAGAGAGAGGGGAGTTGGGGGAAGAGAGATCTCTGTCATTCAATCAATTAATCACAATAAAGCACAATAACAAAATGTTTCACTAATAGTGTGAATTTAATTTATATCAGGTGTCCCCCTACCCCCCAACCCTCTCACCTCCCACATCACTGGCTTAATAACATCAGTCACTTCATGGAAAATAATTAATTAATAAGACAGAACAATCAGAACCTAGACTACAACATTCACGCAATATAGATCTAATGCGCAGAAATTCACAGATCAGAACAAGGACTGAGTATCTACATTACATTTTTTTTCCCGTTTACACTCAAACGAAAAGGGATTACAACAGATCAAGAACCATTTTTGTGCATAGGTAAAGGGTTATCTTGCACAGTATTTGATCACGAGGAGAAAACAGACTTAGTCTAATTTAACTTGTTAACATAAGTAGTTTGACGAAGCCAAACTTCCAATCTGACATCTACTTTTGAAATATAAGCACAAATATAGTCAAACAACCTAGCAATAACGTAAACAGTGAGCGACCTGTTGAACGTAAACTGTCAGCAAGCAAACTGTTTTGGATTTAGCACATAGGTATAACATGAATCATTCAAGCCGCTCTCCGATTGTTTTAACACTAACAACACTGCTGCGGTCTTAGTTTAGGCCTACATAAACACAAAAAAATGAAGTTTTTTGAATTGCAATTTACCTTTCTTTGTCTCTTGGAAATTTGAAAAAGGACTTGCCAACACAACTTTTCTTGTATCTGGCATTATGGCAATTGATGGTTGTGCAAAAGTCAACGCCCAGTTTCACTCGGTCGCCTTTTGACTTTCTGCCACGAGCCATTTTCAGCATGCTAACAAGGGCGCATAACTCGTACCTTTCGTCTCGCGGTTTTGTTCCAAGTTCCCCCTCTTTCTATCATTAAGCTCTTTGGTAATACTTACTCCCTTGTGTAAGCGGGGGGAGCGTGTCCACTTGTTAACTGTCCGCCCGGTATCGGCAGTACCCACCCGTAATAAGGACGACAAGATGACCTACTGACCTTTGTGCCTTGCATCTTCCCAAGTGGGCTTGAAACCTTTGTTTAACGATGTCAGTGTGTCTTCTGATAGGGCATACACCCTCATATATATGTCCAACGAAGACCGGCCCTACACTCACACCTAGATATAAATTCCAAACCCGCAATTGACATTCTTAGTGTGGGCCGGGTAGCTCAGTTGGTAGAGCGGCTTACTAGTAACCGAAAGGTACCTGGTTCGAATCCCGGATTGGCCAACGTGTGACCATATTATTTTCCCCTTACCATCAACTGGTGTCAGAATAATGTGACCAGTAGTCGCCTATACGCTTCGGTGTCGTGTGACTATAATCTACAGTTACATTGACATTCTGTGCAAGCGATTTTCTTTTGTTAAATTCGTCTTCAGCTGGTTTAAATGCGCTTCATACTTGGAGGTGCCGGGGGTTTCTGTATAAATAGTATCCCCACTTTCTGGAAATTTATTGCTTTAAATTCCCACTGGCGCTGTCTTTTTCTTTTATTCTTTCTCATTCCTACTCTGTTCTTTCAATCTACGATCTTCTTTGCTAGACCAGTCACCTACCTTATTTCTTGAACTCTCCCAAAATTCCTCATTTGTGTATGGGGTCTGTTGGGTCAATTTGGGGATATTGGACCCTTTTTACCAAATGGTCACTAGGGCTTTCTATGGTATTTTTATTTAGTAGTGTAGGCATTTTATATGTATGTGTTTCGTTAATATTTTATAATGATGTTTATATTCTATTTTGTTTTTTTGGAAACGGGGGTTCGATACATTAGAGTACAGCCTCAACGTTCCCTGCATGGGATGCCTTTATTGTACAGTGACCGGCTGGTGGAGTGCTTTCATTGTTACCATTAGGGTTGTTTCAGCAGATCTTTTATACGAATGAGGGGCGGGCCCTCTTACAACCAAGTTGTGGTTCTGATTCGGCTCTTTGCAGTCAGCTCGACCCTATAAACAAAGACTAACTAACTAGCTTCATACATTCTCAAAGATGACCGGATAATATAGGAAAATGCCGGGAGGCGTGCTAGGCGTAACCTTTATTGTGATGTTGTAGCGTACCAGAAGCGCAAAGGAACAATATATATATATAAGCATAGAGGTTGGAGTCCTCCAACGCTGAAAGGTTTCTCAATAGTAGTGATGATACTGTAGCTAACCGGATGAGTAAGGGATGAAACAGTTGTAAGCAGAGGAAGTTGAGGCCTTCGAAGTGATGGCAGAGCCATTTGTTCATTAGTAGTACGCCTCTGTAAGTTCAACTCACCGGAAAGACTAAAACTACTGGTACTGAAGTTCGAGCCTTTGAACGCCAAGTTGATTCTCCATGATCTTCGTTGTTCTTTTCTTCCTCCTCTTTCTTCACCACCAAACCCACGCTCTATTGAGACACATCTAATAAGCCCCAAAGTATTAGCTACATGATCAGCGTCAGAAATGACAGTAGACAAATGAGCTTAAAATGTTTGCTTATCTCCCTTCCACTGGCGCCTCCAGGCACCGAGCCCTGCGACCCTTACCCGAACTCTTTCCGGCATGCTGAGCTTGAATCTATGACGGCCTACTAGCGCCAAAACCTGATAATTGCAAATATCATGAGATAATTATTAATATTATGGGATAATTACAATTACAATAATTACAATTATCCTATCCACCTCTTTTTCGCTCTCTCTCTCTTCTTCTACCTCCTTGCACTGTGCCTTGCGGGATGGTCTTTGCAAGGCCTGATGATCTGGTGACCTGGCCATACCATCGGAGTTTCCGTTTCTTCACCACTGTGAGCAGGTCTCCTGTTGTCCAATGGCTTGTGTGATGGTCTGTCGGAGTTCGTCGTTGGTGATGTATAGGAAATGCCCAGAAGTCTTCTGTAACACCTCATCTCCATGCTTTGTATTCTTCGCTGTAGATCTGCCGTGAGGGTCCATGTTTCGCAAATTACAATTTATCATTGAAAAATTACAATTCGCTTGATCCTGTTTAATTTTTCTGTGTTGGCTTTAGCAATCCGCCTGGAAATGCGCCAAAACCGAAAATTGTAATTATCACATAATAATTACAATTTTCACTTTATAATTACAATTTTTAAGTGATTTAATTCTTAATAAGGCGGCTTACTTGCGCCAAAACGTGCATTTACGTGATAATAGTAATTAACACGTGTTCTGTGTAATTCATTCTATTTCGGCTTATTAGCGCCAAAACCTGATAATTACAAATATCTTGTGATAATTACATATATCAACGACATAGTATATTTACAACAATTAACACGTAAAAATTTTATTTATCAAATGAAAATTACAATTTTCGGCTTTGGTCCATTTCCAGACGGATTGCTAGAACCCAAACTGAAAATTAAACATGATCCGCCAAGATATTTGTAATTTTTCAATGATAATTGTAATTATTCAGTAATAATTGTAATTTTCTTATGATATTTGAAATTTTCTCGTGATATATGTAATGATCAGGTTTTGGCGCTAGGAAGGAGTGGCAAATACTGATATTTATTAATGAACCCTGTCCAAACTCGTCCTTTGGATAGTTCAATTTCTTGTCTATAGGTCCCAGGCTGTCCGCTTTCACTCTGCTCTTTCTTATGTCAAGCAAACCTCTGTCGGTGTGCCCCAGGGCACTGTGATTTCGCCGGTACTTTTACGTTGTATACCGACGACTGCCGTGGCTCTGACACCTGTCCGGTTATAAAGTACTCGAACGACTCTGCCCTGGTGGACATGTCAAACTCCAATTCTCAGTATTTCTCATCTGTCGAAGTTTTCAGCACCTGGTGCAAGGAAAACTACCTCGACTTAAACGCAAAGAAAAAAAAAAGAGCTAATTGTTGATTTCCGCTGCAACCCCGCCCCCATACCCGCTCTCGTCATTGGTGGTGCTTGTTACTGGGCTCTGCACAATGGAATGCTATTACCCACTCGTCTTTGTCTGCGGGGATCACGCTAAGTTTGACTAACATTCACAATGATAAAACATGGCAAGACTTCGCAAACATAATACAACAATAATATCCAGAATTCGCGATGAAACTAAAGATTGATCATTTACTTTTTTGACAATGTCAGGCTGTTTCTATACTGCACTGAATGAGTTTCATCCGTCATCTGCTTAGTCTTTCTGCTAGAGAGATATGTCAGAGCGTTGCTCCTTCTCGTGTGAGGTTCAGGCACAGAATGACTACCTAACGTAGTGGTCAGCCAAAAGCCCGCGAAAATCTCGTCCGATACCTGTGGCGCACTCTAGCGGGGGTGGCTATACGTCAGCAGGATGAGGTCACTGCCTACCTTTGCTTAGCACACAACTGACTTGTGTCGTCTGCTAGGCAGCTACTTTAATTTACAAAGGCTACAGCAAGCTGAACTATTTAAGGCGAGAAGCCTTAGTGCAGGGTCTAAATAGCCTATTGTGACAGGCTCCCTCAACTGAAAAAAGGCGATGACTACTGGATTCGACCTTTTTCTACTACACACTGCACTATCCTAGGGTCCTATTTACAAACTACTAAAGTTGCTCTACCTGAGCTGCAATGCTATGCCAGGTAGCTATGGACACTAGTGACAAAGGGTTAGTGGACATGGTCAAATTCTGGTGCTGTGGCCCTTAGTTGTGTTGAGTGGGCGACAGCTTGTTACACTCCGTTTGATGGTGGTGTTTTCTATCAGTAGTGGATTCAGCCCCAATGCTGAAGTACTGATATGTGTAGCTCAGATTCGTTTATCCACGCAACCCGTTCAATCAGCATACAAGTCACAAAGTCGACGTATGAAGTTTTCCACTTTTATTCAGCACACATCAACAACTGCATACAATCGCTCAATCGCTTTCCACTCTCAAATTTTACTTTCCAACTCACTATCAACAACAACAACCAACAGTGCGGCACATAAATATATAACCTCTCTCTTTCTTCCCGAACAATTTAGAACACGGTAGACTAGAATGACGCACTACAGCCAATCAAGTCATCACTGACTTACGTCATACATCTTTCTAAACATTCCAGGAACGTTCCTTCAAACTTCGATATTTATCGGGAAATTTCTATCGACAGTAAATACGCAAATCCAGAGAATTCTCCAATAATATCGACTAACGAAAATTATCAACGTTATACAAAGCTTCCTCTAACCACAACGCAAACTCAAATCAAAGGTAAATAAACTCCATTATTGAATACTTTGCAAAACGAAACGATTAGATCTATCGTGCGCGTTTCAGACATACTACCATTCGCGTTTCAACGTAACACAGCTGCTGTGTCCTCCACGAGATGACGACTTAGGTAATCGGCTCCGTGGTTCTCTTTGCCGGGGATGTACTCGATTTGGAAAGAGTATGCCTGTAGGGTGAGATATCACATGCTTGTGGGTCTCCTTGGACTGCCGGGGGTACTGTACGGCATGTGTCTCCATGATTTCTTCTTCCTCAGCGATGGCGATGGCTAGCAAGTTGTGAGTGCTGGGGGTCGCTGGTCGGTCCGTGTATTTCTTGAGGCGGTTGATGTGGTGGTATCGGGCTCTCCCGTTTACCTCTATTTGGTAGACTGTCTTGGATTTCTTGGCAGTCACCGGGTACGGTCCTCTCCAAGCGATGTCCAGTTTGTTGGTGCCACTTGGGAGTAATAGTAGCATTTGATCGCTGACTTGCAGTTCTCGGTCCTTCGCGTGGTGGTTGTAGTACTTCGCCTGACGGGTTCTTGCTTTCTTCAGTGCTTCACCAGCTTTCTTCCACGTGGCTTTGAGAGTTTTTCCTGCAGGTCTGCGACGTACTTGGTTGCACCTTTAGGTGTGTCGTCCACTTTGGCTTCCGTCCAACTTCTGCGTAGTGCTTCGAACGGTCCTGCTAGTGGTCTACCGAAAAGCAATGTTGACGGGGTGTAACCTATGGCTGGATGGGGTGTTTCTTGGAATGCGAACAGTGCCGCATTCATGTAGGTGTCCCACGCTTCTAGGTTGTCGTCGGCGACTTTCCTGAGGATGGTGAGAAGGGTACCATTCAGTCTTTCTACTTGTCCGTTGCTGGCTGGGTGGTAAGGTGGCGTGCGAATGTGATGTACCTGTAGCAACTCAAACACCTCTTGCATCAGGCGGCCGGTGAACTGAGATCCGTTGTCAGTCCTAATGCTGTCAGGGAATCCCACTCTGGTAAAGATGGCGTAACTTTCTCCTTTCATTCTCTGATTTGTGCGGAATTTTTGCCAGTAGCATTCTCCTGTGAGTTCGAATCCCGTTAGGATTGCCTATTTGACTCTGTCATAGTCAGTCGCTCTGTCAGTCGATAGCTTACTGTAGATGTCATATGCTTTTCCTCTCAGCCCTTGACTAAGCTTAAAAGCCCAATGGGTGTGTTCCAACTTGTACTCTGTTGCTAGGCGCTCAAACCTAGTCAGATAGAGATCAAGACCTTCTTCTCTTTCATTGAATGGCAAAAGTGGAAACGACATACCTAGTACGGGGTGGGGGGGGGGCTACATTTAGTTGATCTGAGTGGGGAGGGGTTGTGGCGGAACTTGGGGGTCCATATCCTAATCGCCTCAATTCTAACTTATGCTGTCTGTCTCGTTCTTTTTCTGCTCGCTCAAATTCCAATCGCCTAACTTCTGCTTCTCTCTCTGCTGCTATTCGCCTAACTTCCGCTTCTCTCTCTGCTTCTATTTTCTTCTGTTCTCTCTCTGCTTCTCTCTCCGCTGCTTCTATTTGCCTCACTTCTGCTTCTTTTTCTGCTTCTATTTTCTTCTGTTCTCTCTCTGCTTCTCTCTCTGCTGCTTTCTCTGCCGCTTCTAGCTTCTTCTGTTCTCTCTCTGCTGCCCTCTCTGCCTTAGCTTCCTGCTTCTCTACTTCTTCATTGATATACGCAATTAAATCTGCTCCTGCTAAGTGTAATGCTTCTCCTAGTTCCTTGAAGCGCAATCTCAAGGCTACTGGGTCTGACATTGTCAAAAGTGTCTATGACCAACCTCTGAATCACGTGGAATACAAAAAATATCAATTTGGCAATTCAATAAAAAATAATGCAAAGACAACAAACTTCGTAATCAATGATAGAATAAAACAAGAAGGCAAATGGCATACAATAGTTACTTAACTTCTTAAGCAAAACCTGCAAAAGAACCATGCAACATACAAGCACAAAAAGAATTGAAGCAAAAAATGTCTAAACTATAACCTACCACTATTATTTTTACCTATCCTATTTTACACCGATCCTGGCAAGGCTCGCCAATTAAAATGTGACTGTGGGTCTGTTGGTTTTGGGCTCTGCACAATGGAATGCTATTACCCATTCGTCTTTGTCTGCGGGGATCGGCTAGTTTAATCATGCTGTGAATAATCTTCATACATTTATATGTTTAGCTCGGTCTGTGTGGAGAGGTTTATAGAGATTGTCATGAACTGGCTAGTTTTAACTCTGCCTATTACTATTCGCCTTGTGTAGACCTTGTAACAGTAGAGAGTTAAGGTATTACACAGCAGCAATTAAATTACACAGCAGGCCACACACAGCGAGCTAGCCACACACAGCGCAGTGAGTCAGCACTTGAGCTTTGAATCTGACCGTTTTAACCAATCAGAAGCAGGCTAAGCGGGTAGAGCAGTTCTGACTGTGTCAGACCCTAGCGCAGTTTGAATCAGTCGTGTGTGAGACGAGGTAGAGTCAACATCTCCACAGCTAGAGAAATCTCTTCACTCATAGACCAGGAAGCAGGACTTTAGAATCTTAGAGTTCTATTAAGTCATCACGGGCCTGAACTTGTCAAACAGGTAAATGAACACACTTCTGTTTCATCGTGATATATTTATATTATTGTTGAAATTATGTTTGTGGAATTTGCTATGCATAAATGTGAATTGTTAATCCGAATTTGCGTGACCATGTGGAAAAGCCGAACACGTGGCGAAACACGACCGGTTGCGCCGCCATGTTGTATGCTGTACGGAACCACTGTTGTTTAACTTATATGTATGTTTGCAGACCAGTGGCTGTACCACTGAATGTTTACAATATTATTAATTCTGTATGTGTATAGTTAGCCACGTTTGATATTTATGTATGTATAGGAATTTAGAGTTGAGATTCCAGTGGACCCCGGAAGTAGCAGAATGTTCGTCGCTTATGTATAGAGATGTGGAGCTATCACTGAGGGCTACTTTGGCTTTCAGTGAGACGCTCTGCACAAACCGATTATTCAGGGTTGTGCAGAATTTCGTCTCTTATATTACAGACGAGCAGGCGAGCTATCCTGTGCGTCCCACTCCACAGAAACGACGAGTTGGTTGAGGAGCCTCTACCACACAAGTCGGAAAGAGCTACCTTGAAAAACACCCTGTCAGACCCCACAGCGTGGCAAGGGAACCCAACTACACAACGACACAGGTGGACCAGAAGCTACCTCACAGAAGGACTTCGCACGCACCATCTAGCAGTTAAGTGTATTCATCGAAGGTGCACTTAAACTGATCGAAACAGGACCACAGTAGTCCAACTCTTCAGAAACTGTAAAACGGACCACAGTAGTCCAAATCTACATGAGATATAATAGCAAGTGCCCGAGGAAGATATAACAGCTGCCTAGACTATCAGCGATCGAACTATTAGCAGTGTCTGAGACTTTTTAAGTTAGATTAGTACTTAGAGAATCTTGTATAGAGTAGAAGAAATAAATGTGTGATTTTAACTGTTATCAAGTGGCTGGACTACATATGATTCATAGCCGTGTGAAAGCTAGTGTGACAGTAATCTTTTACCATTTTTCTATCTATCTCTGTACCCCAACCTTAACACAGAACGAGCTAAACAAATAAATTTATTAAAGTAATTCATAGGGTGACTTACTAGCAGTTCCCACCGAATAAACGTGAGGGTCCATAATTCCATTGTGCAGAGCCCATAAACCCCACGTGACACTTTAATTGGCGAGCCTAGCCAGGATCTGTGTATAATAGGAATTGGGTATAACCGGATCTAAGTACAATAAAATTAGATAACAGCAGTAGTAGAATAACTTAGAATAGTGTAAGGGTATAACACTGATCAGTTTTGGTGCACTATTCTTTAGTTAAAAACTTTTTTGCTTCAAATATTTTTGTGCCTGTATGTTGCATTGTTCTTTTGCAGGTTTTGCTTAAATAACTGTTGTATGCCATTTGACTCTTGTTTTATTCTATTATTGATTACGATTTTTATGGTCTTTGCATTGTTTTTATTGACTTGCAATATTGCTAGTGTTTTGGTATTCCACGTGATTCAGAGGTTGTTCATAGACACGTTTGGCAATGTCGGACCCAGTGGCCTTGAGATTGCGCTTCAAGAAATTAGGGGAAGCTTTACACTTAGCAGGGGCAGACCTAATTGCGTATATCAATGCAGAGGTAGAGAAACAGGAAGCTAAGGCAGAGAGAGCAGCAGAGAGAGAGGCGAAGAAACTCGAAGCAGAACAGAGAAAAGCGGAACTAGAAGCAGAGCAGAAGAAATTAGAGGCAGAGAGAGAAACGAGGAAATTAGAATTAGAAGCAGAGCAGAAGAAATTAGAAGCAGAGCAGAAGAAACTAGAATTAGAAGTAGAACAGAAGAAGGCAGCATTAGCAGCAGAGAGAGAAGCAGAAGTTAGGAGATGGGAGTATGAGAGGGCAGAAAAAGAAAAAGAGAGGGCGGAAAAAGAAAAAGAGAGGGAAGAAAAGGAAAAAGAAAGACAGCATGAGTTAGAGCTAAGAAGATTGGGATCAGGAGCTTCAAGTTCTTCCTCAACCCCTTCCCACTCAGATCAGCTAGATGTAGCCCCCAACCCCGTACAAGGAATGTCATTTCCACTGGGAACATTCAATGAGAGAGAAGAAGGTCTAGATCTCTATCTGACTAGGTTTGAGCGTCTAGCAACAGAGTATAAACTAGATCCCACTCATTGGTCTTTTAAGCTTAGTCAAGGGCTTAGAGGAAAGGCTTATGACATCTACAGTAAGCTACCGACTGACAGAGTGACTGACTATCACAAGGTAAAAGAGGCACTCCTAACGGGATTCGAACTGACAGGAGAATGCTACCGGCAAAAGTTCCGCACCAATCGGAGAGTGAAAGGAGAGAGCTATGCGCAGTTCGCGGATCGGTTGTCCACAACGCTGGATAAGTGGATTAGCCAGTCAGCCACGGCTAAGACGTATGATGGACTGACAGAACTGTTAGTATGGGAACAGCTACGGGAAACCATGACCCCCGAGCTGAGAACATTCTCAGTAGAGCAGGGCGCGGAAAGACTGGAAGATCTGGTCAAGGTCGCAGATAGGTACGTGGCCGCCCACGGAGAAGCCAAGAGCTTCAGGCGAGACCTAAAGCCTAACGGGAAAGAGGCACAGAAACGAAGCCCTAACCGGGAAGAGCGCACCGCGAATAAGCCGAATAACCCCAGACCTGGGCAAAATAAAGGACCCAACACGGAATTCGGGAAAAGAGGTCCCGCAGAACAGAGACGGTATTGTTCGTTCTGCAACAAAAACAATCACTCCACCGCAGAATGTTTCAAGTTGGCCGCACAACGTAGGGAAGAGCGCGAAAGCCGGCCAGCGCACAGAGTTCTAACTCAAAGCAGCGGTAACAAGCCACACACAATCGGAGATCACCCATCGGTGACAGACACGGTCAAGGTCAACGGAAAAGAAGCGAACTGTCTGTATGACACAGGTCTATCATACGACGCGATAGTTAGCGAATCTCTTGTATCGCGCGCGGACTTGACAGACAAGACAGTCGAACTACAAGGAGCAGACTTGACGAAACCGACGACTACTTGCCCAATAGCTTGGATCGAAGTAGAGAGTAGGTACGTCACAGGACGAATCCAAGCAGCTGTTTTACAGAAACCCCTGTATGATCTAGTGCTAGGTTGTAGGTATGTGTTCTTAGGCACGCCCCCTAAAACTGTAGAGATAGCTGCAGTGCAAACCAGGGCCCAAGCTAAAACCCAACCACCCCAGCCCGAGTTCGCTCCGAATCCAGGACTCGAAGAGATCAAAACAGCACAGAAAGAAGACACCTCGATAGCGAAGTGCTTCCAGAAGCTACCCAAGGCGCACACACCCCCGCACAAGGGAGACTTCTACATGGAAGAGGGAGTTCTACATCGACAAGGAGATGGAGATCACACCCAACTAGTACTACCAGCCACCCTTCGAGCCCAAGTACTAGAACTAGGCCACAGCATGCCACTCAGCGGACACATGGGAATTGGAGCCACAGTGCAGAGAATCAGCGCACACTACTATTGGCCAGGAATCACGGAGGATGTCAAGCGCTACGTGAAATCTTGCCACCAATGTCAACGATATTCCCCGCGACATCACACCGTACCAGTTACCTTAGGACCATCGGTAGTAGTCGGCGTGCCATTCCAGCAAGTCTCAGTAGACATAGTAGGACCACTGCCCATGACCAAGAAGCGGAACAGATTTCTACTCACACTCGTCGACGCATGTACGATGTGGTGCGAAGCAGTCCCGTTGCCAGCGATCGACACCAAGAAGATTGCAGATGCACTCATCGCCATCTTTACCAGAGTCGGATTCCCGGACAGCATTAGAACGGACAACGGATCTCAGTTCACCGGCCGCCTGATGCAAGACGTGTTCGAGTTGATACAAGTTCATCACATTCGCACACCACCATACCACCCAGCCAGCAACGGACAAGTAGAAAGACTGAATGGAACCCTTCTCACCATACTCAGGAAAGTCGCCGACGACAATCCAGAAGCGTGGGACACCTACGTGAATGCGGCACTGTTCGCATACCGAGAAACGCCCCATGCAGCCACAGGCTACACCCCGTCAACATTGCTATTCGGCAGACCTCTAGCCGGACCGCTAGAAGCCCTACGCAGAAGTTGGACGGAAGCCAAGATAGACGACACACCAAGAGGTGCCACCAAGTACGTCGCAGACCTGCAGGAAACCCTCAAAGCAACGTGGAAGAAAGCTGGTGAAGCACTGAAGAAGGCAAGAGCCCGTCAGGCGAAGTACTACAACCGCCACGCGAAGGACAGAGAACTGCAAGTCGGCGATCAAGTGCTACTCTTACTTCCAAGTGGAACCAACAAGCTGGACATCGCTTGGAGAGGACCGTACCGGGTGACTGCCAAGAAATCCAAGACAGTCTACCAAGTAGAGGTGAACGGGAGAGCCCGATACCACCACATCAATCTCCTCAAGAAATACACGGACCGACCAGCGACCCCCAGCACTCACAACTTGTTAGCCATCGCCATCGCGGAAGAAGGAGAAAGCATGGAGACCAATGCAGTAGAGTATCCCCTGCACTCCAAAGAAACCTACAAAGACGTGATACTCAACGGAGACCTAGCCGCTAAACAGCGACAGCAAGTACTACAGGTCATTCGACAACATCAGACTGTGCTAACAGACCGACCAGGGAGGACAGACCTCGTCGAAGTAACCTTAACGGTGACCGACCCAACACCCGTCCGCCAGAAGCTCTACCCGATGCCACTGTCGCAGCAGCGAGCCATCAAGGAAGAGATAGACACTTTACTGGCAGCCGGAATCATCTCAGAGTCTACCTCACCCTACAGCGCAGGCACGGTATTGTTGCGAAAACCCAACGGAGAGCATCGACTGTGCATCGACTTCAGACTCCTGAATGCGGTAACGCAGTTCCAGCCAGAGCCACTCCCGGACCAGACAGACCTATTTGCCAAGCTACAGCGAGCGAAGTACTTCTCACGCATCGACCTCAGCAAAGGATACTACCAGATACCAGTACATCCAAAAGTCCGAAAGTACCTAGCGTTTAGCACTATGGAAGGACACTTCGAGTTCAACGTGCTTCCATTCGGACTCCACAACGCACCCAGCATCTTCAGCGCCATGATGCGAAAACTCCTGGCACCCCTGAGCAGCGAGCACCTACATTCGTTTATGGACGACATCCTCATCGCTACACCTACGTGGGAGGAACATGTCACGCTCCTACAACAACTACTCGCCCGCCTCAGAGACACGGGATTGACGGCAAGACCCACCAAATGTCAGATTGGATTCACAGAGCTAGAATTTCTGGGACACACCATAAGTCAAGGAAGCCTGCGACCGGTAGAAAAGACCGTGAAACGCCTACTCGACGCTCCTAGGCCCAAGACCAAGAAGGAAGTACAGTCGTTTCTAGGACTCTGCGGCTTCTACCAGAAGTTCATCCCCAACTACAACAGCATCGCCGTGCCACTGACAAATGGAACCCGGAAAATCGCCCCGGACAAAGTAGTATGGACAGCCGAATGCGAGACAGCATTCCAAACACTCAAGGACAGAATGACATCGGCGCCAGTACTCCACCTACCCGATTTGACTCAGCCGTTCGTTCTTCGCACCGACGCAAGCGACTTAGGCCTCGGAGCAGTACTGCTACAGCGCGACCCCAAGAATGCAGAGACGCTATTCCCTGTCGCCTACGCCAGCAGAAAATTGAGACCCGCCGAGACCCACTACGCCACGTCGGAGAAAGAATGTCTTGGACTAGTCTGGGCCATACAGAAGTTTCAACTCTACCTGTATGGGACCCACTTCACAGTTCAGGTGGACCACCAACCACTATCGTTCCTGGCAGCCTCCAAGTCTTTGAACTCTCGCCTGATGCGATGGGCTCTCACCCTTCAGGCATACTCATTCCAAATCGAGTACATCCCCGGCAAAGAGAACCACGGAGCCGACTACCTCAGTCGCCATCTCGTGGAGGACACAGCAGCTGTCGCCCACCCAACACAACTAAGGGCCACAGCACCAGAATTCGTCCCCGCCCAATAAAACCCTGTCACTAGTGTCCTTAGCTACCTGGCACAGCATTGCAGCTCAGGTAGAGCAATTTACTTAGTTTGTAAATAGGACCCTAGGATAGTGCAGTGTTAAACTAGGCTCTGTAGTAGAAAAAGGTCGAATCCAGTAGTCATCGCCTTTTTTCAGTTGAGGGAGCCTGTCATGAACTGGCTAGTTTTAACTCTGCCTATTACTATTCGCCTTGTGTAGACCTTGTAACAGTAGAGAGTTAAGGTATTACACAGCAGCAATTAAATTACACAGCAGGCCACACACAGCGAGCTAGCCACACACAGCGCAGTGAGTCAGCACTTGAGCTTTGAATCTGACCGTTTTAACCAATCAGAAGCAGGCTAAGCGGGTAGAGCAGTTCTGACTGTGTCAGACCCTAGCGCAGTTTGAATCAGTCGTGTGTGAGACGAGGTAGAGTCAACATCTCCACAGCTAGAGAAATCTCTTCACTCATAGACCAGGAAGCAGGACTTTAGAATCTTAGAGTTCTATTAAGTCATCACGGGCCTGAACTTGTCAAACAGGTAAATGAACACACTTCTGTTTCATCGTGATATATTTATATTATTGTTGAAATTATGTTTGTGGAATTTGCTATGCATAAATGTGAATTGTTAATCCGAATTTGCGTGACCATGTGGAAAAGCCGAACACGTGGCGAAACACGACCGGTTGCGCCGCCATGTTGTATGCTGTACGGAACCACTGTTGTTTAACTTATATGTATGTTTGCAGACCAGTGGCTGTACCACTGAATGTTTACAATATTATTAATTCTGTATGTGTATAGTTAGCCACGTTTGATATTTATGTATGTATAGGAATTTAGAGTTGAGATTCCAGTGGACCCCGGAAGTAGCAGAATGTTCGTCGCTTATGTATAGAGATGTGGAGCTATCACTGAGGGCTACTTTGGCTTTCAGTGAGACGCTCTGCACAAACCGATTATTCAGGGTTGTGCAGAATTTCGTCTCTTATATTACAGACGAGCAGGCGAGCTATCCTGTGCGTCCCACTCCACAGAAACGACGAGTTGGTTGAGGAGCCTCTACCGCACAAGTCGGAAAGAGCTACCTTGAAAAACACCCTGTCAGACCCCACAGCGTGGCAAGGGAACCCAACTACACAACGACACAGGTGGACCAGAAGCTACCTCACAGAAGGACTTCGCACGCACCATCTAGCAGTTAAGTGTATTCATCGAAGGTGCACTTAAACTGATCGAAACAGGACCACAGTAGTCCAACTCTTCAGAAACTGTAAAACGGACCACAGTAGTCCAAATCTACATGAGATATAATAGCAAGTGCCCGAGGAAGATATAACAGCTGCCTAGACTATCAGCGATCGAACTATTAGCAGTGTCTGAGACTTTTTAAGTTAGATTAGTACTTAGAGAATCTTGTATAGAGTAGAAGAAATAAATGTGTGATTTTAACTGTTATCAAGTGGCTGGACTACATATGATTCATAGCCGTGTGAAAGCTAGTGTGACAGTAATCTTTTACCATTTTTCTATCTATCTCTGTACCCCAACCTTAACACAGAACGAGCTAAACAAATAAATTTATTAAAGTAATTCATAGGGTGACTTACTAGCAGTTCCCACCGAATAAAAGTGAGGGTCCATAATTCCATTGTGCAGAGCCCATAAACCCCACGTGACAGAGATAGGGAGAGAATTGTAAAAGATTCACTGGCACACTAGCTCTTGCACGGCTATGAAACATAGGTAGTCCAACCACTTGTTAACAGTAAATATCACACATTTATTTCCTCTACTCTATACATAATTCTCTAAACACTCTATTAACTTAAATGTCTAAATTCACTTCGAATTGTTCGTTCCTTGATGGGTTTATGCTGCTACTGTTCTTGATATGTGCTAATGTCTCATCATTGGGCTATTAGTTCTGGTTGGCCTAATGTTCTTGTTTCTGGAGAGTGGACTACAGCACAGTCCTTCTAGGGCAGTATTAGTGCAATTCTTTGTGAGCACTTAGCTGATTTGTTGAGGTGTGGTGTTGATGTCTCCTCCTTGGTTGTTGATTATTGGGCTATCTGAGCTCAGTGTTCAATGTTCCCCTGCAGGCCGAATGTCAGGGTTGACTCTGAGTGGTCTATCCCTGCCTCGGACCAACAAGCCTGCTCGTCTGCAAAACATAAGACGAGTTTCTGCAACGCCTTGAATACTAAGGGTGTGCAGAGCGTCTCACCGATGGCAGAAACAGCCCTCAGTGATAGCTCCACTTATACAAACAAGGGACGAACATTCTTCTAAGTTCGTGGTCCACGGGAATCTCAAACATAATTCCTATACATATACATACATCATGGCTAAACTAAACACACGGAGAAGTAATTAACAATATACACATTCTCCGGTACAGCCACTCGTCTGCAATAATACACATAGGAGAAACCACAGTGGATCCGTAGGGGATACCTTATGGTGTCGAAACCGGTCGCGTGTCCGCCACACGGTTACGCTATGTTTGACTAACATTCACAATGATAAAACATGGCAAGACTTCGCAAACATAATACAACAATAATATCAATAATTCGCGATGAAACAAAAGATTGATCATTTACCTTTTTGACAATGGTAACTCTCGGTTTTAGGCGCTAGTAGGCCGTCATACAGTATGAATATCAACAGATCGTAGATTCTGGCTCACTAAGGTGGTACAATAGTTCAATCTCTCTCTCTCTCTCTCTCTCTCTCTCTCTCTCTCTCTCTCTCTCTCTCTCTCCCTCTCTCTCTCTCTCTTTCTTTCTCTCTCTCTCTCACACACACAAACACGCACGCACACACTATGCTCACTGTTGTCGATATATGGTATATTTTAGCAGCGGTGGTTAAGTTGTAACATTGTAATTATGCACCACCAATACAGATTGCCCAACATTGTCAGTGCTACATGTATATGACTGATTGTCTAACACTGTCAATGATACGTGTATATGACTGATTGTCTAACAATGTCAATGATACGTGTATAATAATTATGATTTGTTGTTTACCAATGATGTATTGCGTGCACTTTCCACCCTGGACAGATTTGTTATAGTTAGTCCATTCCCGTGTCTGTGACAGGGGAAAAAGCACCATCGAGAAACGAGAGCACCATGATTTGTTTCCCAGACTTTATCACAGCACCATGATTTGTTTCCCAGACTTTATCACAGCACCATGATTTGTTTCCCAGACTTTATCACAGCACCATGATTTGTTTCCCAGACTTTATCACAGCACCATGATTTGTCTTCCAAACTTTATCACAGTACTCGAATTTGTCTCCCAGACTTTATCACAGCACCATGATTTGTCTCCCAGACTTTATCACAGTACCATGATTTGTCTCCCAGACTTTATCACAGACTATCTCAGTACCATGATGTGTCTCCCAGACTTTATCACAACACAATGATTTGTCTCCCAGACTTTATCACAGCATCATGATTTGTCTCCCAGACTTTATCACAGACTGTCACAGTACCATGATTTTTCTCCCAGACTTTATGACAGACTATCACAGTACCATGATTTGTTACTCAGACTTTATCACAGACTATCACAGTACCATGATTTGTCTCCCAGACTTTATCACAGACTATCACAGTACCATGATTTGTTACTCAGATTTTATCACAGATTATCACAGCACCATGATTTGTCTCCCAGACTTTATCACAGTACCATTTGTCTCCCAGACTTTATCACAGACTATCACAGTACCATGATTTGACAACCCAGACTTCATCACAGACTATCACAATGCCATGATTTGTCTCCCAGACTTTATCACAGACTATCACAGTACCATGATTTGTCTCCCAGACTTTATCACAGTCTATCACAGTAACACGATTTGTCTCCCAGACTTTTAGTACCATGATTTGTCTCTCAGACTATTACTACCATACCACGATTTGTCTCCCAGACTTTTAGTACCATGATTTGTCTCTCAGACTATTAGTACCATGATTTGTCTCTCAGACTATTACTTGGCGAGCCAGGCTACTTATCAGGCCAATCAGGGTGACATATGGGTGGCTCTAACGGGTGTTCACCCCGGGTGCGTGCCGGCACTTTATAAAGTTGACCCTTTCTTCTATATTTATCTGAAATCACCGTTGTGCGTATGAAACGCTGACTGAACATTGTAACAGAGTTGAACTGAACGGAGTCCTTGTGTGTCAGTGTCGGCATTCTCCACTGGGTACGGTCGTCACGTACCTTGTGGGCTGTTACGGAATTCCCCACTACCTACACGGTTTGGGCATAGTGTTGCTCTGATAAAACTGTAGCTGCCAACGTTTTCTCGAGCCGGGACAGATCAGCTTGGTAGAGCGTCTGTAGGCTCCTTTAAAGGTTGCAAGTTGTTGGCCTGTTATAGTGGCTCAGTGGCTGATGATGTTATACAGTGCAGTCAACAGTTTTGGGTCGTGACTAAGCGATACGTAAATCACAGATTTAAACTCTATTTGAAACTTTGAGACTAGTCTCTAGCTTCAGAAACAAGGGCGATCGGAGTCTTTGGATTAATATATGTTCTTTTGTGTTGATTAAATTCAGTTTTTTTTTTTTTAAATAAATTATATTGGATGCTTTATACGCGCCTTTCCCCAAATCAATCAGGCTCAAAGTGCGGCGATCTGTACCAACATACACGCTCACCTGTCTCTGTGTCACCTGTCACAGGTTTCTTTCTTAGCGCAACAATGGCAGCCTCAGCTACGATAGCAGCCGCTGAATATAGCATAAGTGGGTCATTGGTGGACGTGGATCTATTTCTGCAAGCTGTTTTCTCTCTCTCTCTCTCTCTCTCTCTCTCTCTCTCTCTCTCTCTCTCTCTCTCTCTCTCTCTCTCTCTCTCTCTCTCTAATGCTAATAAAACAAGGTCGCATGCAGGAACTGGCCCATGTTACAACAAATTGCATACACTGCTCGATGAGCTCCAATTAGTTTTATTCTTATTAATCTTAACCAATGCATATCCAATACCCTCTAGCAGCATTCTCAATTAGTTGTCATTTGTAAGCCTCCCCTTGAAACGGCCGTGTCTCGACACTCAAGGTGACATCGCTTACTGGCCACCGCCCTGTACATTTTTCTACGATGATGCACCTGTAGTTTTCAGATTTCCCCAGACAGCACCTCTGCAACGTCATCAATCTTTTTAGCTTTTCCCAACGGGAAAAACAATAAGGACAGGTGACAGGCTCAAATTAACACTGGTACATTTAGGTCAGTGAAGGTGGTTCAGTTGTTCATGGCGCTTGAAAATGATCTTCATGCTGCAAATCAGACTTCTTCGGAGGCTTGATTTAGATCTGATTTGTGCCAGAACCTTGCGCCACTCATTGAGCGCTATTTAAGATCAGGTTATGACAGATTGAATGCACAGGTACCACAAGCTGCATACCAGTCCAGCTCCCGCAAACAGCTTTTCAGCGTGCATCTGATAGATGTATACGCTCAGTGTGAGCACGGAGGTATAGAACTGGAGAATGTACCCACATTTTTCTGCTCCTAGTTTCGTCTTCGCAAGCAGCTGATTATTTGGCTTGTTGGACTGACTGAGTTTGTTAAACCCCATTTCTGAGGTAAAAGCTCTCATGTGAGCGTGTAGGCATCTTCAAAATTCATTCCGTCTCTATTGTATTATGACGTCACTTCTAGGAAGCCATAATTCACCAAACGATACAATTGGCCGAGTTCCAAGTTGTTGTAATTGGATATACACGCACCTCTAACTCCAGGTTTCCCCCACATATATACAAATTATGTATTCCAAGGGCGGTAAGTCTTCCGGTGTCTACAACATACGACCTTTTGGATGGTCGGACACGAAGTTTAGACTTAATTTTCGCAAATATTAGACATCAACGTAGATCTGTGGAATGAGTGAAACGCTGCTTGCGCAGAAAGCCAGTTGTGTGTCTGGTATATTTAGGTCTTGGGTATAAAGAATATTAATGACGAAATGTTACTGCTAATGAGGTGAGTATCGTGTTGGTAGGGACACTGTGGGTGGCACTAAGTAGCTCACTTACCCACATACCTTGACTGCTTATGCAACTGCTTATCACTGGAAACTCTAATCCAGGTACATTCACTCACTCCTATAGTAATTAAGGGCATAATGTTTACCTGTTCCTGTTTAATGGGACAGGGAATCAAATATGTTAGTTGACAATTTTATATACAATCAAAACTATCACAAACATTGGCAGGCATATTTAAAACAGACAGAAGTTAGGAGTACGCTTTTAACACACGCACAAATATAAAGTTTCATTAGAATAGGCATAAAATTACTACAAAGTTTAAGTGACAAATGCAGGTTCCATAAAACAGTAGAGGAACAATAAAATTATAAAATCACATAACAGTTCCAAACAGTTAGCGATAATTATTTTCACAATAATAAAAGGAATACAAAATATTTATATAAGTCAACAGATAATATCAATAATCACAGTCAACAGATAATATCAATAATATCAATACCGATTTAATGCTTTTCACTTTTCCAAAGTTACGTAGGTTCTCTCTCTCTCTCTCTCTCTCTCTCTCTCTCTCTCTCTCTCTCTCTCTCTCTGTCCTCTCGCTAACACACACACGCACATACACACAGTGAGGTCAAATATAATATATAAATATGAAAGTCTTTTAGGTAATGGTGTTCATGTAACCTTTTGGTCGTTGGGAAGAGAGGCATTTGGGATCTCTCTTTCTCTAGGCCAGCTTAATGAGGGCGGTGCTGATCTCATATCCCTCGCTGCTTTCCCTTCCCAAGCGAACCAGTTGATGGTAAGGGGGAAATAAGTTGGCCAATCCGGAATTCGAACCAGGGACATTTCGGTTACTAGTAAGCCTCTCTACCAACTGAACTACCCGGCGTCACTGCGCCACCCATAGGGGTATGGAGCTCTTATACCCTGGTTGAACAGTCGCACAGCCGTCTCTCATCCGACTGGCTCGTCAAGGAGAAACCTTAGCTTGGGCTCGCTGTTGATTTATTGTCATTATTGTTGAATGACATTGCTTAATACTATGCATGTTCTGTGGGCAAGTGTGTGCGTGCTTGTGGGTGTGTTTGTGTGTGTGTGCGTGTGCGTGTGTGTGTGTGGGTGTGTGTGTGTGTGCGTGTGTGTGTGTGTGCATACCATCGGAGTTTCCGTTTCTTCACCACTGTGAGCATGTCATCGTGTTGTCCAATGGCTTGTGTGACGGTCTGTTAGACTTCGTTGTTGGTGATGTGCTGGGTATAGGAAATGCCCAGAAGTCTTCTGTAGCACTTCATCTCCATGCTTTATATTCTTCGTTGTAGATCTACTGTGATGGTCCATGTTTTGCAAATGTATAGGAAGATGGAGATGGCAAAGGAGCGCAGCAGCCTTACCTTGGAATGTAAGTCCTGTCTTTCCAAATGGGCTTCAACCTTGTAAGGGCAGCAGTTGTTTGTGCGATACTGGAGATGACTTTCTGTCGGGACCAATTGTCTGATACAATGGCCCCTAAATATTTGTAGCTATGCATTGTGTTGAGGGATTGGCCTTGGACTTTGATGTCCATTTTGATGCCTTTGGAGTTGTTGGTCATTATTTTGGTCTTATCTGCACTTATTTCCATTCCATAGGCTCTGGAGGTGATGTCAAGCCTCTGTACAAGCTGCTCAAGTTCTTGTTCCTCTCCAGCCAATCAATCAATGTCCTCTGCAAAACGGAGGTTGGAGATTGCTCTACCCCCTATGCTGACTATGCCTTCGTGATCTGCAAGTGCATCTGACATGATGCGCTCTAGGAAGATGTTGAAGAGTGTTGGAGAGAGTAGGCATCCTTGGCAAACACCGATTGTTGTTCTGAACCAGTTCCCGATGTCGTTGCGGAGGACTGACCTGGTAGCCTGTCATACAGGCATTTAATGACTTCAATAATTTTAGGCCTGATGTTGTACACTCTCATGGTTGTCCACAGAGCTGCATGCCAGACTCGGTCAAACGCTTTCTTGAAGTATACAAACACTTGATATAGATGTTGTTTGTGCTGTAGGTATTTCTTGCCGATTATTCTGAGGTTCAAAATCTGTTCAGTAGTACTTCGCCCTGCCCTGAATCCTGCTTGTTCTTCAGCTTGGGGTTTCAACCTGCTGAGTAGATCTATTATTTTCAGGAGGACCTTGTTGGGATGGCTGATGAGGCTGATGGTGCGGTAATTTTCACACTACTGAAGGTTACTCTTTTTGGGAAGAGTGATGACAAGCGACTGGGTCCATGGTGTCCCCCACTCCCAACTCTGCCAGATCTTGTTACAGATGATGGTGAGGGCGTCAATCATCGCTTCCCCTCCGGCTTGCAGCAATTTCGAGGGTATGTTGTTTAGGTGTATAACATCAATTGCATTTTTATTTTAAATATTTGTATCACCTGTTTTCTTATCAATGATTGTATTGATTACCAACATGTGTGTGTATGTATGTGTGTGGGTGTATTCGTGAATGTGCGTTTGTGTGTGTGTGTTTGTGTAGGTGTGTGTATGTGTGAATGTGTGTTTCCTAAGTGATTCGTTGTGGCTTTGCATGCACGTGCTAATGCTTGAAATATATATGTGTTGTCTTTATGTGCCAAGTGAAAATATTCTTGTGCTACACATCTACATGTAGATTTCTACCGATTTGAGATAATAAAGTATTTTCTTATCTTATCTTATCTTCAATTTGAGATAGTAAAGTTATTCTTTTTTTGTCTTGTAGAGGGTAGAGAGAATGTTGATTGTCTGATCGGATGTTGGAGATCTTCCTCAAAACCACGCTCGAAACGAGTTAACGATGAGTTCCCCGGAAATTGGTTTTGTTTTCATAGTAATTCATAATATACAGGTTGGGCCAATAAAATGTTACCACTTTTTAATCGTAAATAAGTTTTTTTGTTAAATGAGAATGTTTTCGAAATTTTTTTTTCACAAAAATGTCCAAATTATAATTTGATACCAAACATAATCAATTTTTCACTGGATTTCTTCAAACAATTCTTTCCTGGAGATAGCTTATCTCATGGCGCACAGACAACTCATGACCTGCCTTTTTCTCCCGCAGACTACTTCCTTTGGGGGAACATGAAGGAGAGAGTATACTACAGCAACCCACAGACCATTGGGCCCTGAAGACCAACATCCGTCTGGAAATTCGGAGAATCTCACTTGAGATGTGTGGCAATGTCATCACAAACTTCAATGTGCGTGTTGCAACTGTACTCCAGAGAAGAGGAGCATGGATTGAGCATATCATCAATTATTTAATTGTGTACAGAACGAGTGAAAAAGTGGGAAATCTTTGGTATCAAATGATAAGTTGGTGCTTCCGTGACATTTCTGTGAAGAACATGTAAAAAAAACAACCGTTCTCATTATAAAAACTTACGTACACTTAAAAAGTGGTAACCTTTTATTGGCTCACCCTGTACTTGACAATCGTTGTTCAGACTGACCGCTAGGCTTGGAATTTTAGGCGCCTGTTACTTGCTGTCATCAACGGTGCCAACTTGCGCAGCAGTTCTAGTAATAGGCGCATGAAAACAAAACAATGATCGATTTATGTCAAAACCCCCGTTTTGAAGAGGTTAATGTTTGGCTTTGGTTTTGTCCTTCCAGGTCCTCTTCCACCTCCCTACAATACACCTCATTTGTATTGTATGGAGTTTAAATCCAAGTTTTGGGATTATTTATTTATTTACTATTATTATTATTATTATTATTAGTAGTAGTAGTAGTAGTAGTAGTAGTAGTAGTAGTAGTAGTAGTAGTAGTAGAAGTAGTAGTAGTAGAAGTAGTAGTATTAGAATTAGTAGTAGTAGTAGTAGTAGTAGTATCATCGTCATCATCATCATCATCGTTGTCGTTGTTATTGTTGTTGTTGTTATTATTATATTATTATTAGTAGTAGTATCATCATTATTATTATTATTATTATTATTATTATTATTATTATTATTATTATTATTATTATTATTATTATTATTATTATTATTATTATATTGTTGTTGCTGCTGTTCTTGTTGTCATTATTATTATTATTATTATTATTATTATCATCATCATCATCATCATTATTATTGTTTTTATTGGTATTATTATTATTATTATTATTATTATTATTATTATTATTATTATTATTATTATTATTATTATTATTATTATTATTATTTAGGATGTTCTTAATTAAAAGAAAACTTATACAGCGCATACACATTTCCCCACCCTAAAGCGTGCTCACTGCGCTTATTTCTATTTAAGAGGATTGAGTCTCGTGTAGACTAAAACAAAAATGAAATTACAAACATCATGTCACTGTCAGTGTCAGCACAAGAATCAACGTAAAAATGAATGGAAAGATCAGCGATAAGGCTTTAACTAGCTTCCATACTCTAGACGGAGAAAAGTGTCACTGGATGACACATCGAGTTCTGGAAGCCTGAAACATGTCACGCTGGTTATCTCTAACTTTGGGGCGGTGCTCGTTACAACAGTGTTTATAAGGAGTACAGTGACTGTCCCAAATACTCAGTGCATAAAACAAGTTTGTCCTTTCTTGTACCTCTTCATTCGCTCTTCAAGGCTAGTGCTATTTTGATTGATCTTTGGGTTTTCCAGTAAAAGGATGATATGTAGCTTATTGATTTGAGTGATCTCATTTGGTGGGTTTTCACTAACTAGACGGCAAATAACTTGGGGTTTTACGCATCTATAAAATAGTTTTTAAAGGTTGAAAAGCGAGCAACATGTTTTAATGTCACCCGATAGATCCCAACTGATTAATTTTTGTTTGGTGGGAGGGAGGAGGGCAGAACGACTGTAGTGGTAAGTGGAACATTGTCTTCAGCAGCACACAGCATTCAAAACCATAGCTTTCACACTGACACTCTCTCACTTGTGTGTTGCATGGTTTTGACCTAGGGGGTTTGCAGTAATTTGATGAGACATCTTAATTGTATTAGTTAGCCATCGTGAACAGACAATAAATGTAATAAGAATTGTTTGTGAGGCCACCAACATTTTACTATGTGCTTTTGTCCTCTGTAGACTGCATTGCTGACATTCTCTTCTCTATGGATGCTCAAACATGTCATTCACAAATTACAAAAAGGGCTAAACTCAGCTGCAAGACTTGTCTTTAGGGCTAAAAAACGGGACCACATTACACCTCCTTCGCTCACATAAAATACCAACAGCTCTACATTGTCTACGTTAATTTGCGATTTTCTATCATTAGGATTTACAATAGGGGTTGCGGTGATCTTGGATGAAGAAGCAAGTACAGTATACTGATTATAATTTTCTCTTTTCCTCATGAAGATACGTCTGGGATCTTCGTCTAATTCAGCCCAACTTAAAGCCACTTGTGGAATTACATTAAATTTTCTTTGCTTAGGTTTGTGAGCAGTTATGTCGAGTACTATTGTAGATGTACTACTTAGTTGAAAAAGAGGCTGCAGAACAACTCTTATGTTTTTCCCTGCAGTATCACGCTTATGCAAAGCATACATTTTTTTTAGGCTTTGATTTCGATGCTTTCTCGATTACTTTCATCTGGCACTAGACTCACTAACAGAGATCCAGCGTTAATAATCTTCTTAAATTTATCGTATGGTCCTGTGAATGTGTTAGGGCTTTGACACTTAAAATTAATAAGCCAATCTATTTCGGCGTGCTCTGGAGTTAAAGTCCGGATATTTTCTTGTTTGGTGATTGCATATTTTAAATCAGGATCAAGTACGCCAGCATTAAAATCATTTAGCTGGTCGATAGAAGGTTTGGCTTCTTGTATCGGGCCTGTCGGTATTAAAGCTAGTTTATAATAAGCAGTTGGTGTAAATTCGAGACCGTAAATACTCCCAACATTTGCCTCAGCATCAGTCAATGGTGTCTGCAAGTTCTATGGTTCTAAAGCACTACATTTCCAGAAAGTGGGGATACTATTTATACAGAAACACCCGGCACCCCAACGGGGGGGAATCGTTATGCAGGACAAGGCGACACGACATATGTTCGCCCCGCCTGACCTATCGTCTTCTGCTTTTGGAGGTGAGCAGGACTATAGGCCTATTGTTGGCAGGCTTTGACAACCATCTTGAACCACTGCCTGCAATGTTATCGTCTAGCCTTGAATGCTGCAATTACTTTACCGTCGTTTACTCCACTGAGCCAAATGCGTCCCCCAAACAGTCTTGTATGGATGTTTTTTTAACATGTGTTTTATTATACATTGATAGACCGTGAAATGCTAGTGCTTAATAAGGTACGTGTAAAAGCAGCGCCGTCAGAAACGCCTTTTTTTTTGGTTCAAGTGAAAATGCGTACCCATTTTTTTTTTTTAGAACCGCCAACCAAAGTTAATTGTTTCCGGAGATTGCCGAATGCTATATAAAACGCAACGGGAAAAAGCCAATTATCCAGTGCGTCGTCACAAACGGAGATAACCCCTGAAAGTTACTCATGGTCTTTATAGGAAATTTTGTAATAGCTGCCAATGCAAGATGATACCACATTCTTTAGACTGCGTGAAATTCCACCCCACAGGCAGCACACAATTGACCCATCTTGTAGTACAGTCTTAGACACAAACGGGAAAGCCCATTTAGCTCGCCAGATCGCGTTTCAACACAGGCGGTCATATTCGTGTCTTGTTTTCGTCATGCATTGACAGTTGTCATGACTGTACAGATACTTCCATAAACGTGACTAGGATTAAAGTAACTGAATAATATATACGTGAGATTAACTTTAAGCCAAAACAATAACCTCTTTGAAAACTATATTTTTGGTAAAAATCGAAATGTAGCTTATTATCTATCTCAGGTGAAAAAATACGGGTAATTTTGAAAAAAAATCACACAAATATGACTTTCTTCTTCCACCTCTTCTTCTTCTTCTTCTTCTTCTTGGGTTAAGCAGCCACAGTCAGTAGGTTGATTCTTGTGCAGCTGTAGGTTGTCACTGGGTGGTTACTGTACATGTATTTTCAAGGTAGTGATAGTGTCAATAGGAGGAGTGGGATGGGGGATAGACCTACTTTCGGCTACTGTCATAAATATAATAATGTGGTGCTGCTGCTCTTAGCAAAAGCATGCCATCCACCGTAAACTGAGACCTGACTAATATCCAATGTGTTGCTGACGATCTCAGCAGTCTGACACTCAGATTGGGTACCTTATGCAAACTGGGCACTGTAGACGCTTCCTTTCGCCGTGATAACCCACTGCCATGATGAACTTCTACCATCAAAACCATCAATACGGCATTGTCTTTATATTTAGATCCACGCTATATTGTAGGAAGGATAGCACTTGTTGTATTGACAGTAGGCCGCATTCCACTTTAAATGTTAAACATTACAGAGAACCATTGTTTATAACGTGTCCTTCATCTAAACAATTGCAACGCAGGTTATTGTTTAACAAGAAGGTATACATTCAAGAGTGTTCCAACCGTCATGGAAAATGAATACAAAAAACGTTATTGCTCAAGAAAAGATAACTATAGACTAGACTATATATGTATATTGTGCAAAAATGTTAAGTATGAAAGTATTTGAAATGATATGCAAAAATTCTTCCATATTTTTGACCCGGTATAGAGACACTACCAGAAAGGAATAAAACACTCCTGTCTGTCAAGGTACTATTTTTAGAATCAACTTTGATGCTATTAAGAGGTACATAAGTACATAAATTTATCGTTGTATATCCAAACCGTACTTATAAAAGGTCATTTTGGGAGGGGGGTGGGGATCTTACTTTTTTCAGTGGGGCAACACTTATTGTGAATTTGAAAGGATCTGAATCACTGAGTTTTGCGATTGTGTTGCCCTATATGCCTTTACCTTGTGAAATCAAAGTTTCACACTGAACAAGATTTCGAGAGGTTAAGAAAGGTCAACTTTCTCTGTTTTATCTATATTAGTTTTTGTATGTGTGTGTGTGTGTGTGTGTGTGTGTGTGGGTTGGTGTGTGGGTGTGTGCGTGTGTGTGTATGTATGTGTGTGTTGTGTTGTGTTGTGTTTTATCTATGAATAACTAAACATCTAACAATATATCTTGAATGCTGGCCGACCTTCACCTTGTAGTCGTTGATCCCTACCAAGGCCTTCACTTCGTATCATGGTATGGGCCTCTCCACTGCATCAGCAACTTATTGTGGTCCGAAGGTAGAAGCACCAGCACTTTGTTGCCAGGTTTGAACTTCCTGTTCACAGCCCTACGATCGTAGTAGTGCTTTCCACACGCCTGGGACCTCTTCAGGTTTTTTGGTTTTTGTTTGCTATCTTGTGAGTCTGCTCCAACTTCTCTCGTAGCTCAAGCACGTAGTGGTAACTGTTCTTCACCTCCGGGATGTCTACATCTTTCGTCCACAGTTCATTCAGGATGTGCATCGGCCCTCGGATTGTTCTTGTCATACAGCAGCTCGAATAGAGAAAAGTAGAGCAATCTCCAACCTCCGTTTTGCGGATGACATTGATGGATTGGCTGGATAGGAACAAGAACTTGAACAGCTTGACACCACCTCCAGAGCTTTTAGAACGGAAATAAGTGCACAGAAGACTAAAATGATGACCAACAACACCAATGCCATCAACACGGTCATCAAAATCCAAGGCCACGGTGCATAGCTTTAAATATTTAGGAGCCATTGTATCAGAAAATGGGTCCCGACAGCAAGTCCTCTCCAGGATTGCACAAACAACTGCTGCCCTGACAAAGTTGAATCCCATTTGGAAAGACAGGACCATCAGTCTACATTTGAAGGTAAGCTGCTGCGCTCCCTTGTAATCTCCATCTTCCTATACGCTTGCGAAACATGGACCCTCACAGCAGATCTACAACAAAGAATACAAAGCATGGAGATGAAGTGCTACAGAAGACTTCTGGGCATTTCCTATACCCAGCACATCACTAACGGCGAAGTCCGAAAGACCATCACACAAGCCATTTGATAACACGATGACATGCCCATAGTGGTGAAGAAACGAAGAAACGTCACCAAAGCATCAGGCCTTACAAAGACCATCCTGCAAGGCACGGTGCACGGAGACAGAAAAAGAGTTGAAAGAACAACATTCGAGAATGGATTGGCTTGACACTGAGCGAAGCCATGAGAGTTGCTGAGGACAAAGAAAGCTGGAGTACGCTGGTTAAACGATCATCTGTGGTGGTGTCCCAACGACGTTCGAGTTACGGGGTAGGATAGGATAGGATGTAGCGATACCATTGTCTGGGCTGCTCGCTGCACAGTTTCTTCAGGGTGGACTTCTTTAGCGTAGCATTGAACTCCCGACGAGCTTGTTGCAAATTGGATGATAGGGTATCGTTATCAACTGCCGGATGTTCTTTTATCTGTTGACCTCCTTCTCCAAGTCAGAGACAAACTGTGTCCTGAGGTCTGTCAGGATTTCTTCAGGTGCTCCAAGTCTGCTGAACATGTCCATCAGCGTCCCGGAAACAGTTTTAGTGTCAATCTTCTTCAATACTGTCGCGTTAGGACTAGTTTTAACTCTGCTTGTTGACTATTTAGCATTGTGTAGTCTTTGTAATAGTAGAGAGTCAGTCTATTACACAGCAGCAATTAAATTACAGCACACTGCGAGCCTGAGCCACACACACAGCGCAGTGACGTCAGCACTTAAGTTTTGAATCGGACCGTTGGAACCAATGGGAGCTTACGCAAAGTGGTTGGAGCCAGTTTGACTGGGTCCAAACCACGCACAGTTTTGGTCAGTTGGGAGGAATACACCGAAGTGTGAACAGCTAGATAGCTAGAGAAATCTCTACACACTTAGACCAGGAAGCAGGACTTAGAAGCATAGAATTCTATCAAGTCACAACGGGCCTGAACTTGTCAAACAGGTAAATGAACACCCTTCTGTTTCATCGTGATATATTTATATTATTGTTGAAATTATGTTTGTGGAATTTGCTATGCATAAATGTGAACTATTAATCCGAATTTGCGTGACCATGTGGAAGAGCCGACCACGAGGCGAAACACGACCGGTTACGCCGCCATGTTGTATCCCGTACGGAACCACTGTTGTTTAACTTATATGTATGTTTGCAGACCAGTGGCTGTACCACTGAATGTTTATATTATTATTAATTCTGTATGTGTATAGTTAGACACGATTGATATTTATGTATGTATAGGAATTTAGAGTGAGATTCCAGTGGAACCCGGAAGTAGCAGAATGTTCGTCGCTTATGTATAGAGATGTGGAGCTATCACTGAGGGCTACTTGGCTTTCAGTGAGACGCTCTGCACAAACCGATTATTCAGGGTTGTGCAGAATTTCGTCTCTTATATTACAGACGAGCAGGCGAGCTATCCCGAGCTATCCCGAGCTATCCTGTGTGCCCCACTCCACAGAAACGACTAGTTGGGAGGAGACTCTACCGCACAAGACGGAAAGAGCGACCCGGAAAACTCCCTGTCAGACCCCACAGCGTGGCAAGGGAACCCAACTACACAACGACACAGGTGGACCAGAAGCTACCTCACAGAAGGACTTCGAACCCCCACTCATGAGTTAAGTGCATAACACGAAGGTGCACTTAAACTGATCAATACAGGACCACAGTAGTCCAACTCTTCAGAAACTGTAAAACGGACCACAGTAGTCCAAATCTACATGAGATATACTAGCAAGTGCCCGATGAAGATAGAACAGCTGCATAGACTATCAGCGATCGAACTATTAGCATTGAAAGAGACTTTTTAAGTTAGATTAGTACTTAGAGAATCTTGTATAGAGTAGAAGAAATAAATGTGTGATTTTAACTGTTATCCAGTGGCTGGACTACTTATGGTTCATAGCCGTGTGAAAGCTAGTGTGACAGTAATCTTTTACCATTTTTCTATCTATTTCTGTACCCCAACCTTAACACGGAACGAGCTAAACAAATAAATTTATTAAAGTAATTCATAGGGTGACTTACTAGCAGTTCCCACCGAATAAACGTGAGGGTCCATAATTCCATTGTGCAGAGCCCATAAACCCCACGTGACACTTTAATTGGCGAGCCTAGCTAGGATCTGTGTATAATAGGAATTGGGTATAACCGGACCTAAGTACAATAAAATTAGATAACAGTAGTAGTAGTAGAATAACTTAGAATAGTGTAAGGGTATAACACTGATCAGTTGTGGTGCACTATTCTTTACTTAAAAACTTTTTTGCTTCAATTCTTTTTGTGTCTGTATGTTGCATTGTTCTTTTGCAGGTTTTGCTTAAATAACTGTTGTATGCCATTTGACTCTTGTTTTATTCTATTAGTGATTACGAATTTGATTGTCTTTGTATTGTTGTTATTGACTTGCAATATTGCTAGTGTTTTGGTATTCCACGTGATTCAGAGGTTGTTCATAGACACGTTTGGCAATGTCGGACCCAGTGGCCTTGAGATTGCGCTTCAAGGAATTAGGGGAAGCTTTACACTTAGCAGGGGGAGACCTAATTGCGTATATCAATGCAGAGGTAGAGAAGCAGGAGGCTAAGGCAGAGAGAGCAGCAGAGAGAGAGGCAAAGAAGTTAGAAGCGGAGAGAGAGGCGAAGAAATTGGAAGCAGAGCAAAAGAAATTAGAACTAGAGCAGAAGAAGTTAGAATTAGAAGGAGAACAGAAGAAGGCAGCATTAGCAGCAGAGAGAGAAGCAGAAGTTAGGAGATGGGAGTATGAGCGGGCAGAAAAAGAAAAAGAAAGGGCAGAAAAAGAAAAAGAGAGGGAAGAAAAGGAAAAAGAAAGACAGCATGAGTTAGAGCTAAGGAGATTGGGATCAGGAGCTTCAAGTTCTTCCTCAACCCCTTCCCACTCAGATCAGCTAGAGGTAGCATCCAACCCTGTACTAGGAATGTCATTCCCACTGGGAACATTCAATGAGAGAGAAGAAGGTCTAGATCTCTATCTGACTAGGTTTGAGCGTCTAGCAACAGAGTATAAACTAGATCCCACCCATTGGTCTTTTAAGCTTAGTCAAGGGCTTAGAGGAAAGGCTTATGACATCTACAGTAAGCTACCGACTGACAGAGTGACTGACTATCACAAAGTAAAAGAGGCACTCCTAACGGGATTCGAACTAACAGGAGAATGCTATCGGCAAAAATTCCGCACCAACCGGAGAGTGAAAGGAGAGAGCTATGCGCAGTTCGCGGATCGGTTGTCCACAACGCTGGATAAGTGGATTAGCCAGTCAGCCACGGATAAGACGTATGATGGACTGACAGAACTGTTAGTATGGGAACAGCTACGGGAAACCATGACCCCCGAGCTGAGAACATTCTCAGTAGAACAGGGCGCGGAAAGACTGGAGGATCTGGTCAAGGTCGCAGATAGGTACGTGGCCGCCCACGGAGAAGCCAAGAGCTTCAGGCGAGACCTAAAGCCTAACGGGAAAGAGGCACAGAAACGAAGCCCTAACCGGGAAGAGCGCACCGCGAATAAGCCGAATAACCCCAGACCTGGGCAAAATAAAGGACCCAACACGGAATTCGGGAAAAGAGGTCCCGCAGAACAGAGACGGTATTGTTCGTTCTGCAACAGAAACAATCACTCCACCGCAGAATGTTTCAAGTTGGCCGCACAACGTAGGGAAGAGCGCGAAAGCCGGCCAGCGCACAGAGTTCTAACTCAAAGCAGCGGTAACAAGCCACACACTATCGGAGATCACCCATCGGTGACAGACACGGTCAAGGTCAACGGTAAAGAAGCGAACTGTCTGTATGACACAGGTCTATCATACGACGCGATAGTTAGCGAATCTCTTGTATCGCGCGCGGACTTGACAGACAAGACAGTCGACTTACAAGGAGCAGACTTGACGAAACCGACGACTACTTGCCCAATAGCATGGATCGAAGTAGAGAGTAGGTACGTCACAGGACGAATCCAAGCAGCTGTTTTACAGAAACCCCTGTATGATCTAGTGCTAGGTTGTAGGTATGTGTTCTTAGGCACGCCCCCTAAAACTGTAGAGATAGCTGCAGTGCAAACCAGGGCCCAAGCTAAAACCCAACCACCCCAGCCCGAGTTCGCTCCGAATCCAGGACTCGAAGAGATCAAAACAGCACAGAAAGAAGACACCTCGATAGCGAAGTGCTTCCAGAAGCTACCCAAGGCGCACACACCCCCGCACAAGGGAGACTTCTACATGGAAGAGGGAGTTCTACATCGACAAGGAGATGGAGATCACACCCAACTAGTACTACCAGCCACCCTTCGAGCCCAAGTACTAGAACTAGGCCACAGCATGCCACTCAGCGGACACATGGGAATTGGAGCCACAGTGCAGAGAATCAGCGCACACTACTATTGGCCAGGAATCACGGAGGATGTCAAGCGCTACGTGAAATCTTGCCACCAATGTCAACGATATTCCCCGCGACATCACACCGTACCAGTTACCTTAGGACCATCGGTAGTAGTCGGCGTGCCATTCCAGCAAGTCTCAGTAGACATAGTAGGACCACTGCCCATGACCAAGAAGCGGAACAGATTTCTACTCACACTCGTCGACGCATGTACGATGTGGTGCGAAGCAGTCCCGTTGCCAGCGATCGACACCAAGAAGATCGCAGATGCACTCATCGCCATCTTTACCAGAGTCGGATTCCCGGACAGCATTAGAACGGACAACGGATCTCAGTTCACCGGCCGCCTGATGCAAGACGTGTTCGAGTTGATACAAGTTCATCACATTCGCACACCACCATACCACCCAGCCAGCAACGGACAAGTAGAAAGACTGAATGGAACCCTTCTCACCATCCTCAGGAAAGTCGCCGACGACAATCCAGAAGCGTGGGACACCTACGTGAATGCGGCACTGTTCGCATACCGAGAAACACCCCATGCAGCCACAGGCTACACCCCGTCAACATTGCTATTCGGCAGACCTCTAGCCGGACCGCTAGAAGCCCTACGCAGAAGTTGGACGGAGGCCAAGATAGACGACACACCAAGAGGTGCCACCAAGTACGTCGCAGACCTGCAGGAAACCCTCAAAGCAACGTGGAAGAAAGCTGGTGAAGCACTGAAGAAGGCAAGAGCCCGTCAGGCGAAGTACTACAACCGCCACGCGAAGGACAGAGAACTGCAAGTCGGCGATCGAGTGCTACTCTTACTTCCAAGTGGAACCAACAAGCTGGACATCGCTTGGAGAGGACCGTACCGGGTGACTGCCAAGAAATCCAAGACAGTCTACCAAGTAGAGGTGAACGGGAGAGCCCGATACCACCACATCGATCGCCTCAAGAAGTACACGGACCGACCAGCGACCCCCAGCACACACACATGGATGGCCATCGCCATCGCGGAAGAAGTTCATCCCCAACTACAACAGCACCGCCGTACCACTGACAAATGGAACCCGGAAAATCGCCCCGGACAAAGTAGTATAGACAGCCGAATGCGAGACAGCATTCCAAACACTCAAGGACAGAATGACATCGGCGCCAGTACTCCACCTACCCGATTTGACTCAGCCATTCGTTCTTCGCACCGACGCAAGCGACTTAGGCCTCGGAGCAGTACTGCTACAGCGCGACCCCAAGAATGCGGAGACGCTATTCCCTGTCGCCTACGCCAGCAGAAAATTGAGACCCGCCGAGACCCACTACGCCACGTCGGAGAAAGAATGTCTTGGACTAGTCTGGGCCATACAGAAATTCCAACTCTACCTGTATGGGACCCACTTCACAGTTCAGGTGGACCACCAACCACTATCGTTCCTGGCAGCCTCCAAGTCTTTGAACTCTCGCCTGATGAGATGGGCACTCACCCTTCAGGCATACTCATTCCAAATCGAGTACATCCCCGGCAAGGAAAACCACGGAGCCGACTACCTCAGTCGCCATCTCGTGGAGGACACAGCAGCTGTCGCCCACCCAACACAACTAAGGGCCACAGCACCAGAATTCGTCCCCGCCCAGTAATACCCTGTCACTAGAGTCCATAGCTACCTGGCACAGCATTGCAGCTCAGGTAGAGCAACTTACTTAGCTTGTAAATAGGACCCTAGGATAGTGCAGCGTTAAACTAGGCTCTGTAGTAGAAAAAGGTCGAATCCAGTAGTCATCGCCTTTTTTCAGTTGAGGGAGCCTGTCGCGTTAGGACTAGTTTTAACTCTGCTTGTTGACTATTTAGCATTGTGTAGTCTTTGTAATAGTAGAGAGTCAGTCTATTACACAGCAGCAATTAAATTACAGCACACTGCGAGCCTGAGCCACACACACAGCGCAGTGACGTCAGCACTTAAGTTTTGAATCGGACCGTTGGAACCAATGGGAGCTTACGCAAAGTGGTTGGAGCCAGTTTGACTGGGTCCAAACCACGCACAGTTTTGGTCAGTTGGGAGGAATACACCGAAGTGTGAACAGCTAGATAGCTAGAGAAATCTCTACACACTTAGACCAGGAAGCAGGACTTAGAAGCATAGAATTCTATCAAGTCACAACGGGCCTGAACTTGTCAAACAGGTAAATGAACACCCTTCTGTTTCATCGTGATATATTTATATTATTGTTGAAATTATGTTTGTGGAATTTGCTATGCATAAATGTGAACTATTAATCCGAATTTGCGTGACCATGTGGAAGAGCCGACCACGAGGCGAAACACGACCGGTTACGCCGCCATGTTGTATCCCGTACGGAACCACTGTTGTTTAACTTATATGTATGTTTGCAGACCAGTGGCTGTACCACTGAATGTTTATATTATTATTAATTCTGTATGTGTATAGTTAGACACGATTGATATTTATGTATGTATAGGAATTTAGAGTGAGATTCCAGTGGAACCCGGAAGTAGCAGAATGTTCGTCGCTTATGTATAGAGATGTGGAGCTATCACTGAGGGCTACTTGGCTTTCAGTGAGACGCTCTGCACAAACCGATTATTCAGGGTTGTGCAGAATTTCGTCTCTTATATTACAGACGAGCAGGCGAGCTATCCCGAGCTATCCCGAGCTATCCTGTGTGCCCCACTCCACAGAAACGACTAGTTGGGAGGAGACTCTACCGCACAAGACGGAAAGAGCGACCCGGAAAACTCCCTGTCAGACCCCACAGCGTGGCAAGGGAACCCAACTACACAACGACACAGGTGGACCAGAAGCTACCTCACAGAAGGACTTCGAACCCCCACTCATGAGTTAAGTGCATAACACGAAGGTGCACTTAAACTGATCAATACAGGACCACAGTAGTCCAACTCTTCAGAAACTGTAAAACGGACCACAGTAGTCCAAATCTACATGAGATATACTAGCAAGTGCCCGATGAAGATAGAACAGCTGCATAGACTATCAGCGATCGAACTATTAGCATTGAAAGAGACTTTTTAAGTTAGATTAGTACTTAGAGAATCTTGTATAGAGTAGAAGAAATAAATGTGTGATTTTAACTGTTATCCAGTGGCTGGACTACTTATGGTTCATAGCCGTGTGAAAGCTAGTGTGACAGTAATCTTTTACCATTTTTCTATCTATTTCTGTACCCCAACCTTAACACGGAACGAGCTAAACAAATAAATTTATTAAAGTAATTCATAGGGTGACTTACTAGCAGTTCCCACCGAATAAACGTGAGGGTCCATAATTCCATTGTGCAGAGCCCATAAACCCCACGTGACAAATACCTTATGTCTTATATTTTACGTCTTATGTTTTATATCCTACGTCTTATGTCTTACGTCTTATTTTTTACGTCTTATCTTAAGTCTACATTCCAAAGTAAGACTGCTGCGCTCCCTTGTCATCTCCATCTTCCTATATGCTTGCGAAGCATGGACCCTCCCAGCAGATCTCCAACGAAGAATACAAAGCATGGAGATGAGGTGCTACAGAAGACTTCTGGGCATTTCCTATACCCAACACATCACCAACGACGAAGTCCGACAGACCATCACACAAGCTATTGGACAACATGATGACCTGCTAACAGTGGTGAAGAAACGGAAACTTCGGTGGTATGGCCACGTCACCAGATCATCAGGCCTTGCAAAGACTATTCTGCAAGGCACAGTGCAAGGAGGTAGAAGAAAAGGGAGACCGAAAAAGAGGTGGGAGGACAACATTCGAGAATGGACTGGTTTGACACTGAGCGAAGCCATCAGGGCTGCTGAGGACAGAGAAAGATGGAGTATGCTGGTTAAACGATCATCTGTGGTGCCCCTACGACCTTCGGGTTACGGGACAGGATAGGATAGGATAGGATCTTAAGTCTTGTACCTTATATCTTACGTCTTATGCCTTACATATTGTATCTTTCGCCTTACATCTTATATCTTAAATCTTATATCATAGTTCTTATGATTTACATCTTACGTTTTATGTCTTATGTCGTATGCCTTACGTCTTATACCTTACCTTTTACTATGTAGCATTAAAGTGAGAGAGAGTGACAGAAAGAGAGAGAAAAAAGAGTGAGAGAGAAAGAGTGAGAGAGAGTTAGAGAGACACAGAGACAGAATGAGACAGTGTGAGAGAGAGGGGTGAAAAAAAGAGATTCATATTCTGATTCAATATTGCATTACCAGAAGGAAATGATTTCAGCAATAATTTGCTAGTAATCTTATAATGAGTCCTTCTTTCAGTCATGTATACATTTAGTTTCAACAGACCACCGCACTTATGCATAGACAAACATATATGGCGGAATGGGAGGCGACTGTTCACGCCTAGGGAGAGTTGGTCTACCTTCCATTGTTGTTAGTCTAGCCCTTGGCTGTCTCCTGCTTTGCAGAATCCTTTGCTGTGGCCATTGGGTTTTGCAGGACAAGGCGACACGACATATGTTCTCCCCGCCTGACCATTCTTCTGCTTTTGGTGATAAACAAGACTACATTGTTGGCAGGCATTTTATGCAGGTTAGCGGAGGTGCCGAGAGGCGAGAGTCAAATACTCCTCTCGGCTACGCATACATTTAAGAGAGAGAGAGAGAGAGAGAGAGACAGAGAGAGAGAGAGAGAGAGAGAGAGAGAGAGAGAGAGAGAGAGTCTTAAATACAAAGCCAAAAACAGTAGTTTTCAAGCTATACATATAATATACTATATAAATAATACTAATAGGTGATTCCTCAATAGCTGATGATGGCGGTTGATTTTTAGGTTGTGTACATTTCAGCCATGTCTCAAAGGATGATGCATCATTTTCGTGGAAAGTGCGGAAAATAATGTTTGCCAGGAATACATACATGACTGGTTAGTTCCGTCCAGCGGACACGTATTAGCAGGAAATAAGGTGATGATCTTAAATGAGTGTTGAACATGAAGCAGCACGTACAATAGCTTACAACGTCAACTTATTTCCATTGTTCGTGGAATTTCTTTATTTAATTCCGTCCCATCCCAGGAAGTTGGCAATAATAGATTAGTGTGAATAATGTATGGCTTGATTTGTCCCACATGGACCGTACAAAGCTGAGACAGACAACAAGGCCTGCTTCATTCATTGAAAGGCAATAGACCTCAAGGATACGGACATGTCACCACGTTCGCTGTATCTTTACAAATGAACTGCAAACAGATGTAAAAATTGAAGTCGAAATATTACAAATGATTTTTCAGCTGCACCCGGGGATGGGATAGAGTGGACTTAATGCTTACTGACTGTATTTATGTAGGTGGCTCTCACCCGTCTAGGACACGAGCGATGAAATGTGTGCCTGCACCTGCTAGACCTCGGTTTATACTCTCATCCCAAGGAGATTGCCGGGCGCTTGGCCGGTGTATCAGAGTCGCGTTACATTTCAGGCACTACAGGCCGTCGACAACCATCTTGAACCACTGTCTACAATGTTATCGTTTAGCTTTCAATGCTGCAATTATTTTACCGTCACTGAGCCAACTGCGTACCCCAAACACTAAGGTATGGATGTAGTTATAACATGTGTTTGTTATACATCGATAGTCCGCGAAATGAGAGTTTTTATTAAGGTACATGTAAAAGCAGTCATCAGAAGAAGCGAGCGCCGTCAGAAACGCCCTTTCCGGGTTCAAGTGTATTCCCAAACTATAGTCAAAATGCGTATCCATTTTTTGTTTAGAACCGCGCTGGGGGCCAACTAAAGTTAATTGTTTCCGGAAATTGCCGAATGCTATATAAAACGCAACGGGAAGAAGCCAGTTATCCAGTGCGTCGTCACAAACGGAAATAACCCCTGAAAGTTACTCATGGTCTTTATAGGAAATTTTGTAATAGCTGCCAATGCAAGATGATACCACATTCTTTAGACTGCGTGAAATTTCACACCCACAGACAGCACACATTTGACCCATCTTGATGTACAGTCTTAACACACAAACGGGAAAGCCCATTTAGCTGTTTGGAGCTCGCCAGATCGTGTTTCAACACAGACGGTCACATTCGAGCCTCGCTTTCGTCATTCATTGAGGAGCCTACTTTGATATTTGCTGTTTCATCGTGTGTTTGTGTAATAAAAGAACAAAGTTCCAAAGTTCCATTTACAGTTGTTGGCGGTCATGACCGTACACATGCTTCCACAAACGTGACTAGGGTTAAATTAACTTAAAAAATGTAAGTGAGATCCACTTTAAGCCAAAACAATAAGCTCTTTCTTTGGTATAAAAAAAAAAAAGTATTATCTATCTTAGTGGTGAAAAAATACGGGTGATTTTGATAAATATTTATTGTGTGTGTGTGTGTGTGTGTGTGTGTGTGTGTGTGTGTGTGTGTGTGTGTGTGTGCTGTTGTTTTCTGTTTTCATTGAGGTTTCCTGGCCAACACGCAGTTTTTATGATCATGTGGCCAAGGAGCCTTGCACTTCTAGTACTTTTGTGCGCTAACATTCTCATGAGATTGTCTTTAAACTTTATGTTTGCTTACATATCAAGTCATTATGTTTTTAGCATTCTTCTTTAACATTTGCAGCCTATGTGAATGCACTGCGTGAATTAGTTCTTTTTTATCCTGCAAATTTACAGAGAATTAAGTGTTCATCATCCACTGAAATCAGTATTATCTCAATTTTGTCTAACATTTTTTATTCTGAAGCCAGTTTTGATTTGAACTAAGACTGACGAAGACGATGATAGGACTGGTTTATAATGGTATTGCACTAAACCATAGCATTCGTTTAATTATTGTATTTGTCTCTTTCAGGACATGCGACGGAGGACTGTGGCTGTGCTGCTGCTTCTACTATGCATTCTATTGCTGACTTCACTCCAGGCCATGACAGCCCTGCTCCAGATACATCGACTGCGAGAGAAAAATACAGGAGAAAAGGAGATTAAAAAAAAAAATACAGGCAGAACAAGTTCTACCGAAAAAAGGATGAAAACCATAAAGGTCTGAAAAAGTTAGAAAATTGGTCAGCAAGAAAAATGAAAAAGCAGGAAATGATTCATCAACTTTCACAGTACTTGGATGGTCCTGCGCATAAATTTGTGTGAAGTCGGATACAAATGAGAAAAAAAGAAGATATGGTGGTCAGCAAAATCCAAACGTGTGGCCTTGTCTCTAAATCATGCCAGCACAAAGGACTACAAATTGGTGAGAGAAAAAAATCTTCGCTCTGCCAAGCATAATTGCTAAACTTTGCAGAACAATGCGAAAAGGGCAGGTATTCCTGGGCATATGTGAAAATATTTTGAGATCATTAAAGATTAAGATCGATGCCATGCTACCAATTGCTAGCCTAGGCGCTATAATGCTGGACGAAATGGCAATTCTATTTTGTGATGAATAGGTGAAGATGATTACCTTATGCATACATTATTCGCATAACGCATGTGTTTATAAGTTGCAATGTTTGAAAGCCTATGGTGGTGCTTTGTAGGCGTTTTCTGTTTAGCATGTCAAACCTAGCATGGGAAAAATGTGTAATGCATCTTTGAGTGTGTACATTTATGTATCAAAGTGTGAGTGAAAATATTCATTCAGGATTGTAGCTATGCTATTTGTGTATGACCTGTATAGACTAACAATGGTGCAGACGATGATGGGCCCTTTTATTGCCAGGATAATATTATTAATAAGTATTAATATTATTAATAATGATGAAACTTAAACTATCTAATGTTCACATAACTGTGGTGTTAAAATGTGTACATACATGTTGTCACGTCACCCGAGCGGGTTCTGCGACGTCAGCTCAAGCAACGAGTGGGGAGATAGAACTCAAACAAAATAAACTAACACAAAAATGACAGAATAACAATCACACTCTTTTATTCAACAATTAAACACACATACACAGGACAATGGGGTACTAGACCACCCTCCACCCCTAGCAAGACCCCCACCCCAGTATTTACTAAAACTTACCTCCCTTGTTTAACCCAAGAAACAGAACTAAACAACAGGTTTTCCCACAATAATGTACAGCAAATAATAGTAAACAATCAATTCAATAATATACAATCTTCAACTGAAGAAATGGAGCTGCAAATCTTATAAATTCACACTATTATTCAAGCTAGCTTGCAGGTCAGAAGCACTGTTCGGAATTGTCAGATAGTCAGAGCTCAGTAGGAGCTAAAGCAGTTATTCAATCAATATGATGAATGATTTACATTAACTAAATGAAGTATGTTTTTATGTGCGTGTCGTGCAAATCTGTGTGTGCATGGGTGTGGTGCGTGAAGTTCCTGTGGTAAATGGCGACGCCCACAATCCCAAAGCAAGACGAGGCGGTGATGGCGAAGTAACTCGTTGACGTCTACACTTCTCAGCTGCAGAGGTTCCAGAGCGGATGCACAACCGGCACAATGGTACAGGTGTAGTGGAGAAATAACTACATCAGCAAAGTATCAAAACAGCATAATACAGCCCAAACCTGCAGACAAATATATAGTCTTAACAGTCTGCCTACAAAACTCAAATATTACATTCACATAATACGTCTTCCGCCGTCCGCCATCTTGACCTGGTTATACATGATAACAATAATAATAATAATAATAACACAGGATGCCATACATACATCTCAATAATATAATTCAACTCCTAATACCAATAATTCATGTCTCTTCATAAGCACAGTCATTTATATAAATATACATAATCATTACGACCACACTTCAATCACACAGTCCTAATTCATTCCATCCTCATCTTCATCCTCATCACCCCTCTCAACTGTTATAATACATCATGATTATCTCCCTTCATCCATACTATCTTATCGTACTATAATATAAACATGCTCTCCTCGTATCCATCACTTTCTTCACCTCCTCTCCAGCATAGCACAACTATCTCTCTCCCTTTACATACATCCTCTCTCTCTCTCTCTCTCTCTCTCTCTCTCTCTCTCTCTCTCTCTCTAACATGCATTCCTCATCGTCACCTTTGACCCACTTTAGCAAGAACAGCAACGACATTCCCGTTCGTGTACAAAACAAGAAAATCATATGAAAATCATACAAAAATCAATAAATTAATATTTATCAAATACACCCCTTTCCCCCTCATTCACCATCATTCATTCGCGTACGCAGTCTCGAAGCGCTCGCCACTTAGGAAATGAATTACAGGGTTTTACTCATCGTTTAGGACTCGGCCTGTGACACACCTCCCCAACACAGAACAACACAACACAGTACACACACTGGTTAGTCTGAGAGTTAATTCGTTTTTGGCTATTTGCTAGTTATTCTCACAACAAGGACATCTCAATTCTTTAAAAGACCTTGAGCCTTGGCATGTGCCCAATCGAGGACTACACAACCTTAGGAAAGAATCCTACATTTATCTCCAATAAATGGCGATTACATCCCTCCTTTTCAGTCTTTAGACATTCTTACCCCGACAAGGGCGTAAGACCTTGGGTGGTTCGAATACACGATTACAACACCCTTTCAGAAAGAAAACCTAATACACGTCTGACACACAGTCACAAGGTTACTTTTCCGACTAAAGCTGACCTCTCGCAAAAAGTGCCACATCGACTCTGCCTTACTAAACGCAACCCAGGCCACAGGTAACGGTCGAGCTCTCGTTCAGTACCCCTCTGCTAATTCAACATATCCCTCCCCCTACGTTAAGCACGTGGACTTAGAGCTACTGCATTCTTTCGTACGCAATAAAGAAAACGGCCAAGCTATCTATGTACACTACACAGTAGAGAGGTGCAACTTCGCACAAAATATAGCTCTCTCTGTTATGTGCTGAAACTCGTGTCGTCACACATGTACCTGTTGAAAATGCTGCACTTTTGACTGTTAATTGTAGTAGGTAATTGTTCTGCATGAACCCAAGTTAAAGAATACAAAATGTTGCCTGAAGTTTATTGTAAATAGTGCTTTTTGTGACATGATTTAATTTAATTTTAATTTAAGTAAATTTTGGACATTAAAAACTTAATTGATTTCCTATCCTATCCTATCCCGTAACTTGAAAGTCGTTGGGGCACCACAGATGATCGTTTAACCAGCGTACTCCACCTTTCTCTGTCCTCAGCAACTCTCATGGCTTCGCTCAGTGTCAAGCCAGTCCATTCTCGAATGTTGTCCTCCCACCTCTTTTTCAGTCTCCCTCTTCTTCTTCCTCCTTGCACCATGCCTTGCAGGATGGCTTTGCAAGGCCTCCGTTTCTTCATCACTGTGAGCATGTCATCGTGTTGTCCAATGGCTTGGGTGATGGTCTGGCGGACTTCGTCGTTGGTAGTGTACTGGGTATAGGAACTGCCCAGAAGTCGTCTGTAGCACCTAATCTCCATGCTTTGTATTTGTCGTTATAGGTCTGATGTGAGGGTTTATGTTTCGCAAGCGCACAGGAAGATGGAGATGACAAGGGAGCGCAGCAGCC